>VXBO01000804.1:354505-370183 GCA_013400135.1 Rhinoptilus africanus | reverse complement strand
AAAAAAAAAAAAAAAAAAGGTTATGTGGTTTTTTTTTTCCCAAATAAACATTTCTCAAGCTTTCTGTTTTCAGCTGAAAATAAAGGGGTTTGTTTTTGCCTTTCCCAGCTGGCAGAACGCTCTCTGACCAGCTGTACACGTTACACTACATCGAATAACACCAGAGTCTTGCTGAATTGGACCGAAACGAAAGTGGCTGGCTGCAAACGCAGCTTGGTCTGACTTTGAACCACAAGGGCACACGTAAAGGTTTCTTCAGTGACACCTCCTATATTTAAAGAGTTTCCTGAGTAAGTTTGCTGCTTTTAAAGCTACTTGAAAACATGAGAGGCTGCAATTTTAAATATTGGTGCATAGGTCAAATGTGCAGCTACATGAAAACTCATTTTTTCTTTTTAAATTTGGTTGGAAATTGGGTGGTGGAAGTAATCTTTGATGCATAATAAGGCTGTATTTTTGCAAATACAAAAAGAGTTTTGATCTGAACTTTTGCATGTAGTTTGAAGTGGGGATGACTTGGGGGGAAATAGGCCAGAAGGCTCCGTATGTACAGATGTGTATGTGTGCAGATTCTGTATGTACAACTCGTGTGTCTGTACATACTCTGTTTGTACAACCTGTGGATAGGCCCTATCAGAAATCCTCGGCTGGCAAGTGTTTGCTTTGGCTGTGGGGAGCTGCCGGAGCATCTGGCTCTACCCTCAGTTATCACTACCAGCTTTCAGCGGGGAGCACGTGGTGCTTCTCTACGCAATTAATGCGTCTGTTCCATAAAAACATGTTTTCTAGCCTTGAGGGGAGGTGCTTTTCCTTGCTTTCAGACCTCATGAATGAGGGGCAGCCTTTTAATTACACATACTCTCCTTTTTTCTTATATTCACCCTAATGCCTTTAGTAATAACATCTACTTTTTAATAGCTTAAGGACTGTGTTTATATGGAATTTCTGCTGTTGTGTAAGCCCTGTCTCTTCTGTGAGGGAAAATAGCTACCATCCTCTGCCAGTGCTGTTGCAGAAAGGACAGGGCAAAAATGGGTGTAGGTGCTAGAACAGTATGGGGAAATGGGTCTGAAGAGTCCCTTCACCCCCGTGGTCATCTGGCTGCCTTACTAAGGGGACATTTCCTCTTAATAAAAGTATTAAGAATGATTTCTTTATGTATGAACTATTCAAGGAATAAGAGAAAACATGGTAGTGGTACAGAGATAATGAGGGAAAGATCTGCTTTGACTTAGTGTTGCTCATCCTGCTGTAGGATTGTTTGGAATTAGGTCTGAGGGGAGCATTTCTAAACAGGCCAAACAGGTTAAAAAGCATAGAGGAGAGTGATGGATGGGGGCAGTGGAGCAAGTATTTTGTAGACTCTTCTCACTAAGGATCTGTTGTATCAGTGCTTTGGGCTGTGGGGTACTGCATGCAATTCTGTTGGTCTTTCATCCCTGGTATGCCTACGTTTTTTTCCTTTCTAATCAAATGGAAGACTTAATATAATAACTACATTGTTATTTCTTACCATTCATTTATTTTTGAATGGGCAGGAGATTTGGAGCACAAATGTCTTAGTGGTTAGTGGGAAGAGAAATGTTAAATTGCAAAAGCTGAGCTTGGTAGCAGGAAGAATAAATTCGATATTCATGTTACTGTAAATATAACTTTTAATAATACACTGCTTGCCATGTGTACAGACCTAGACATAAATTGAGCAATGCTATGCAACACCCAACGTAAATATAATAAACATGCACACAAAAAAGTGGTCTGAAAAGAGGGGTAGAAATTTGAGAGAAGTGATATATATGCAAATACAACAGCATTGTCCTGCGGTAGTAAAGTTTTGTCATATAGAGAGAAGAAATATATTGCTACCACTTTCCCAAGAATCTTCTTTCTTAACCAGTCTAAAGACGTATATGCAGCTGACAACTTGATGAAATAAAGATTTGTATTGCTTTTATATTGTTACTCTAAGGAAAAGCTTTTTATTGCAGTATGGGAAAGGGTGGGCAGTAAGTTCTCAGACACCATGTTAATAACTTTATTTTTCAGTATCGAAAGCTGGGGATAAATTTTACGGCGTTGCTACCTAAAAGATGCAGACTTCTGCTTTTGAGTGTCACCAGTAAAGCAGTAGGGTGAAGGGAACAAAGAAGATCAAAGAGAAGTAAGAGAGTTTATTTCAAAGAGATCCATAAAAGCAGTGGTGTTTTAAAATTTTATTAACAATGACCTGAATTAAGCTTAACTAATTTGGGTCCCGATCTTGAAAGTAATTTCATGCATGCTTAACCTCCATCATGTTTGTTGTCAACTAATTACCTCTGTTTACAAACTATTAAGCAAGCGTAGAATGTTTGCAAAATGAGCACAATAGAAAAATTGATAAAACCACAGATATGCTAATGTGAAAAATCAGGCAGACACGCTAAGTATAAATGTTATTTCACCTTTTAGCACTTGGAAATTCAAGAGACGTTAATTCCATGTCTTTTCAGCCACTCTTGAATTTGATGAAACCTCTTCTGCACCTGAAGCAATGAATTTAAAAAAACCCAAACAACCCAATTGTAAGTTGATGGAAGAATACTGAACTTAAATGATCACTGCGGTAAATTATGGAGACCAAGTAGATTTGTGGCTCAAGGCCAAAAGTTGTTTGGTTTGGCACGAGTCTTGCAGGTGCTTGGCTTATCACTGGCTATTTGAATATATATTACATTGAAGTCATTAAAATAGTGCAAGTACCACACACAAAAAGAATAAGTAGCAGCATGGCAATTAGCTGTTAGAAAGAATCCATTGCAATGCTCAGTAAATAAATCAAAGCACTGGGATTAAAATCAAGAACAGAAATCTTAAGCTGTGACTTCTAAAATAGTATTTAGTTCAATCAGGCTTTCAGAAATGAAGTTTTAAAATTGCAGAGATAGGTAACCCAGGTTGGAGACAGGACCAAACACTGCGGTCCTTTTCCATGCATCTTCTTCTTGCCAATGTACAGTTGGCAAGTACAGAGGCTTTTTGGGATGGGATTCATGGTAGGCTATTTGTAAATGCTATAAAGCAAAACGATAACTGAAGAACAGAGGCACTGTACATTTTGCCTTTGAATAATTGACCTCTGTGGAAGTCATGCATGTTAAGCTGCAGATGTGAGCATCTAATGGATGTCAGGGTCACTGTCCGGTGGCACTGCCGGCACTGCCACACGACTTTGACAAATGCCCAGGTTTGTATTCTCTCTACATTTGTTTCCTGCAAGTTAATTTGTTTTCTGTCGGTTTGTTTGGTGGGCAAGAGCTGTGCTGAAAGGACCTTTCATCTGTAAGCGAGTTGGAGGTACTGCTTTGGGGAGACGGTGACTGATGCAGGCTGTGTTGCGTTTTGGGACTTCTGTCATGGTAGTTGCTGAGGGCTTCTGAGCAGAGCCAGCTGGAGGGGCGAGCGGCCCTTACAGGATGCCTGGAAATGAGTAATTTTCACTGCATATATGCTTACCTACCCTGTTTCACTCTGGAATTGAATGAACACAAATTTAAACTCCCAAATTTGCAGCGTTTCTGTGATTTCAGTACAGAATCTGGATGTAGCAGTTTGAATAAACCAGGTTCAGGCTTGTCAGAAAAGGTCAGAAAACCTTAGGTTAGCCTCCCCTCGGCTTTGAGTTCATCAGTATCAATCCAAATGATGCAAGAGAAGTTTTGGGTGTTGTTGATAAGGATTCCCATGAGTTTAATTCTGCTGAATGAATGTCTGCTGTAGCGGGAGGTGAATTAGAGCAATCGGCTGTCGTTTCTGCGTTGCCCCTTTGATGGGCTTGCCCCTGAAGTCACTGAGCTTTCGCTGCCTCTGGTACCTGTCAAGTGGGAAAAGCAAAGGTAACCCACCCAGGAGAAATAAAAACAAATATACGATATGCAAATATCATTTATTTGGTATACAAATGCCAGTCTTGGAATGTTCTTGCTAATGAAAAGCACCGGGAAAAGCCAAAGGGCAGAAAAGTTATTAGAGAAATTTTTGTGATGATTCCCCAGTTTCTATCTCAGCTCCTGGACAAGGTGGGGCTTTTCTAACACAGCTGGGTATTGCTGGCCTTTGTGTTATTGGGTATAAATGCCCACATAATTCTCCATCATCTCGTTTTCCATTGGACATTTCTGACAGTTTGGGATTGTTTCTGAGGAGGATCTTGGAGAGGAAGGTGTTGAGGGTTCTTCCTACTCTTCTGGACTGGGCTCTAAACAACAGTGCGGGAGCAGCTGCGGTCCTCACTTGCCTCAGTGGGTGACACCTCCATGCCTGTGTGTGCTTTTATCCATGGCTCAACTGCCCAAAGCCGTGGCCAGGAGGGACTGGAACTGGCCAAATGCCCCCGGTGCCATCAGGCGCTGGCAGTGTGGCTGGGGACGGGAGTTTTCCAGGTGCCCTCGGCAAAGGCAGCTGACCCAGAGCCCCCGCAAGTTGACTGGGCTTCTCTTTGGGAAAGGTCGTGCTAACAGCGAGCACTCCGTGCTCTGTCTGGTGCGTCAAGGAGGGAGAAACCTGCGCTGGTCACAGGGAGATGTCAGTTTTGGGGCAGTGAAGGCAGCTTTGTTCCCGAGCAGAAGCGGTTGTCCCTCCAGCCTGTGGCTCGAGGTTGCCCCTCGTGCGTGTTGGAGGGGGCTTTGTGTTCCTGCCGGGGCTGTTTGCGTCCCCCAGCTATCACACCCTCAAATAAACGTAGGCTCTGGAGAAAGGACCATCCTTCCTGGTTGCAGAAAGCTGCAAATTACACCTCGCCTGTGCTAAAGAGGTCCATTGTGTTCCAAGCTGGCAAATCACCCAGCTCAAATAAGCTTTAATTTCTCATAGGACCCTATTGTTACCCTGTGGTAAAAGCTACTGTGGGAAATTTCCATAATGGCTGTGAATTTGTACCCGCTCCTTTCGGGCGCTGCCTGCGTGGCGAAGAGCAGCAGGAGCGGGGCTGGCCATCTCCTGCCATGGAATGTTTGGTGCTTGGGCTCCTTTTCCTCCCTAGCCCGACAATAGGATTATTTGGGTATGTCCATGTGTTGCCTGTCCTCTTCCCCCAGATCAGAGGGTTGAACAGGAGAGCTGCACAGTGGCTGGATAAAGAAGGAATTTCGGGCACGGCACACAAGGCACGAGGCAGGTGAGGGTGCTGGGTAGTGCTGAAGGAGCAAAAGTGGGTGCCTCGTCCCCGGTGCCTGGTGGAGGTGAGCCCCGTTTCCCGCTGCCATCCCGCTGCCGTGCTGGAGCTGCCAGCTGGCACCGCGGGCGGCCCCGTGCCGGAGCTGCTGCCCCGGACTGCGCCCGCAGCCAGCGAACGCCAGCGGAGGCTCGTTCGCTGGAGGCTTCGCGGGCAGAATGCACTAAACTTCTCACGGAATTTGAATTCCCAGCAGGACAGCCCTTCTGCATGCACAAGCAGCCGGCAAAGCACAGCCTGGCTCGCTGGAAAGCCTTTGTGCCAGGGCCTCGGCGAGACCCCGGTGGTCACCGTGGGGCACCCAGAGCTGCCCCCAGCGAGCGCTTGAGCTGGGGCGTGACATTGCATTGACATTCCTTGAAGCAAGTTTTAGAGCTTTAGGTGTTGTGGAAACACATGCACACCACACAAAGTTATTTTTTAATTTGTGTCGACTAGTTGGTTTCCCCCCCTACAAAATTCCTGGGCTGCACTTTGACTCCGCGGTCCTCTCTGTCTGCAGAAGCTGCTGCAGGTGTGCAGTCCTTCACCCTGTAAAGTTGCGTCATGTATTCCCGTTTTAACACTTTATTGCGGTGAACCACTTGTAAGGAGGGTTAGTGACTCTCTGAAATACTTTTGCACCCTTTTTCTATATTAGATAAGGGATTATTTTTATTGCTTTGCAATGAAAAGGAAAAAATTGTGTAGGCAAAATAATGTTTCAGAGACAGCTCCGAAGCCGTGAGCTATTTTAGTCTTGCAAAGAAATGGGGGAGGTTGAACAATTTAACAATTTCTGAAGTGTCACTTCACATTTCTGAAACCATTGACTCAAAAAAGTTTATTTAAAACATTTATTTTAATTGCTTGCTTATCCAAATGTTTTCTCTATAATAACTCCCCATTCTTTTTGGTTCAGAGATGCAGAGAGAGAGAGAGCATCCCTTTACATGGTTTCGTCTTTTGTTTCTTGGTAGATGTTAGTCCTGAGACATTTTGGAAATGCTTTACCATTTTGTTTCTGAGGTGTAGTCTGGAAATCATGCTTCAGTATCTAGTAAATGCATACTCCCCATTTTAAAGCTTCTAGACAAGTATTTTTGTAATGCTTTACAGCTTTCTTTTACCTGCTTAAAAACTTTAAAGTTCCTGACTATAACGTTGTTATTGCTCTCTGGCACATTTTTGTTAATATCTTAAATCCAGTGCAGCCTGGAAAATCACTCACTTTCTTAATGAGAAAAGCCAGGACTGGGCTTTTAGGTTTCTGTCTTTATTTTTGAAAATCAAAGTCTCTTGAACTTGGCAGTAGCTGTAGTTTTCGTTTTAGTTTAGTTGCCCACCCCTCTGTGGCTTGTATTTTAAGTTTTCATGTAAAATATAAAAAGGATTGGTAAAAAAATATCAAATGAAGCTATGTATTCTACAAATATTCCACCTCCTGTGGATGTTAAGTTTGTGAGGGGCACCATTTTGAAGTTCTGTAATGCAGAAAAATTTCATCATGATCCAACACCATCTATCAAACACGCAGGAAGGAGATGTAATTTTTTTAAAAAGTTCTATAATATGAATGAAACCAGCTCTACTTCATTTCTAACTCCTTTCATTTCTAACATTTCCAGTCTCAGATAACTCTGAGCATATATCTCTGCTTTCTAAACATTCTCACTCAGATCTATACTATGTAATGCCATCAGTTTATATTCAGTTCTTTCCCATTTATGAATATTTCTACCCTCAGCAACTCACGCGATATCGATGTGGGCACTGGCAGAGACAGCCAGACAGAGGGGTACTTGAACTCACGCTTCATATGCAGGAATAGAGTTCATTTGCATGCGGGTGTGAAGGCTTGTGCATCTCCAGAAAATTAAAACCCGATGTTAGTGGATTGTATAAAGCAACAAAGGAAAGATTTCTTTTCCTTGTCAAAGCTTTATTCTAAACCAGTGGTACCCATGAAGCTCCTTCTGCACACATATGTCTCCATATGGGCTATCTCACACATAGGGCTCCATGTGCCTACTTAAGGTAACTGTACCTTCCTCAATGCTGC
Organism: Rhinoptilus africanus; assembly: GCA_013400135.1. Lineage (NCBI taxonomy): Eukaryota > Metazoa > Chordata > Aves > Charadriiformes > Glareolidae > Rhinoptilus > Rhinoptilus africanus. The sequence goes on along the minus strand of VXBO01000804.1, from coordinate 362,930 downwards.
CTGCTCAAAACCCAGTATAAATTCTTATCGGTTTGCTAGATTTTTTGGTGTAAGTGGAAATTGTACAGCAGAAAAAGGCTTTCCCAGCTCTTTCTTGTTTTCAGAAACAGCAAGGAGGTTTGCTCATGGGATGCCTTCATCAGAGCTGGGACTACCCATACCAGTGATCCTGTGTGTGAGCGTTTCAGAGGTAGCATGCAATTTATCCTGAGCCATCTTGTAGCTCAACAGGGAGGGAGAGGGGGACTTCCAGACTATCTGCCACTGTACCACTCTTTTTTTCCTTCTACTTTTTCTTCCTAACTTCTGACAAGTTCCTTGTGTGGTTTTCCCCCCAGAGTGGTCACGCTCCTTGTTCCGCAGGCATGCTTTCAGAGGGGCTGCTGTGGAGGCTCCGGAGACTTCCTCTGCAGACTTCAAAGGGCCTTTTAGAAGCCTCTTGAAATTTAAGCACTTGGGCCATTTTCCAATAGCCTTGAAATCCTATATAATTGTCTCAGCTGATTATTTATTTATTTATTTATTAGTGGGAGGGAAGAAGGGCATGGACAGAGTAAATGTGGAGCAGTAATAAAACCTGCAGATGATCCAGCTTCCGTTATAGATCTATCAGCCTATTTGTGCACTCAGAAGAGGTTGTGAAAGTGTTTAAGACACTCATTATATTGAAGTCGTTGAGTGTCCTCAGAGCTTTGGTCATGCGTGGAGAGTGGAACCACCTCCATTTCATGCTGATGAAGTCTTCACATCAACCTGAATTTTATATATATGCAAATACCTACAATCAAGCCAATTATAAACGAGTTGCACATTCAACATCCTTTGTGGAGTGACCTGTCACTGATACCGGCTGAAGCTGTCATGTGCTTTAGCGACTGATAAGAGTCACATGGGAAATTTTGTTTTTTAATTGAAAACTCATTTCTCAGAATTAGTACTGCAGTTCAAAAGATTTCTCGTGATTACTGGTGCATGTGTCTCACCTTCACAAGTCTTTGTTTCATGGATTAAATCAACTTCCTTCTGTTGACAATTGCGTAGGAAATATTTTTTTCCCAAAATATCTATTTTTAAATTGGAAACTCAAAATAAGTAGGTCATGCCCAGCTTACTGTTTAGAATACTTATATATATATTTAAAAATACACTAAATTATTTAGTTATGAGGTAAGATGAAACACAAGATGTCAGGGGAAAAAAATCTCATTACCTGCAGTGTCAACCAAGGAAGCTTTGAATTGCTTGTCTTATAAATTAGTATCCTGCAGCTTCAAGAATATGTTCATATATAAAATGAACATACCTGCTGGTTTAGACTGAAGATATAATGTATGATTAATATGTACTTTAATTTATATTCTCCTTCATTTGCCAAAAATACCCATGCTGGTGCTTTACATGCACAAATACAAATCATACAAATGTAGCAGGAATTCCTGTGCCTAGTTCATATGATTTGTCTTCTTGCTTAATGAAACGGTTGTGCGCATAATGACGTGAATAGCCACGTGTGCCTCCAACTCTCCACTTCTTGGAAGACGGAAAGTTTGAATTTACGTCGTCTCTAAGGGAAGGGCAGAAATTATTCCCTCGTGGCGAAAAACTAGAGAAAAAAGGCTGCAGTTTGTTCCTGCTCCTTCTTAAACTGAGTGCTGACAGCTTGACGGCAGTGTCCAGGTAGCCACATGACTCATTGCTTTCCACCACTGACCTCACACACTCTGATAAGGAGAGACGATGGAGAAGGCCCCAGGTGACAGCCTTCTCTTGCACTCCAAACAGTTCCTGAGATCCACTTAGCAGTGATTCAGCTGGGGTCTGCGAGGGGCTGCGGGCTTCTTGATGAGACTCCCTGGTCGATGGCAGTTGATCTTAATCCATTTTGAAAAGAAGATTAGCCAGTGCAAACAGCAGTTTCTGCACTCTGCCCGTAGCTGAAAGGAGGTTCATTAGAAGGGAGGAACCAGGAGATCTGAGAACTCCACCACAGCAGCGGTACTGCATTGTGGAAATCATTCATCTCATCAGTAGCCTGTCTCTGCTCCATCACCCACCAGTTACAGATGATTAGGAGAAAAATATAGCACAAGACAGGTATAATGTGACTCTGCCCCTCATAGAGCCTCCTAGTTTCTGAAAGTAAGAGGCAAAAGCCATTTTATATCTGGTCCAACATATGTATGTAATTCTTTATAGATCCTTTTTGCAGCTAATCTTACTCTTGTCCTTTGCAGCATGATGGAGCGATGAGTTCCATATGGAAGTTATGTGCCAAGTAGAAAAGTACTTCTTTCTTCAATTTCTCTTAAATCTGTTGCTTGCTAGTTTCCTTGGTACCCATTTCTCCTATTTCATTAAATGGGAAACTGTTGTAACACAGTGTATCTGCTATTTATGATTATATAGAACTGTCACATCTCCTGGAGGGAACTTGTCTTCATAGACTTTCAATATACAGAAATGCTTCCACAGATCTGTTCACCCTCACTGTTGTTGTCTCCCTGATACATCCTTTCTTGAGGTGAGGTGACTGACACTAAGTACACTGCAGGATGAGGCTCACCACGAATTTCTATGATGTTGTAGGTATGAGGTTCCTCATTCTCTCCTAATGATTCCTAGCTTTTGGCTTCTGGTTACTTCTATTTATATTTCATAGGCTTATTTCCAATAATTCACACATTTTTATCTTCTTGAATTGCAATAGGTACATTATTATGTAAAAAAAGATGAGTAGAGATTGTTTTTCATGTTGTTTTAATGTTCTTTTGCCAGACAATGATGTTTACCACAGCTCAGTATTTAACGTTATTCTCTATGGAGGAGATGTTTGAATGCAACCTCTTGGGACAGGTCCTTTCTTCCAAGAAGATGTGAGTCTCTATCATTAATGGATTTGCTCTTTATCCTGTAGCTTTTTCCAACAAAAACATGATTGAGCTAGTAATGATATGCAGTCAACCTTGCAGGACTATAGAAGAGCATGGTCAGATATTATGACCATGTAGATCAGAAAGAAAATGAGTGGGGCCCGGGCAGTTGTCAGCCTCTGTACTTAAAAGAAGATGTACAATCTCAGTCCAGCCAAGTTCAACATGCATTTTCTAAACTGTCTTTTTTGCTCATGTGGAACAAGCTGTTTGCATAGCCTGGTGACCTATGAAAGCAAGAAAGAGGGAACGCAGGATCCATTTAATTGTCGGAAAGGAAGGAAAACATCATGTTGTTAGGGAATCTTCTGCTTTTTTTTAGGGAATAATTTAATAGGATGGTTAACACTGGCTGGGGATCTACATTCAGTTCTCCTCACTGCCATGGACTGCCTACATGACTTTAGGCAAGACACACTTACTTTATTTCCTCATGTACTAAAATAACTATAACAAGGATATGATGCTGTGATGTTGTTGATAATCACTCATTACTTTAGATGGAAACATTTAAATGGGATATTGCCACAGTCTTATATAGAAGAGCAATGAAAATGATCCTGCACTCTGGCCTCAGAACTGAAGGAGACAAGGGCTACTGCTTATCAAACACCTCATCTAAATGATAGATGGGTAGATGGATGTGTTGAGACTGTAATTTCCAACATGGGGGTGGTATGTGCTTTGAAAAACAATTTAATCAAAATTCCATCCCTGTGCCATGCAGCAGAACCTATGTATGCATGCAAATACAAAAAGGTGAAATGCTTTCTGTGTTACTTGCTTTAGGAACGCAAAATCTCACATACCATTGCTTCTCTGAAGTTGTCCTTCTGTAGTCTTACTCTCTGAAATGAATATCTATCTATAATTATTTGTAGTGTAATTCCCTCCTTTAAAGAACTTTATTTTATTTTACTATTTTTTCAAATTTGTATTTCTTCTGAATTGCCCTGCTCTTTCTCTGGAGCAGCTGAAGGAAGATTTGTGTAAAACTGTGATTTGCCATCAGTTTGCCTATGGTTGAGTGCCAAAGAGGTATGAATCTGGGCATAAATCATCTTCCTTGTTTTTCCTCTTATGAGATGAAATTTTGATGGCTTACATGTCAAAGCCTTCTGCACCTATGACCAAGAGTTTCTTACATGGGTTTGTGAAGCATGCAGAAATGTCTTTTCACTGTGTAGTATTTCATTTATGTTATATCACATTTAGTAAGAGAATCCGTCTTTTTGCATCCATCTTAAATGCTGAGTGTATTGTGGACAAAAGACTTCTGTTGTTAGTAAAACTGGGAGGGGAATTTGGAACAGTTCCCTTGTGTCACGCTATGGTAAAATTTGGAGTATAAATCTCAGTATTCACTCTGGAACTGGAATTAGAATGCAGTAATAGTTTCTATTTTTTAGAAAGAATAGCATGTAAATTAATATAAAGAGAGATTTAGATAGGAAAACTCATTCACATCACAAAATTAAGTCACATTTTTCAGGCACATTAGCATTTATTTCTGTGAGAGCAAATTACAGATGCAAGTTACTACAGAACAATACCCTGAAAGCTGAGCTTTCAGAGGGGTGCTTTTTGAGTCTGCACTGGGATTGCTGTTTGCAAGAAACAGAGGCTGTGGCTGAAAGAAGAGGAAGTGTAATACTGAATTGGGTTTGTAGAAATGAACACAGCCAGCCTCCATGTTGTCCAAAGTAACGTTGTTATCGAAGCTTTGCACCCTCTTGAATTTTCATGAAGAAAAGAGGGAGAGCGGTGTTTGCCGAGGCTCACAGATCTGCAGTCGGTCTCCTTCACTCTCAGGTCCCTGCCCGTGCAGAGAGGTGTCCATGCATCATGCTGCTCTCTGCCCATGCATCGTTTTTCTCAACCAGAACCGAGGACTCCATCCTGTGTGTTGCTTTTAAGTTTAAGAAGGGAGCAGCGGCAGAGTTGTGCTCTTAATGTCTTTCAGAGTGGGCGGCTCAGGAGTGCCTGGAGCACAGCGGGAGCAGACTGAAGGTTGCCTGCCTGTAGATGAGAGAGGACAGGTTGAGGTTGAAAGGAGGATCTGTAGGTGATTTAAATACTATTTGGGACTCCAGGTTACCCCTAGGTTCCCCTTGTCCCTCCTTTCCTGTCCTGGAGCCTAAGGTAGTTTTGCTCTATTTTTAAGTTTACTGTGGTTCTGTGTTTTAGATTTCCTTGATGTCTGACAACTGTAACAGGAGCTTTCCATGACTATTTTTACTTATTTCCATTTATGATATATAATGCATTAAATTATTATTTATTTATATCTTTAATGTTATATATAATAAATACATAATGGAATATGTATATTTATATTCCATTATTATATTACTTTCCACTCTTATCCAGTAGCCAATGCCGCCCATAGCTTTGCAGGAGGCTGCAGCCTAAGTTTTACCAGATTCTGTTAGTCCTGCCTTGGTGGGGTGGCCAGGTAAGTAAGTAGCCTGCTTACCTGAGCATCTGTCTAGGATTAGATCGTTAGCAGATTTGCTGGGAACAGTGCAAGCTCACTGCGTGGGAGCCACACCTGGTGAATCCATCTCTGAAGACCCACCAGTGGATGAGCCATGCCCTGCGGTCGCTGCATGAGGAGAGAGAACTGCCAAGGTTCCTTCTTTAGGAGGACAGACGGAGGGGAGAAAGGGTCGCAGAGCAGAGTCAGGTCTCTCAGGTTCAGCTTCGTGGGGAAACCTTGCGGCTGGAAGTAGTGCCTGCTTGAAAAACTGAAAACTGAAAGCAGCGCAGGTTTGGATGTGGAAGTTCAGCTCCTGTGTAATCCCTAGTAATAACATCACTGCGACCCAGGGGAGGCTCCAGCAAAGACCTGGCAGATTCTGAGATCAAAGCAAGCAGTGCCATCTTCTGTAGGACAAAGAGATAAGGTCAAGAAGAGAGGACTCTGTGGGATTGTGGGTGCACTCTGGTGTAATCCTGAAGCAAGAAGCTTCATAAAATGACAAGAAAAGTATCAAACAATGTTTTGGAGGAGGGAAAGTGGTAGGGGGTCTCAGGGCAGATCTGTGATACTCTGTGGCCAACAAAATTCCTGAGTTGAATTTCAGGGATGCACAATTGGTTTTTATGTATTTTAACTAAGGCCTCTGTCCCACCCTGTAATCATCACACATAGCGTTAAATACTTTGGCTGCATTAGGGCAATGATTTTCCTTGGGAAATGAAGGAAACCTTACTCTGTCTCCTAATCGTGCATAGTAGGCAACCTTCTTGTCTCACCTCTTTGTATACTCCCGAGAGTGGAAAGAGAGTGAGCGCTACTACAGTACACATAGTGTTCCCTACATACACAAGCAGGAGCGAACCATGGCCTTGGTGTACCTGCAGGAAGCATGGGCTTGTCTTTCATTACGTTGAGTCCATGGCGAAGGTCATTCATCTGTTCCATGGAAAAAAAAATGTGATTGCTCTCCAGTGACTTCATTGATATCGTAAAAATGAATCCAATCACCTTTTTGATTAGGTGACCAAAAGACAAATAAGCTGAGCTGCTTTTTTCTGTAATTTCTTCATACATATGTATGTAGAGTGTAACTTCTGAAAAAAAGCCATTATGCAGTGCCTGACTTTGCAAAAACTTGTGATTTTTAAAGGGGCTGTTTGACATATGGCTTGCAGAGGTTAAAGAGTAAAAATGTATACACAGCCTGATTTATAAAACTCAGGGCAAGTGTTTTTTCCTAGTGGAGGTACACATGCGCTGTTTGTTATTATACATTCCCTTTATTACAGTTATATTACTTAGACACTGCAGAGAAAAGTGCTCTGTGTGACCTGATACGGCTCTGACAGTGCACCTGAAACTGCAGAACAGGTCAGCACTGAGTCATGGTGGTTTCTCGGTCTGAAGAAGTCAGAGCCTCAGTTTTGCAAATTAATATAATTTAACAGAAAGACATTTCAGTGTTTTCTCCTAGGAGCTGTTAGCTTTACAGAAGCTCTTTTGGCAGGTGGGAACTTAACTTAATAAAAACATTGTAGTCAGTATGTATTTTTATAACATTTAGACTTGCATCCTAGTTGTTCATGCTCCTTCTCTTAGTCAGCTATTACCAGCAGTGGCTCACTGGTAGTAAGGATACCTACAGAGCCTCTCCTGAGTTCGCCCAGAATCTTCAAGGCATCAGCCAGTCTTACCTGGATGTGCCTGCAGTACACAGGTAATCATGACCCTAGTTGTGGCTTTAGCATTCTCTACTATTTTGAGCCCTTTCAGCATTTACAAGTCCAAAGAGTTTAGTGATTTTATGCTGTAGCATAATTTTGTGTGAAAGGACTCTCAGAAACCTTTACATAAGACAAATACTTAAACACCAGTGCAAACACAAGTTGAAAAATGAAGGACTTCAGAGATTTCAGGAGTTTATTCCTCTAGTTTACTGAGGTGGGTACTAATTTCATGTCATTTACATAACATGTACATTGGAGTTTTTTACAGTAATCCTGTATTTGTGCAGAACTCTTCTATAGGAGTAACCAGCAAATATTTTGAGTGTTGAGATTTGGCTGCTTTGTTTTTTAGTTCAAATGGAAACTGTACTGGGATTCTTTCTTCCAGCTTCTTAAAAAAGAAATAAATTGATAATCACATGGGAGGAGACATGTTTTAGAGTGCTCTCTCTAGTTTCAGCTCTCAAGTCTATAGTTTCAGTCCCCTGTATTATACACATGATGTATATATGTATATGTATTGCATTTCAGAGAAATAAAGGAAAGGAAACTCTATGTACTTACCAGATTTAAAATCACAGAATGCTAAAATACTTTAAAAATATATATACATTAGCCACTACATTAACCACTTTTTGGAGAGAAATTGCAGGAAAGGTTTAGCTTGCAATGTTGTTGTTGTAAGATTTGAAAGAGAATCCTTAACAGGAAACAAGGGGAAAAGGGATTCTTTCTTTTATTAGCTAAAGTCTTCTTTCTAACTTTGAGGAAGCAAAAACTTGTCTTTGTCTTTGCAATCTCTTCAACCCTCTTGTTCTTCTGGTTTCAATATTTTCAAACAAGACAGAATCATAGAATCACAGAATCATAGAACCATAGGGTTGGAAGGGGCCTCTGTAAATCATCTAGTCCAACCCCCTGCCAGAGCAGGGCCACCTTAGAGCAGGTTGCACAGGAACCCATCCAGGTGGGTTTTGAATGTCTCCAGAGACGGAGACTCCACCACCTCCCTGGGCAGCCTGTGCCAGGGCTCTGCCACCCTCAAGGTAAAGAAGTTCCTCCTCATGTTTAGGTGGAACTTCCTATGCTCAAGTTTGTGCCCATTACCCCTTGTCCTATCACTGGGCACCACTGAAAAGAGCCTGGCCCCATCCTCCTGACACCCACCCTTCAAGTATTTATAAGCATTGATAAGGTCACCCCTCAGCTGTCTTTTTTCCAGACTGGAGACCCAATTCCCTCAGCCTTTCTTCATAAGAGAGGTGTTCCAGTCCCCTCATCATCTT
>VXBO01000804.1:210613-354086 GCA_013400135.1 Rhinoptilus africanus | reverse complement strand
CTTGCCCTTTTTGAAGACTGAAGTGACATTTGCCTTCCTCCAGTCTTCAGGCACCTCGCCTGTTCTCCAGGACCTTTCAAAGATGGTGGAGGCTTAGGCTAAAGTGGATGTTCGAATCACGCAGCTTCAGTCCAGAAGTTTTGGGGTAGCATAATGTTTGACTGAAAAGAACCAAAGAAGTTGTGCCATCCTAAAGAAGAAGTGGGTTTTACATCAGAGCCCTGCAAAGTCAGAACTAGGCAGCCAAGGAAAACAGAGGGGGAAGTATAAAGCAGAAAAAAGCCAATCAACCAAAAGAAGTACTCAGTCCTAATAACATAATGATTGATGGTACTAAAATCACAAGCATCATAAGAAAAGCGTATATATATAAGTATATATAATATAGAATTAATTAATGCATATAATATTATAAATTTAAGGTAAGTTTTTTGTTTATTTGGATGTATTAAGTACTCCAAACGTTCTCTGTGTGATCTATGTGTCAGGATAAATAATTTTTATTTTAAACCTCTGGCCTTGGATCAGCTGAGTGTTAACCTCACTATAAAATCAGATCTGTCAAGTTTTCTCAGTTAAATGTAGCTAATCTCTGCTTTTGGGAGCTGATAATACATAGTAAAAACTCACTCTGGCATAAAGGCTTGTATTTAAAGTGTTTTAGGTGGAAACAGTCAGGTCAGAAGAGAGATGTGAACACGGGTGTTGGTAGTTGGGGTATGCGCCAGTGCTGTGCAGGGCTGGTGACTGGGAGCTGCATACTGGGAGCACTGGGAAACCCCGGGCTGGAGCATCGTGCCGGGCGCTTCGCCCTGCGCTGCCCCACGCCTCGCCTCACCCACGGGAGAACGGGCCTGTCCCTGTGACAGCGGGATGGGAATGATGAGCGGCATGGAAAAAATCCGTATCTAAAGCGTGTTGAAAATCTGGAATTAATTACCTTGCAAGGAGCCAAATGAGAATGAACTGACAAAAGTGTGTCAAATAATGAATGCTGCAGAGAAGGTATGTCATGACCCTTTTCATGGCAGAGGGTAGGCGGATATTTAATTAACTTAAAAGTTGGCAAATTCACACCGAGGGTAATTACATTGTGGAATTAATTCTTCATAGAAAGTTATTGAGGCCAAGACTTCAGCCAAGACTTGAGCAAGATTCGAAAGGGATTCCAGTTTTATTTGGGCAGGAAAAGGTGCTCTGAGCTGTAGCAGTGAATGCCAGAAGGTTTTTGCAATGTCGTGCCCTGAAGTTTAGGTGAGCGTCTAATAGCTTTTGATCAAAGGACACCGAGAGGAGAAGGAGGATCGATTATTTACATTTTCCACTTCAAACTTTTTACCTTACTCTGTCCTCTAAGTAGCAACCACCTTATTAAATGCTGAAAGACAAGAAAGAGCATTGGAAGGGATCCAGTGTGACCATTCCTCTGTTTCTTACACTGGACGGGATCCAGTGTGAACATTCCTGTGTTTCTTACACTCTTCCAGCCATAAAAATTAATAACTACCTCTTCAGACGTCCAAAGCACGACGTTATTAGAGATGTGGCTAAAGCCATTGTTTGTCTTCTGGAAGACACAAAGATGCTGTATCTTCCCATCTTAAATGTACAGGTTTTCAGATGCCTCTCACTGCTTTGATTACATAAATAGGGTGGGAATCACCTTTTAGCTACTGAAAGCTTCTGATTCTAGTTGTGCTGTTAATGTTTGAATTATAAAATTGGAGACTAGTGAAAAGAGAGATGTTTGGATGGGGAGATGGGCTTTGCAGTACTACTACGGTAAGAAATCATACTTTTAGCATCTTGCAAGTAAGATGTACAGTAGCAGTGACATCAAATGAAAACCGTGAGGCGTTTCTGTGCGGGCCAGGCAGAGAAACTTCCGGACTGTGCGCAGAAGGGAGCAGTTGCAAGGTCTGGTATCAGCCTCGGCCCTGGAAAGCCTTAGCTGGACAGCAGCTGATCCAAGAGGATGTTAGGATGAGCAATATCTGAGATTGCAGATGACTAATAAAGGTAAATTAAAAAAAGATGATTAGCTTTTTGAGCATTAAACAGCAAAGGGGTGATTAGACCTTTGCAATGCAGCTCTAGGGTCATCAGTTCTGAGTGTGGCCGGCCAGTGGTGTGTGTCCACCTGGATCTGGCCACCCATGACCTGAAGCAGAGCCGAGCAGCTGACTATTTGCAAGACAGAAAGGAATGAAGATCACCAAAACTGTGCCTTACACAGCCTTACAGCATCAGAGCCCACGGGAAAGGAGAAGAAAGAATAAAATGTGAAGTCTGGATAAGAAGTAAGCAGAAGAAAATAAAAGCATGGCTTGTGCCTAGTATTTCAGGATTATCAAGTTATTTCTTGAACATTGCCTGGGCCACCAGCTGATGTGAGTGGGCGTATTCCTTTGCTGATGGGGACTTACAGACAGAGGGGGTCTGTTCGGATGCGTAGATCTGCTTGTGTAGGACAGCAAGCAAGGGTACCACTCCAGCTGATACTTCATCCCTGGCTTTGTCAGGACAGTTGTTGACCCATGCTGGGCACTCGGATCAGCAGCATCTGGGGGCCAAACAGATGCTTGAAGACACAATTGCGGGACTAAGGATCTTGGATTTCGGTGTCCGAGTTTGAAGGCTGATAGCCGATGTGTGCTTGTTGGTCAAGTGCATTTCCATTCAGAAGATCTACCTGTATCTATTATCTGAATTATGCTGATAAGTCAGTGTTTTGTGTATATTTACAAGAGGTTGTAAATCCTACCTTAATTCTTGCATTCTTAATTTCTTTAAAAAGGCTACCTTCCCAAGCTCTGCTAGTCCTATTTCCCAGCTAGGACTTAATAACAGAGTGTTAAATGAAGTCCCTTCTTGTTTTTCTGCAAGTTAAGTAATCTTTATTGTCACTTCTAAAGTATAGCTGTATTGAAACTGTAAAAGCAAATGGACTGATGGCTTTTGTAGGGTATGGTGTTGGTGTTCCTTTGGTCTTCAGGCTGGCATGTTTGCCAATTTACCTACTGATTCACAAAATTAAGTAAGCCACAGTGGGAATTCCTGCAAACCAGTGAATTAAGAAACATTTGTGATAAAGATTAGCTACCTGTCAGTTCGTGACAATTGAAGAACAAGAGCGGAACAATATCTGTTTTGACGTATTGATAAAAACATGCATTCATGGGTTTTCTCAAAACCTTCTACTTCCAAACCACCAGCCCTTTCCACAAGAGCCTCTTAGAGAGGCATTGCTGGTTTTGGCTTCTAGTACAGATGAGAATGAACACTACCCAGTAAAAGTTCGCTTGCTTTTATTTTATTAAGTATGACTATGATTTAATTCCATCTTCTTTTTTTAGAAGAATTCTAGGTCGCATGAAAGAACGTAACAAAAATGTGAAAGCAGTGGCTTCTTTGGGGTTTGAAATCTTCTATAATTTTTGAAATCTGAGGGAAAAGGCTACAGAGATCACAGAATAACCTCATCACCATATGAAATAAATCATGAACTCAGAACTGAGGAAGAAAAAATAATGTTTGCACATCTGGCTTACCACAATGGATTTCTGTCTCTTGATCAAGAGTAGTTGTAAGCTGGAAATGGAGAAAAATAAGAAGGATGTGAGTATGGAGATCTGGTTTTCCAGCTGCACAGAAGTGTGTGCCTCGGACTTAGCAGGAACTTGCAGATTCCCAAGTGCCGTATTTCGGAGGCACTGGAGGGTAATGCCTCCTATGAGAGCAGCTGCTGTGTGCTAACATCAGGATGAGCTATCGCATTAGGCCTGTAATAACGTCATGGACCTTTAGGAGCCTTCAGAGGTGCTACAGCAGGGAAAAAATGGAATTGTCAAATGTTGTGAATGCTGGGGAGAAGAGGGACATCGATTGTGTCTTGAGGTAATTGAAGGTATGCAACTATTTTTCCTTTCAAGTTGTTTTGCAGGCTTAAGAGAGTAGGATCTGAGTCAGCCTTTGGGTAATAGAAGTCCTTGAGTCAAAGGATGCATATTTTCAGTGTTTCATAAACACTTTGCCCACATACCAGGAGAACAGCGAGCTGCTTTTGGGCTTTTCTGTTCCTCTAGTAACGCGCTTGGAATCAAGTTGAGTAACCAGATGATGTTAATTCGTCTTGCTGTTTGAGGTCCTCCTGGAACAAAGTGGGAAAATGACATGAATACATTTTAGGTTATTTCTTTTAAGAGTGGAATTTCAGTACTTTGGTTCATGCAGAAATTATGCTAGTGACAGTTTTCAAATGTGTTTTTTTACAGAGAAAAGCTGAAGCGATCTGGGTACCCTATTAACGTGTATTGCAGTTCGTGTATTGCAGATGCCTTTAAATAGCTGTTCGCTTTATCGTATCTGGCTGTTCGATCAAATAAGCTGTCAACAAAATGTATTTTAAAATACCAGCCTAAATTGCATTTGCAGGGTGTAAAATAAGGATTAATTTTTTGATGTCTTGAGACTAGAGACAGATTTCATTTACTTTGCATTACCAGGACAGGCATATTCTAATATTTATAATTTGAGGTAGATCAGTTTGTTCTGCATACATCTTAGTTTTGAGGCCCAGATTTGGTTCAAAATCTGAACTGGGTTTTCTTTGAATTGCGAATTAATTGCAGTGACTATTTAATTTTCTCAGGTTAGTAGGAAAACACATACTTCCAGGAACTGTGCAGTTTGGAAACCCTTTATCTTTTTAGAAACAGTTTGTATAGTGGTTATTGTCTATTAATCACAATGGAAGAAAAACTTTGTCTAGTTGAAGTAGGCAACTAGATGATGTCAGCAGTGGAATACTAAAAGCAAAAAAACTGTTGAGGGAAAGTCCAGTGCTAAGAATTTGTAATTCTCAAACGATAAGTGGCATAGTGAGATTTATAAGGAGTGACTAGTAATGATGTTTAGGAATGGGAAGAAAAGATGATCTGAGGCACATGTCTGATTTTAATGAAATGAGATGCATAAGTGCATTTTGAAGGAAATTTAGTGAGAGACAGGAGGAGAACTTGATAAAATACAGCCTGGGTTATCTTTGATAGGAACGGTTGTACAAGACTGGCCTGCTCTCTTGCCTTGTTAAGGTAGCTCACTTTTTTAGACAAATGAAGCTTGTCTACCTGGAGGCCAGGAAAGCCTGTGATACAGCGTTAAATGGAAAAGAGTTACTTCAAGTTGAGAAGATGCAGATCAGTGGAAAAATTGCAAAAAAGGTAAAGAGGATGCTATAACAGCTTGGAATGAAAAAAGGAGTCCAGCTGAATTTAGTTCCAGATGGAACTAAATTATTTTCTGAAAGCGTCTGACATGCTCTCGTGCAGTACAGGGGTCTGGACCCAGTGACAAAGAAGTTGCCATGTACCTGTCTGGTGACTTTTAAGACCTCCTGAAGGATAAGGTTAGTAAAATGGGAGGTCAGGTTTTCCTCAAGTGAAAGTGAGCAACAAGTTTTATAAATAAAAGTATAATCCTTGACTCCGCAATGCTTCTCCAGTGCAGGCATCACTCTTGGGTTCCTCTGCCTATTCCACATGCAGTCTCCATGTTCTGTCTCACTGGGACACAAGTAGTACTTCAGGTGACCTGCTTCGGAGCTGGTGCCTGATGTCGTGCTAAAGCGAAGTTCTGAGGTGCAAAATTATGAGCAGGTTTCCTAAAAAAGACAGCATGAATATGTATGTCCTATGGTCTTAAAGTTCAGGAATTTCTGAGTGTGGTGTTTTGTGGACCTAGTGGTAGTATCAGAATTACTTTTCAACTGCATGAGGGAAAGTAGCACAATTTTGTACCTTTTTTGGCTTATATGGGCTGTTGGATGTGGGTTAGAGAATGTTGGTTAGGTCCACAAAATGCATCTGAACGCTAACTCTTGCTGTGTCTAAGTTGTAAGCGCTCTTCTGCTTAGTGAAACCCGTGTTTCCAGGTAAAATAACATTAGGGTCCATCACAGCCATTTAGCAAGAACATAACTGAAAGCCAAGAAGCAGCACTTTAGAAAGAGGTGTGGGTTTTTTGAAATTTAGGGGACTTATTCTATGCTTTGGACCATCTCCATCCTGTCTCACAAAATACAACCGGAGAAGATGCCTTAATTTAATGCACATGTTTGAGCACGTAAAAACAAAACTCCCTTTCTCCTCCAGAGGAGATCTGAAGCAATGTCTCACCTCTTTCATAAATCTGTAGATAACCATCTTTCAGAGGGCATTCTGAGAAGGGAACTGTAAATAAAGCAGTTTTATTTTGCAAAGAGTAGTTAAAAATCTGCTGAGGCAGAGGCATAAGCCACTGTTTAACGTTACTACTGGAGCAGTCATCACTCAGAGGAAGGATGCTCACTTTGATCAGCTGTTCTTACACAGCAAGGTGTTGGCCTGGGTGTCTGAGGAGGTCATTCCCTTTTGAATGCTTTTAAAAATAGTATGTTTGTATGCTTTAGGTTTTGTTGGAAAGAAAGTTATTTTACTCTTGTTTGAAAGCTTAAAAAACCCAATGGAGTTACTGGTGACTGGCAAAGCACCATAACCTGTGGCTGGAGTTAAGGTAACAGGAGTGTGGGTTAGGTTGTTGGAAGAGGTGCTTATTAGAACTTGTAGATGTATGGAGGCTTTCTAGAGTGTCACATAGCATGGTTCACATTATACTTGGGCACGCAGAGTTTATGGTAGAGTTGCATCTCAACTGTTGGAAATACGAAAGGAGATGATGCTGTCAGTAAGCAATAGGTGTTTAGGGTTCTTGAACATTGGTGATGGAGTTTGTGATTGACGCGGTTGAATTGAAAGAAGTACTGGGAAGTAGCTTGTTAACTGGACTTGGTAAAAGTCAGCACTGTCATTTCAACAGAAAAATGTGAATATTGCCATGGAAGACAATTGTGTTCCCTTCATAAACGATAACCTTTTTTTCTAATTCTTCAAAATCGTGCGTCATGTAACAAAACAGTGTGTACTAAAATGGTAGACCTGGTTATTGAACTCGATGATCTCCCAAGTGATGCATTTTAAAGGGCCTTATGGTAATTCAGCATAATCATTACGGTGATTCAGGTCTCTGTTCACAACTGCTTAGAACTCCTCAATATTCTTCCACAGCCATTAGCAGTCTTCTGATTGTCTGAAAAGGAGTATTCCTGCTTCAGTTTCCGTGTGGTAGTTAAGAAATCTGGGCTTTTCTGCATTTGCATCCAGCTGTCGAAGTATGTGGAAATTTGCATTTGCATGAAGGGTTTTTTTGCCCAGAAAAGGTTCTATTTTTACAAAAACTGTGGGAAGACATTTGGACATTTTGGCATTTTAATACTATAGTGCAACCGCTCTAAATACCTATTTTTTAAATCAATGTGATGTCTTTAACCTACATTAGGGTAAAATACAATCATTTTGGGTAGTGCTAGAAGACTTCTGTTATTGACTAGCATAACTAATCTCAAATACAAAAGCTTTATAGTGAACCCAAATCAAAAAGGAGAAAATTGCAATATATCAGGTAAAACCTGTTCTATTAATTTTTTTCTAGCCTATGAAAATAAAGGTTCCAGATTTGTGTTCTGAGTTGAAATTTGTGAAGAGCTCTGCAGTTATACCGTGGTGCAAAATTATGGATGAAGGGTTTAGAAATGTGATGCTTTTTAGAAGATTTGCATTCTCTTCCAAGAAGGTTCATCCATTTGAACCTGTTTTGGTTAAACTTAGTAAGGGCCAAAGTAATGAAAAAATAAATACTTAAAAATACACGGTCACAAGCAGGAGGCTTGTTTCCCTAGGCTGCTTCCTAGAGAAGTGGCAAAATCAGAAATTTCCCTATTCATCAGTTTTACCATTTTATTTAGATATTGCAGCTTTTTCCTTTTGGAAAGCCAGGGTATATTTTTCTGACCAGAGGAGCAAATATGTTTACAGACTGGTTCAGATGATGTATTCTCAGTTTTGTTTCATACATTTGTTATACCTTCCTCCTTTAGGATGATTCCTCCTCCTCTTTTTTTTTTTTTTTTTCCCCGAGACATTTTCAGGGCTGGGAAAAAAACGGGACAAAAATTGGCAGTACCCAGAGCAGCACAGCATTTATGGAAATGTCTGATTTGCTCTGAACTGTAAATTCCAAATAATGATAAGTGGATTTACTGCTGTAATTATCTTTCTTTAGGGAACATTTCTAACTCAAAATATAAAGCCTGTCTATTAAATAACATTTATCAGGAATGTTTCCTTAGGCATGCTTTTCAGAATTGTATTTTATTTTTATCTTGAGCAAGATCTGACTCTGCATGGTTTGCGTTAGAGACAGGGAGAATAACTAGAACGGGCAAATGCCTCATAGGCAACAGGAAAGCGAGTGGAGAGTTGAAAGATGAGCTTCCAGCAGCTGCAAAAAGGATATACACTTCAAGGGTGCCCTATAAGCCTTATAAAGCAATAAAGGAAGGAAAACAACATTATGAAGGGTCCTAACAGCCATAAAATTCCAAAAATGGCAAGGATTGCTTTCATTATATAAAGTGTTCGTTAAAGCTTTAAATAATGAAATAAACCCTCGACAGTGAGAATGGAAACCTTCACTGTTCCACCAGCCTCTGTTTACTTTACAGTAAGCCAGGCCATAAAAGTAGCACGGCACTGATCCGATGCTCCGTTCTGGGGCAGCTCCGGGATGCCCGAGGACCACACAGTTCTCTGGCTCCGAAGGAGAGGGGTCTCCGGCAGCGCGACTGGCTCCTGACCACCCGCCCCACCGCTGGCAGCCTCCCCGCTCGGCCCCGCACTGGGAATCCCAGTCAGAAAATCCCCAGGATTGTTTTCATTGGCTTCAGCTGGGTGTTTCAGGGTTCTTTTTTGAGGAGGGGTTGGTTATTTTGGGGATTTTTTTGCTTTCTTTTGAAGCCCGGGCATATTTTGGGTATTGGAAAAATGTGCTGAAGACTTTGGGACCTGAAAGTAAGTGGGGAAACGCATTAAGGGATCCTCTGGGATTCAAGGTGGAGATACTCAAAAATGTCTTCTAAGTAAAATTATTTACTACTCACTTTTTTAAAAATGTAGAATTTGAATTAAAACTAAAAATTCATTAGATTATACAAAAGATACTTAATTTGTCTATGAAAAGAATGGAAAGGTATTTATTTTGAACAGGAATACTTTTAAAATTCAAAAGACCTTGTATCTGTTATTTTAGCAGCGCTAATATAGTTTATCTTACCTGTTAATAGCATAATCTATTTAAATACTTTTTCCTGAATTAGAAGCCCCTTTAGAAAACATTATAAGCCCCAAAGTACACATGGAGCCCTCTTCCTTATCTGTCATTGAAATTCAGCCATTTTCTGCTTGCTTGCAATGTACAGGAACAAAATGTATCCTTGGGGAAAAAAAAAAAGAATGGGGCTATATGTGGGTAAAATTATCACTGAAACCTTTAAGCTACAGTGTACTCTCCTTAAAGGCACTTGGAACAGTGCTGTAATTTATGATGCTGTTTGCAATGAAAGTCTGCAAAGCCCATTATTTTTTCTGCCCAGTGCCATAGTTTACCACTTTTGCCTTCATTATAGTTGTGAGTAGTTTTCTAAGCTGCTAATGAAGTTAAACATTTTCTAAAAAAGACATTGGAAAACGGCTCCTGACATATATTTTTGTGTTCATGTACGTGTTATGTGAGATATATTTGTGCAGTTTTGATATCTCTGTGCTTGCACCATCCAAAATGAAATCCTTTGTCTCTTGGCATATTTTTGGGAGACCAGACAGGGAGACTGTCTGCATCGTGAGTGGGAGAAGTAAATGAGTCACAGTTCTCTTTATGAGGAGCTTTGTTTCATTCAAATCCCTCTTGCCAAGATGCTGACACTAAATTTGAGTCATCAGCAATAAACAAGTCGTACAGAAAATTGAATCTTTAGAGGGCAGAAAATCATGGGCAAAGGAAAGGCACTCACCGGCGAGCTCTGAGTTAGTCTGTGTTTGAGAGGAGTTACTGATTGCATTATTTCCCGTGGCGGATTTTTCCATAAGTGCCTTAAACTAATTCAAAGTCCCAGTCTGAAATTTCATTTCAAAACATGCATGTGTAGTGAAAACCAGCAGCATCAGTCAGGCTTCGAGATCACTGAACATGAAATTAAGTTTTCTCTGCGCTAAGCAAGGTGATTGTAGTCCCTGGTTTTATCATTAGCTTTTCACCTGCGCCGTGTCCTAAAAGACTGTGATCAGTAAGAAGGACTGGCATCTTCCAGAAAAAAAAGGGAAGATTTAATGAAATTTATCTTATGTTGGGTATAGGTTTTTTTTTTTCTTTCCCTGTATAATGCAATTATCTTTTGCTTGAATAAATTTACTTCATATATCATGGTGGCAGTCCATCAGGACTGAACATGTTTGTGTTCAGGAAGCGATAATAGATCAGCTAATGTATATTTCAATTGAAAGGGAGACTTTTATATAAGAGCAGCACCTTATTTGTCTACAGTACCAGCATTTCTAAGCACTCTCAGCTTTTAAAGTTTAAATGCTTTAAAGAAGGGTGGTACAGATACTTTTCATAAGAAGTATTTTCACATTTAATAGCTCTCCCACCAACAAAATACTAAAGTCAGTATTTTGTTGATTACCTAAAATGCACGGTTTTGTTATTTTCATTTTAAGGTGATCAGTCTAGGACATGGCATATAAATGGATGGAGCTGACTCATGGAGGAGCCAGAAAGGGATACGATAATGGGAACGACTTCAACATTTATGGGCGTTTCTTACTCCTCAGATTGTCTTGTACAACCTGGGGTATCCCAGGGGGCTCTCTGTTACCTGGAGTTCCTTCCTCGCTTGTGGTGAGCCTGTGTCCTGGGGTTACATTGCTCCGACCTGCCTACCCGGGCTTTGCCCCCCCCCGTCTTTGTAAAGAGGTGGAGATCCGGCACTGTTGAAGGGAAGAGAAAAGTACAGTGAATTTTCAAAGAGAATGGGGGTTAGAATGCCAGCAGTAGCAGTTGTGCTGAGCGTAGTCAAATGAACTTACACTACAGCGTGGCTTTGCTAAATATAGCTACAAAATACTTGCTGTCTGTGAGCGCCCGTGTAGGAGAGCATTGCCGCCTGCAACTCGGGAAGCTGCAGGCACAGGGGCACAAATCACAAATAAAAGAGACGGGAGCAGGGTGACAGAGTGCCAGAGCCCAGCTCCTGTGCTCACTCAGCTGGGCAACCCTCTCCCTTGGAGGGCTGAGTGGTCTTTCCTTTGTACCGTCCCTTTCATTGCAAAAGTGGCATTTTCCTTCTTGTGCCTGCAGGGACTCTGGAAGAGCAGAAATAAGAAATGAACTTGTTTTGTGGCAAGAGGATCCGTGTGCTGCACGCCTCTTGTTCAGCAAGCCTTGACAGTCAGTTTTAAATATGGATAGGGAAGAAATCGGTAAAATTTGCTCGCTGTTGGTGAGTTCATATCTCTCAGGCTTGTGCTTTGCTCTCCCCCGCCGACCCTCACACACCATACCCTGCAGGGCACACAGCTGTGCCCCTCCAATGGCGGAAACCTGTCAAAGCACCACTGGAGGTGAGGAGGAAAAGAGCAATGTGTCCAGAGGAAAAAATCCTGGAGAATGCTGATGCAAACAGGAGGCTGAAATCCCTGGGTGCAGTGGAGTGAATGCAGCTTGGGAGGAAGGGCCTGAGGAGGAGGAGGAGAAGCAGGAGGAGGGCTGGAGACCAGCTGTGGGATGAAGCTGAGAAGCAGCGGAGCAGGGCAGAGTCCTTGGGAGCAGAGCCATGGCCGGGGGATGGGGCAAGAGCCAAGGGAGGAGACGGGCAGACAGAGCAGAGGGCTACCGGGAGCGGCTAAACGGAGGTACCACCTTTCTGCCACCCAACATGATGTCCCAGGGAGACCCATCCCCAGAGCTCCCTGCAGCCCTGTGCTCCTCCTGCTCCGGCATGTCCTTAGTGCTGGGTGGAGTCTTCTCATCGTCCCTCCATCCGTGGCCTGGTCTGTTTCCTGTTATTTGCTGACAGCCTTGTCCCCGGCTCATGCCGGCGTGTTTCCCAGAGCTGCTCTGTGCATCCCTGCAGTGTGGCTTGGAAATGCCACACAAACACCGGCAAAGGTGTCACGAGAAGAAAGCTAGGGAGTGATGCGACGAGGAGGTCTAAATGTGCAGGGGCTTTGAAGAGCTTGTTCGTGTAGAAAGTAGAAAACCAACACGTACTGTCTGCTCAGAAGTCATTGTGGGTGAGACCCTTTTCCCTTCTCTCTTTGGAGGTGGACTTCGAATGCACACAGCAAAGTCCTGAGGGTCTGCTGGCTTTTCAAGAGAAGAAGGGTTAATTAAAAATGGAAAGGTAGCATAAATCCTGCATTCTCACGGCAAGGAAGTACGGTCCATGTAATCCTGTTGATATTCTCCAAAAGCTAAGCCTAAATTCAGTGTTGTACTGTGGAATAGCATGAGCTGGGTGGACCTAACTGAAAAGGGTTTGTTTCTCCTACGATACTTGTAAAATCCTTGCATTAATTTGCAAAGGAATGAAGGACATAGACCAAAGGTCTTAATATTGTGTTTAAAAAACTGAGTGAGTTATAATTGATAATAAGAGCAGAGTTTAAGCTCATTTAACTTTTGGTGAGCCTTATTTAGTATTTATTAGGAGTTTACACAATGAGTTCAGCTTAGCTTTGAAGTGCAGTAGTTTTGCATATATTATAATAATATTTTAATGGTAATTCAGTTATTGTGTATATTCTGAAGTCAGTCTACCTGAAAAAATACAAATAAATACAATTAATCTTGAAAAATAAATCATTTTTTGTGTACTTTTCCGATCTACGTGATACAGTTGACTTCTTTCCACCTCAGAATGATAACAGTGATACTACAATAAAAATGTTTGCGATTTTATATTTTGCTTTTACATCTGGGGTTTTTTTTAGATTTGGTTACCAGGATAATGATGGACATGATTATAGAAAGATTAGTGATAATTCCAAATGATTTTACTGTTTGTTCCCGGAAGTGGAAATAATTTCGTTTTAAGTTGTCTCATAAAATCTTTTTCTTGGTGGTGTTTTGGTGGAGGCAGTGGGCTGGGGAAGGAGTCGTCATTGTTCCTGCCAGAATAATTCCTTTATGTGGTGAACTTCAGAAGAATGAGTCTGGATACTGATTGGAATGAAAATTTATTATTGACAGGAGATAACACTTAATAGTTATCTTTCCCACTTTGGTGTCAAAGAAATTGCTTGTCCTCTGCCTTTCTTCCCATTAAGGACACTAGAGGTTTAGAAACTAGCAAAAGAAACTTTTATTGCAGGCATGGGTGCAGGTTCCATGAGAAGTGTCTAGAATCCATAGCTTTCAATACCGATTTGTATGCGTATGTACTACCATGTGTGTGGAAGAGTAAGCAGTAGTTAAGCAGCTGTTGTTAATAGTTTCATATGTAAAATGGCATTGCCAGCTCGCACATACCACAGTGGAGCTGCGGTTCTCTGTGGCGTATCTCTGTTCTCCTTTAAGAGCATTAGTAAACTAATACAAACAAAATTTTACACAAATTAAGGTATGTCTGGGATGCATAAGAATTTGGTATTGATGAGTGCAGGAAATTAATGGTGATTTATTTAGCAAAACTTTAAAAGAAAAATTTGATCATATTTTATACTTTTCAAGTAGAAATACATTTTTTCATTGAAACATTTTAATGAAGTGGTCTCTGTAGTTACTGTCTGGTTTATGAGAAGCTGATGACTACAATGGGGAGGGAGCTTGTTCCGCTTCTTTGAGCGCATGCCAGAAGTATTCAAAATGGGAAGAAATGTGCTTGAAGAGTCAGTGGGTTTGAACTTTAAAAGCTTAGGTCCTCTTGCCAAGTCTGCCACTTCTTCCCTGGGTAAATATGAGACGGTTATCATCTGAAGTGCTTCACTCTCACTTTCCTCATTTAAAACCACAGATATTTTAGTTGACTTCTTTTGTAGAGCGGTTTGAGATATGATAGTGAAGAGGATAGGTGTTATTTTAAGCACCGTTTTTTAAGCAGGGGGGAGAGGTTGGCTCAGGACACTGGCTAAGAGGGTTGGAGAATTTTGCCTCCTTATTGCTTATTGGAACCATCCCCAAGAAAAGGTCTTTAATCAAGGAACAACATTTGAAGGTGTCTTCATATAGTTACTGATTTCAGATCAAGCCACAGGTAGCTTTCTCTATAAATTGGTGCTATTTTAGCATCCATTTAGCAGAGTGGCTGGGATTGAAATGAGTATGCAGTCCTCTTGGCAAATGGTCTCCTCAAGTGGAGATTGAACATACGGATGGAAGAGCATCAAGCGATGTGTGTTGCTGTATCTAGCTAAAGATTACTGACAAATCTCCACTTCTTTTTGTGGTTTCTGCCCTCCTAAGCCCTCAACCTTTTACAAACATACAAGACCGGTGTTGCAACTGAATTTTAACTGCGTGATGAGTCTCACGATAGCAGATACGATTATTCAAAGGGCAGGGAACATGGTGTTGTTTCAAAAATCTTATAATTGTAAAACCTATCACTCTCTTTAGCATCCACGGTAGAATCATAGAATGGTTTGGGTAGGAAAGGACCTTAAAGATCATCTAGTTCGGACCCCCTGCCCTGGGCAGCGACACCTCCCACTAGACCAGGTTGCTTCAAAGCCCCATCCAGCCTGGCCTCGAACACCTCCAGGGATGGGGCAAGTAGCTTGAATTGAATTTAATACATATGTCTATGTGTGTGCACATGTGTTCACACATTTGGGAAGAAGAATCTGGATGTTTGAATTATATTTGAACAAGTATTTTAATGATTAAAGGTAGATCTAGAGCTCCAGAGCCAGGACTGTATTGCAACTTCAGTGCCAAAGCTCTCCTGAACTCTAATAAGACTAAAAAGATATATTTTTTCCAACATATATGATTATCTGTCATTTTATTTTAGGAAACTTTTACAGAAAAATATTTTTTTTATCCTTACATTTAAAAAAAGTTACCTGAGAAAACTGCGGACACCATGAAGGGTCATATTAATTGAATTTAAGAAATTTGAACATTTGTCTTCAAAAATTTTTTTGATATTTAATTGTAAAGCCAGACAAAGAATCTTTATGCTACTGTTTTTCTAGTGGATCTCTGGTAGAGTTGTTTTGGTTTGGTTTTGCTCCTCTCAGTACTCCTTAGAAATCAGCTAAACCATTTATATTGCAGAAATGATATAGCAGCGGTTTCAAGTCTTTTGTGCCTTACATGCTTGATTGGAAAAATCCCATTAATGATAGAAAATGCTAATCAGCGATGTGTTTTGCCAGCCACCACAGGCCCACACACTCTATATAATCCATTGTTTATTAACTTAATGAAGGTCATTGTAGCTTTGGAAAGCTTGTGTGACAGCATCTCAGAATGGCTTTAAAACTCTGTGCCGCTGGACTCCAGTGCTGGAATAAATCAAGGCTGGGTATTTACTTGTCGGGATGGCTCTGGCATAAATGAGTTTTTTCTGACTGGAATGATCATACTGTGCTTTTCATTTGTTCATTATGATTGTCAAGACAGACAAACAGTGCAGTGGTGGCTAAGCTGATGGTGCTGCCATTAAGCAGTTAGACACTGTCTTTATCCACGTCTTATTGATTTTCCTTTTCTTTTCTTGACAGGTGACATCACACAGAAGGGATATGAAAAGAAGAGATCAAAATTAATTGGGGCCTACCTGCCACAGCCTCCCGGTACGTGTGTCTGTGCTTGCGATATATGAAGATGTCAAGCATACTGATAGTTGCCACAGTCAAAATCTGCATCCCTGATGCCACATATGTGGCAGAAACAAAGCTATTGTTATGCAGAAAAAGCTTATTCCATCCATTTCATGTATATTTTTATATATATATGTCCGCTTTGATGTGTGTGTACATTTTTTACATACATTGCTGTGGGTTTGGCAGTCATGTCTGGAAAACAAAATCAGCCTAGGCTCGTTAGGGAGGCATTGTTTGTTAGAAGTAATGCAAAAATACAGAGAAATCATGATGTCCTAACTCATTAAGACCTCAGCCAAGTAAAGCTTTCTGAACAGAGGTATGCACAAGGGTAGAAGACAACCTTGGATCTTTGTACCTTCCTCTATTTCTGGGTTTCCTTTCCAAATCTCCCTTTTGAAAACACTAGAGAGACCCAACAACCCCCAGTGTTCGGATTGTCCTATAACATGTGGGCAACCCTTCCTTTACAGATACCTGGTCCCAGTGTTGAGGGTTGGTTGCATGGACTTGTCCAAAAGGTCTAAAAATATTTTCCAACTAAATCTAATAATGTATTGCTTCATTGAAATTATTTCCTATGTGTATGGGAACTCTTCAGAGTTCTTTCACTCTTCTGAGGCACTGGATCATGAGGTTGAATGTGTAGTTGTACGTATTGGTGTGGGCCTTCATTTTGTGTTGCCTCAGAGGAGCGTGCCCTACACCCTTGTGCCATCTCACTCACCTTAGGGAGGCTCCGCTTGGGCTTGCCTGTCCTCTGAGCCCTGTTTTTATGGCAGGCTTGGGAACTAGTTTCCTCCTTCTTTTACAAAATGCTGCCTTTATGGTGGAGTCGATGGTTTTCTATTTAAAGTGCTTATGTGTGGAGGCACTGCCTTGTTTTCTCTTCTTCAGGTATATGTATATATTAGCTAGCTCTGTAGACGAATGGTGTTTTTATGCCTTTGGATTTCACTTGGTCTGCTCCACTGGTGGGAACTCCACAAAAGAGATCAGTGTTACAGACAGCTCCGTTTTCTGAAGTGATACAGCCTGATTGAGGGTGTCTGTGACATTTCCTAACCATTGGGAGCCATTAGAGAATGAAACTAATCAAATCAACAGAATTACAATACCAGAGGTGCAGTTATTGAATTTCTGGGTATTTATTAGTCTGACCAGACCGTCAGACATACAATAGTCCTCACAGTATGTTCTCATGAGACCTCCTGAGTTTTACTGAGTTACGGAGAGGCTGTTGCCTCATAGTAATCCTCAACACAGCGGCGTAGTTGGTACTAGTATTTGTTTAGACAGTTAGTTGTATCTTTTTTTTTCTTCACAAAAGAAAATAACAGCTTTTCTCCAGAAAGCGCATAGTCTTCTGGTCAAACTGTATCCTTGGCTGAAACGGCTGGAGAGTCATCATACATGTAACGATGAAAGAGAGAAGGTGGTCAACTCTCTGAGGCCTGTCTTTCAAGGTCTGTGTTATGGTATTTAAGTTTTTCAGTATTAGGAGAAGCGGAGGGATCTCTCCAAGCCAGTCCTATAGTGGCATCCATTCAATAATTTGAAGAGGTCACAATTGAGGATGTAGATGATTTAGTGCAGTTTCAAAGATGGGAAGGAATGGAGTGAATGTTTTCTGCTCTACCACTTCCCAGATAATCCTGCACTGGGGATGTGGGGTGTGGATGCGTGGAGGAAGATGATGATAGGATGAAGAGGAAGTGTTTTCCTCCAGAAACTGATACTATTTGTGCTTGGGTCTTTGCTGTCTTTGTACTTTGTTTGTTTTGTTGTGTTACCTTTTGGGCAAAACTTGAAACAGTGCGATTCGATAGTCTCCTTTTCAGACTTTACTCATCTGAATGGCTTGAGGTCCCCACTCACTTGGAAGGGGGAGATGAATCCTTTTCAAGAAGAAATAGGATAACAAAACAGATGCTCCCTTTTGAAAGCCTCTGTTCATATCTGAACAACCACATACATGACTAATTCATCATTTGTTTCTTTGTGGTAATCTGTTTTGATGGGGAACTGCAAGGATTTATAAGCTTTGGTGGTCTTGGGTCTTCCTATTAAAAGGAAATAGACGTTTTAGAGATATTTTAAAACAGTATGGAAATGGCCATGGCTCTTTCGCTGGGACTGGAGGCATTGGGGAACGGCAGGGATTTGCATTCTGTGACAGCGTTCAACAAACTAAAGGGAATCCCAAGGCAGTTCCCCTCTGTTGGGAGATCCAGTCCTCTTGCTGCACCTTTGCTAACATTACTAACGCCCATGTTGGCAGAGTGGAACATTGACCCGCGTTGGCTCCATGAGTGTCCTGTGGTGTCTGTGCGTGCGTGTGCGTGTGTGCTCTACTGCATGGGGGCAGCAGCTCCATTCGTTGCTGTAACAAATGTAAAAAAACTAAACGTGAATTAATTAGTTTTTTTCAACTTGTTACAGCAGCGAATGGAGCTGCCGCGGTACGGTGTAGACTGCAACACAGTGAAGGAGCTGCCAGAAGAATGCTCCGCACTGCCAACATTGGTGTCTGTGACATCCGGGAAGCGGCCGCTAGAGAGAGAGCAGCCAGCACGGCAGGAAACCGGCCTCTCTTTTATTTTCGTTTTGGTGAGCACAATGAATGTATCTTTTCCAGTCCTTATCTGTCTGTAACTGTGCCTCATCTGGAAGCCTCTGCTAGACGCCTACATCAATATGGTAGACTAGGAGCTGCCAGTGACAAGGCAGGACAACCAAAGGACAACATCTGGAAGGCCGTTACTAACTTTTATCTGTCTAAGAGTGAATTAATGGGAAGGGAGAAGGAATACTCCTTCTTAGGAACATTTGAACAAGTTAATGTCTCTCTGGCTTCCATACCATGGATACTTTGGAGAAGGTTTCATACAATAAGCTGGCGAAACACAGGAAGGCATGCATTTCTAATTGCCTTTTTGGCAACTTTTTACAGAGCTCTGGACAGGTCCAAGCCCACCAGAATCTGGAGGAAGCTGTAAAAATCTAAGCACCTCTAATTCTGTGCTATTTTCAAGTAGAGATCTCCGCCTGAGCTCCACTCACACCCAAACCATTCAGAAGCAGACTGACTTTTAGGAGCAGGCATCAGGCCGGTAGAGCAGACGGGAGGAAGAACATTCTATGTCCTTCAGCAGATACCTGTCCTGCCTCCTTGGGGTGGCCTGTGGCTGGTGGCAGGCAGTCTGCTCCTACTGCCTGGGTTTGTAGCAAGGCTGCAGAGGATTCACAGCCCCTCAAGACACCAGATTTTGTCTTGCCAACTATGTGGGCACATGGAGGACATCACACTCTTGCCCGTGTGCCTGTCCACATTCCCACAAGGCAGTCCAGACATGGTGTAAGAGATGGCTAGAGAGAAGATTGGATTTGCAGTTCTGTCAGGACAACACACACTTCTAAAAAGATGATCCCTTTGAGAAACGCTTCCCGGCTCATTTTCAAAACAACTTGCTATAATATTGTAGAGGAGATCTGTATTGGATTCTCACTCTGTTGTTTATATTTCTCTATAGAATCACAGAATGGTTTGAGTTGGAAAGGACCTTAAAGGTCTTCTAGTTCCAACCCCCTGCCATGGGCAGGAATGCCTTCCCTTAGACCAGGTTGCTCAAAGCCCCATCCAGCCTGGTCTTCAACGCTTCCAGGATATGCTCTCTGGGATTGCCCTGTCAAAAACAGGGAGCCTAAGAACGAACTCCCTCATCACCTGGTAGTGTATCAACCACACAGTTGCCCAGATTTATCTTTCAGATAAGGATTAATCCCATTCCCCAAAAGTAACATCTCTCCCTTTCTAAAATGACAACATCCCAGTGAGCGTAACAAAAAGACCTTTGGTATATATTGATATATGCATGTGTATTTATATATGTACATAGACAACCCTTCTACTGCCTGGAACCCTTCTATATCCTGGAAGTGTCCAAGGCCAGGCTGGATGGGGCTTTGAGCAACCTGATGTAGTGGGAGGTGTCCCTGCCCAGGGCAGGGGGCTGGAACTAGATGATCTTTAAGGTCCCTTCTAGTCTGAACCATTGTATGATTCCATATTGACACGTCTGCTGTACAGCGGTGTGCAGCAAGTCTGACACATGGGGGACGTGCTGGATCCGCTGCACATCTGCACGTTGACTCCGCAGTGCATGCACAGTAGGTCTGACACGTCCAGATGCCGCACAGACTGCACATATGCAAAGGACATTTGTACGGTTCCAGCCGGGCTGTCCAACATCCAGAAATCCGGAACGGATATGCTGCATTTGGCAGTGTTAATGGGAGAAGGGACAAGGGGAGTCCCCTTTTTCTTTCTCATTAAATCCCCACCTGCTTTAACTTAGGGAGACAAAAGTACAGCTTTGTTTTCCTCAAAACGCTTTCTCAGGATGTCAGTAGCTGGAGATGTTCTGTGCGCAGAGTAGTTTTTCTTTTCTTAGTGTGCCCGTATGTCAGACATCTAAAAATAATAGTGAATGTGGACCTTTATATCTGCACGTATATCCCAGTCTCTCTTGTGCTGTGACCTTTCTCTTTCTGCCTCTGTAGGGGAGCCCTGACAGCCAAGAGCTGAAAGAATAACCACTTAAACAGGCATTTATTTCAGAATGTCTTTCTGAAGATTATCTTCATTAGATCAGTCAGTTCTGGGTAAGATAACATGTGGACAGCTGCGTGCACGCTATTAAGAGAAACCCACCCTAGAAGAAAAATAACTAAATTACCTGCATCCCCCATAAGCTGTGTTTTTGCCCGATTTGCTTCCAGTCTTTTGCCAGGAAATTTGTTTATTCATTCACAGAACAGAGATGATGTTGTTGTCAATTAAGCTTTGCTTCTAACAGCTTAGACATGGGTGGTTCATTCTCTCTTAATCAAGTGCTGTGTCTACACTAGATTACTTTCTGTAATTTCCCATCATTGGTACCACCAGTGTAGCTCTATTTGTAGTGTAACCATGTAGACCAGTCACCAGTGCTTTATTTATTATGGCTAATAAACCTGTGAGATGCAGTGTTTAAAAGGCACCTGCTGCGCCTTTCACAGGCCTAGAGACATATCCCTGCCTCCCCCGCCACTGGAGCCCCAACAGCACCAGCACGAGGAGATTTCAGGCTACACAGAGCAGAGAAGGTAACACATTCGTGCAGAAGATCCCTTTACCTTAGGAAGAAACAATTTTCTGTAGAATTACAGGAACCAATTTCCATATCCTCTGTTATTAACATGGCACATATTTATATATGTCTGTAATATGTGCATACATTTGCATACTTTTCTATGTCTATGCATGCATACATTTGCTTTCAACTATTCCTGCTGCTAGCCCTTTGGGCACTCAAAGTAAACTTGATGATTACAATTTCATTTGCTTTTCCACAGACATTATTTGGATTGTAACATTATTTGGATTGCAAAGAAATGTTTAAACAAAGCTTGATTCTGTAATTGAGAAAAAACCCACCCTCATGTATTCACTTTATTAATAGTAACAAGTATGCCTATCATGTCTGCCTTCCTAATTCTTTAAGATCTTATCAAGGGATAACCGTGATGGGGCACTTGAAAGGATATGTGTGTGTTGAGAACATGGATCTCACTGGAAGGCATATGCATTGCACAACTCATGGACACATTTCTGAAAACAGTGTGACAGATATTGCACAGCTGAGAAACTGTGTCACATATATGAATGCTTACTAAGTCTTGTTTTTAACGAAGGTTTTTGGTTTGAGTTGATGGATGCCTTGCAGAACCTACTTTGGTTAAAAGGAAGGTTCTGAAAGCATCTGAGAACTACCCCTTGATACCATCTTTTAAAGCCTGATGGTTATTGCTTCGCTTTTGCCATGCTGACTGAGAGCTCAGTTATCGTTTTGTGCATTCTTTGTGTTATGGCGGCACCTCTGTTTCCCTATGCTGCTAAGACTTTATAATATTTAACCTTGTTCAAATACAGAACAAAAAATACCTTTCTTCAAAGACTTTACACCCTAATAGTAAGGCCGAAAAAATGGGTGTAAGGGATTAAATGAGTACATGGTGAAAGCAGTTAGTGACGTGGGTAGTGGTTTCAGCACTCAGCATGGTGGGGCTTTTTTGGGAGGATATTTTTAGTGCACATCAGAGTTGGGGTGTTTTTCAAAGAATTTGAAGAATTTCAATGAAATATCTGTTGGTATTCATGAAGACCAACTGTGAAACTTAAGAACATAGGAGGAAATATGAAGATTTTTGTGTCAAAAATCTGACAAATGCTTGAGAAAAGATGGCTCAATCAGCAACCGGGGGGAGAAAGAGAGGTACCACTGAGGGCCTTGAAACAAAGCTTGTCTGTGCTGGAGCAGAGGAAGTGGAGCCGTTGGAGCCATGTGAAGAGCTGGGTTCTGCTGTCAAAATCAGAAACTGCTGGAATTCACAATACTGCCCCAGTTTGTCTGCAGCAAATTTCTGAAGGATGGATGTTAAACTGCTGGCGGTGGAAGTTGGCCAGCACATTGGTGAATGTGTTTGCTATGTGGATAGGTAGCCTTTTTCTACATATTCTCCTAAAAGACTCTTCAAATGGTACACTGAAGCTGTGTGACTATCTAGAGGAAAATGGAAATCAAAGGTAACATGTGAGTTGGAGCTGTAATGTGATGTCCACCATGTCTGAGATAGTGGGGAGGAGAAAGAAGCCCACGATAGCCATTCTGAGCTTGAACTGAAAGCTAAAACTTGCAAGGAAACGCTGGAAGGCACAATCGAGATTGTAATAAGGAAAGAAGAAGACCACTTTGAAGTATGTGCATTGTTTGAAATCAGAACCAAGTGCAGGAATGAGTGTGAAGGCTCACCTGTGAAAGAAAGATTGTTAATTAAACAGATCTAATCAGAAATTCCGTTTTCTCCATATTTATCTAACTGAAAGGGGCTCCACTTTCCTGGATATCTTTGGTTGGGAGTATCACATTTTAAATCTCCTTTGGCTTATCCCGTGAATTCATTACTTAGATGTACATTTGATGGGAAGAGTGAAGTGCCATAAGTAACAAGTTCCACGGGGGTGGTGTGACATTGAGCCTGTTTACAAAATATACGGTGTGTTCATCACCTGGCATTGCTTTTAAAGCTGAGCCACCAGCCATTGCATAGAAGCTCAGGAAACACTTTGAATGGAAGGTAAATCCTGTTTCTTACGACTGCACTGCGAACACTGTTTGCCTGCCTTCCCTCCAGCCCTGGAGTTGCTGGGTTTGCCCTACGGCTCGCTCTCCTGGGATCACACCTGTAACTTAGTTTTAGAACAATAAATGTAGCCTGTGTGTAAGAATGCCTTCTTTTTCTTGACAATTAGACATTTCCACTTTTAAATAGTTTTAGTTTCAAAAATTTGACACAGGCATAGGAATAAGAGATACATCAGAGCAACTTGTCAGCTGTCCTTAAGGAGACAATTGTCCTCTGTTGGAGAGGGCAATGCAGCTATTGCCACATTATCAGCACATAGCACTGCAATTTACCTACAGAAAGAAGTAATGAATAAGGGAGGAAAAAAGAGGTGAAGGCAAAAAAAAGAAGGAAGGAGATGAAGCCTGGTTCCAGCTGACAGTTTTGTGCCTTCCGTGCACTTAAAAATAAAACTGTCCAGCTTGCAGGGGTATTGCTTAAATAGCTTTACTGAGGTTCTTGCATTTTTAGCGAAGTACAGTCAAGGCAGAATCCAGCTTGCAGATGAGGATTTGTAGATTGATATATCTGCATTAAGTTGTCTGCCTATAAACCTGGTGTTTAAGCTCTCATTCTTATGTGAAGAGACACAGTTAATTCAGTTGATGAAACTCAGAGAGCTTTTCAGCTTATTCCAAAGCAGATACCTCCACTGACCACCTGCATAGCTTCAGGCCTTCACTGGGAGCCTGGAGATGTCTAATACCGTTCAGGGTTTCCTATGGCGTC
This sequence comes from Rhinoptilus africanus, assembly GCA_013400135.1. Lineage (NCBI taxonomy): Eukaryota > Metazoa > Chordata > Aves > Charadriiformes > Glareolidae > Rhinoptilus > Rhinoptilus africanus. The sequence goes on along the minus strand of VXBO01000804.1, from coordinate 330,369 downwards.
AGAGGCATCTGTACAGAGTGAGCACCGATAAAACAGGGCTCAGAGGGGACGCATACCATTCTGGTCAAGCCAGGCATCATAGTCCACAACATCTGAAAAGACACTGGACACCTCTGTTTAGACTCCTGAGCCCTGGCCCGAGTCTCTGTTTTTCATAATGGGAGCTTAGCTTAAGCACCTTCTTGTAGACACCTAAATATAGGTGTCTTAATCTGCAAGCTGAATCCCACATTAGCAGTATTAGATAAACAAACTAATGCTTGTGTTAAGAATGTGGCTGTTTGCTCCGGTGCACCTGGTAATGCTAATGTGCAATGTGATGAGCATAAAGCACTGGTTTCTCGGCCTTTTATATAAAATAACTGTGTTTCAGGCATATATATTTTGCTCAAATTCTTCATAACTGGTAACGAGTCAATCATTAGTGCTAATTATGCTTACCTTTTAAAGTCCTGCTTTAGCTGCAAGACTAGGGTGGACTATGGTGTTATTAAGAATGATGCCAGTTTGGCAGTGCCTGTGATTGTGTCTGTGTGCAGGGCACTGGCGTGACACTGTCCTTTGTTTTGTGAAAGCCATTCATTGCTCTGCCACCTCCTTAAATTTAGGAATCAATCCAAATATGAATTCTCAAAGCCCATTGCGCCACCGCTTCCACGGATTCATAAATGCATCTGAGTGAAGCTGCACATGAACAAGCATCAGCATTTAACTCACGGACACCGGGTGCTGGCTGTGAGAGCTATCAATTTTGGGGCCTTAGTTATGTTCAGAAGTAGAAGTGGGGGGAAAAAAAGATGCTTGTTACTGCGCTGTATTGCTAGAGCCTTCATGGAGGTGAACAGTTCTGCTGTTAACACCGCTCCGCTATTTATGGCAGCACTTCACTGATTTCATGGTATTCATTATTCTGTATGGCATTTACTCCTACCCATCGCTCAGGAATGGCAGCGTGTAGGTTCTCGCTATTGTGTGCTTTGTCTCACGCCATGGCTGGTGCTGTGCGAGGGAGCGGGTGCTCGGGAAGCCAGGGTGTGAGTCCAGGCGGTGCCGGATAATTCCTGCTCCTGCCCCTTCAGGAAGGAACCGTCATCAGGATTCTTACTGTCTCTCCAAAGTGGGGCGATGCTTTGTGTTTTCTCACGTTAAAGGAACTTAGTATGAAGAAAGGTCTCCCCTCAGGTGGCTGACGGAGAGCTTCTCCTCTGTATTTTAGCGCAGAATTAACTTCCTCATGTAAATTGATGCTCTCAACAAGCCAACTTCGCGTGTCCTGCTCCGTACTTGGGTAGAGGTGTATTCGCTGTTTTTATATTCATGGGAAAGTGGGAAGTAAAGCCAACAGGTGATCCCCAGACCTCATAAAGGCAGAAGATACTTTGATATTCTCGTTTTGTTTGCTATGGCCTTAGATGACTACCAGCGCAGGACGATGAGGCTGTCTCTTTCCTAACTGTATGAAGAAACTCCCTGTTACCCGTTGTGTCAGAACAGACTTCATTAAGAGAACAAACACGTATATTCAAAGTAGGAGGAGGTAAACTAGTTAAAGTGTCTCAATTTTAGGATTAGATGAGGGATTCATGTATCTGTAGTAAGAACAAGCAGCATCATCATCTCCATAGTGAACCGGAGGAGGGAAGAACCCTTTGCCGTGGGCACCAGTGCTGCCTGGCCAGTTGGGCATCCTGCTGGCTTCTGCAGCGGCAGGGTCGGTGTCTGAGGCTGCCTTACACACACTGTCTTTTTTACAGCTTGGAGAAGAGCTTTGCGCACTGCCCACAGCTGCAGGAGAAGAGACTGAGACACCTGAGGTGTCTCGTAGCCACATGGCCAGGAGAACGGGCTTGAATGTATTTTGTCCAATGACTTTCAGGTCTACCTGAAAGGTCTCCTTCCTGCAGCAGCTGTGCACCTCTGCAACAGATGCTTTTCCTCCCAATTTAATTTCCCCGTAGTGTTTCTAAAGCCTATTGCACGTGGTTTTGTTGTTGGAAGGATGCATTTAATCCCCTTTTCCTGTATGATCATGGTGGTGTACTTCTGTAGCAACACCGCAATTATTTTCCTTGTTCTTTTCCACACGCCATTGCCCTACACATATCATTTGCCATGGGGAGTTGTGGCACTGCTTTCTTCACACAACCTCTGTCACACAGCAGCAATTTTAGGTGCACGATTGTTGGATGTGGGGGTTTTTTTTAGGATTTTTGTAAATATATATGTGATTTCCAGAAAGTGTTTAATTCCTGACGATATGGATAGGGGCTGAGAAGAACAATGGTGGTTACCATCTCGTATAGACTGAAACATGATTTTTTGAAAATTTTCCATCAAAAATAATTTTATTTTAACTTTATATTGCTGGTTCTCAGGGTGACCCAATAAAGAAGGAAAAACTCTAACTGTATTAATGAGAAAATATTTCTTCTGCTTGTTTCAATGATTTGGAAGTTAGGTTCACCTATCTTGAAGAATATAAAGGCTTGAGGGCAAGTGAAATTACACAGTACTATAGTGTGGAGACAGAGCAGTTAAATGAAGACATTTTATTTGATTTAAAAGTATGAATTATTAATCACAATCTGAGTGGAAGAAAATTTATGGATTCACTCTGTCTTTTATGCGCCTATGAGATTTTACTCCCAAGTATGTTTTTTAGCCAACCAGCCACTTCTCCACAGAGTAAAAGCAGACTTGACATTGCTGATATTCCAGCAATTTATGAGAGAAGCTGTATTTTTGAGTTCAGTTTGTTTTCACAAAGAAATAAACGTACAATGCCAACTTATTTTAAAAGATGGCTTATAATGAGTCCATTGAAATATAAATGAGACTGATTGAAGTCAACGTAGCATTTTCGGTTGGTCTGTATTCTACGTAAAAAAATCTTGTTTCCACATAGGTAAAGTCTTATCCCTCTCCAACAAGCAGGCATTGAATAGTTCAGAAATAGTGGTGGAGAGGTTTTACATTGTATCTTAATCAAAAAATTTGAACATATTTCCAAGCATTATATTGTTGAATCCAATTTATTAGTCATCTATTTGAATACTTAATTATTTATCATTTAATAAAGTAATTTTAACAGATCTTTCCTACCGTCAACCTAAGTGCAAGAGGCCGGTTTTAATTCTGTCCTTACACATAGCATGTAACTACTTTCTAAAGGCAAAAAATAATAGGAAATAATTAATTTCATTTCTTTAGGCAGTCCTGGCTTTTTGCCCCTGTGCGTCAGGGTGCCTAAGGCTCTGTGCTTTGTTAGCTCTAAGCTGAATGCGTCACTGGGCCTGCCTGCTCACGTTCTTCTCTGGAAGAGCGCAAGGTAGAATATCATGCCACTATTACAGATGCAGGTTTGCTTCCTTTTCCTGTTGTTTGTTTGAATTTTCCTGCTTAAGTTATTCACTTCACTTTTCTCTGGAAGTTGTCAAGGTACATTAGTTTCTACAAGTGTTTATATACAGGGCTGGCTGGTGTTGTACCACTAAGAAAGTACCTATTTTTTTAAGAAGGCAAATTCGCTATGAGAAAGGGATGAATACAAGGCTTGAATTTTAAATACTGGATGCTTCAGCTCGGCATACTGAGATGCTGCAGGTATATATATTATAAGACTGAGTTATATTTGTTGTTTTGCTGCAACACATTACTATTTTCAGCCTGGTTTGGTGCAGCTATTGTTTACTTTCTGGCCCTTGGTATCTGAAAATGCCTACAGATATTAATATAGTTCCTTTCTCACAGGGTATCTAGTTTCCATAGGTTAGTATTGTGTTGTCACCAGCTGATATCATCCATCCGCATGAGGTTTTAGAGAATATGCACTGGCTAAGTCTTCTTAGGAGCTGTTTTTAACCAATTTGCAGGAAAACTTCAAGATCCATTGCAGCAGTGTCTGCCTTTATTAGCTCATTTTAATATTTCCTGAATACTACTTGATGAAAAGTCACCTGTTTGGGAAAAAAAGCCACCACCAAGCTTACTGTCTGTATGCTCTTCTTATGTAGTCTATGATCCTGGAAAAAGGTTGTCTTAGAGGGAACCAGGGCTGACCAGAGGCGAGTACTGTGTAACCAATTCACATGACACGGTTTCACCACTGAATGTTCATTTTCTACTTCTAGTTTAGGCTGAATTCCTCCTCTCTATTAAGATTCTGAAATTCAGTCACAATGAGCTTGTGGTTTTTTTTATTAATGCAGGGGTGGACCAGGCATTACCACAAGAACGTCGAACTCCTGTTACTCCGTCCTCTTCCTCTCGATATCACCGTCGCAGGTCCTCAGGGTCACGGGATGAGCGCTACAGATCAGGTAAGTAGAATCGAAGACCACAGAACTGGAATGAAATTTTGAAATGTCCGGTTCTGTTCTTTTTTAAAAAGAATTTTGTTGAAACCTCTTGAAGTAGCTATGCGCAGGAAATATTTGTTGTGTGAATACAAGAGACACCGTCCAGGCGTGCAGGGGTGGGGTTACAAAGCCAAAGTACATCTGGAATTAAATCTGGCAAAAAAATGTGAAGGGCAACAAGAATGGCTTCTACAGGTACATCAGCAGCAAAAAGAAGAGCAGGGAAAATGTGGGCCCACTGCTGAATGGAGCAGGGGACCGGGTGACAAAGGGCATGGAAATGACCAGGATACTGAATGTCTTCTTTGCCTGGGTCTTTACTGGTGAGACTTGCCTTCAGGGATCCAAGGCCCCTGAGACCTGATGGAATGCATCATTGGCCAACGTCACTGTGAGGCCACTCTCAGTTCTTTGAAATGTGGCAATTGGGAGACTCCTGCTGCAGGCGCTGCTGCAGTGTCAGCGCCCTGCTCCGATGACAGCCAGGACCGTGGCTGGTTTGTCTGCCACTGCCTCTCTTACAGCTGCAGAATAAGGAAGCTGTAAAGAGCAGCACCCCTCAAACGTTGTGGCAGAGAGACCCTTGGCAAGCCGAGAGTCAGAAGCCAGGGACTGGTGGTTGTGGGGAGCGTGGAGCAGCCAAATGTGGAAGTTCTGGGTTGTGTTTGAGAGATGCATCTTGCTGGATGCAGTCAGACGCATTGTGCTGACACAACTGGAAAATTATAGAGAACTCCTTATTAAGGCTTTTGTAACATATCTCTGGTTCATTCCATTAGTCACAGAGCTTGCCAGTCCCATTTAAAGGAAAATGAAATGATAAATGTTGGCAGAGAAACTTCATGTATGTCCAAACCATTCTGATAAATTTGAAAAACTCCCCTCAGAAACCTTGGATTCACACTGCCAGTTTTTCGATGAATAGTGGTTGTGGGATTTGCCTAATAATTCCTTGATATATAGCTCCTAGAAGCTTCTCCACATTATGCTATCTGAAATTGTCTGATTTCTACCCAGTATCTTTAAACAGGTAAAAATACTGTTCCTGAAGTTATCTAGTTTGTGGGTGTGCAACCTGTGGTCCTCAAAGCTCCATGCTGTGACTCTCCGGAGCTGTTCTGTTAAAACCGTGGGTATTTAACTGCGCGTTGAAAGTCATGTGCTTGAGTATCTCTTTTCCTGCTCTGAAAATGTCCTTAACTAGAAAACTTGACAGTATTTGGGGGGCTTACGGCAGGGCTTTGGACTCCTACCTTGGTTGCTGTGTAGCGTGGCTCCTCAGCAGGTCACCGAGCTCTCCAGCAAGTGAGTTTGAACAGCTTCACTCACCCAAAAGAAGTCTATATGGAGCAAATGTCAATGACAGTAAATGTAAGCTTCCAATTCAGTTAGCAGTTACCAGATCATCTTCTTTAGATGTAGTTTCTGAGGAGCTTTGCTAAGATACAGTGCAATTTTCCTATCCTGAATTATGTTCTCCCCTTCTGTACATCACCCCTGTGAGATCCGAAGTCTCTTTCTTGGTCCGATGACTCACACTCTCTCTTGCTGCAGGTTGCAAACTTGCAAGTCAGATTTCTTTCTTGTTATCTTGTCTTCTAATTCAGATTTGCTTCAAGTAGAAGCCTTTGTTTCGCGTGTTGTTTTACTGTGCTTAATACTTCAGCATCTCTGCTCTGATCATATTGTGATTATTAGATCCTAGCTGTTACCCAGCTCCAGTGCTTGTTATCATATTTGGCACATCTTCTTGGAAAAGGCCCAAAAGGGAATGAATGCGCAGTCTTTAACCAATAAGTAATTCACTTCTAGGAAAACAATTCCCTTCCTGAGTTTTTTTGCACAATTTATTTCAATTAACATCTGCAAACAAATCCCCTACTCCAACTCTGATCAAAGTCCTTTTCTGTCTCTTCTTGGTAAGGTTTTCCTAATTGGAAGTCTTAACATCCTGAAAGTCATCCAACTTTCCTCCATGCCTTTGCTTTTTACATAAATTTAGATGTCAGTGAAGATTGTTTAATGAACTCTCTTTGGAGACTCAAAATCATTGCTGCCACTAATATCACCTTCAACTTATGCTCTTTTATTGTGGAAAATGTCAGACTCTGACATTTTAAATCTCTACCTATTTTCTCACTTCAGTCTTTTTTATTATTATTCTTTCGTTAATGTTGTAACAGAATTTTTGAGCACTATAATTTTGAAAACCTGGTTTCTGTGATTTTTATATCTAAATAAAATTGACTCTAAGTTTATGGAAGCTATTTTTTTCCTAAATGTTCCTGGTACATTTTGTGGTTTAAAATAATTTGATTTTAGAATGCATCCCATGTTGTGAATTTAGTCTAATTCTTCAAAACCAGAAAGATTTAAAATTTCCTGACTGCTTCTTTTTATATGGGAAGGGATTCTAAAATCATTATGTTCTAAAATGCCAACTGCTTTGATCATTTTTCAGATGTCTAAAGAAACAGATCATGCTGTAAGTGTAGTAACTGAACCAATGCAGGGTTAAGCAATATTACTTACTTTATACAAATGTGGCAGCTAGTTTAGCTGATATTAATTCAAAAGCGTTTTTGATTTGTTTACTACGGAATATAAAAATTCTCTCAGTATTTACTCACTCAGAAACAATATTTGGAAAGGTTTGCCAAATGCGGTTCACGGCAGTGTTTTTCTCTCAGCAGCTGCCGTTCCTTCGGCTGTGCCTCTGTAACGTTGTCTGGGGGCTCAGGATGACACTGAAGCCAAATGTGGCTGTAGGCTGGATCAGTGACTTTTGCCAAGAGGTTTTTCTGGCCAGTGGCTTTTCAGGCAAGAAAACCCAGTCAAAGGAGAACTGGCTTGTGCTTCACTTCTGCCTCTGCATGCAGAATGGACATCAGCATCTGGCTCAAGTGATGTGGCTGCAAAATCAGGCGCAGGCGAGAGTACGAAGTGCACAGTGGTCATGTAGATGTAGCTGCAGTCGGATATACAGCTTGGTTTCCGTAGTGCAGCTTAGAAACTAGGTTTCTCAGGTGCTTTTAGAAGCTGCATATCCATGGATTTGGTATGCTGTGTTGAGATAAGGAGATAGGAATTACGTGGTTGAGTAAACAAGTAGGTAACCTGAATGGCTGAGCTTTCACAGTCTAGCTTTCATGCTGTCTAAGTGAACTGACTCAGTTGAACACTGAGATTTTCAGAGGATGTTGGCCCTACGTGTTTTCCACAGAGTCACTAGGGACCTGTTTGCTCCCTGGTAAGCACCGGCTACGTGCTGCTCCTGCTAACATCGAATTCCCTCAGAGAAGAACCTGAAGAGTCTGCCACCGTTATTTGAAATGCCATCATACAGGCTGTCTTGCTTCTGGAAGAACATCCTTACTGATGTGGTGCTGAGAGTAGTGATGTGTAACTGCTGCACAGCGCAGCCCTGCAGCAGTGCTGCGCCGGGGTTTGGCCGGTGGCTGGCTCTTGTGGTGGCCCGGAGCAGAGCTGGGCTCTGCTGCCACGGAAAGGCTGCAGCGCAGTACGGCAGCGTCTGCTGCGGGGGCACTCCCCAGCCAAACACCCCAGGGGTGCACTGGGCGCATCCTCCTCATCAGGAATAAGTTTTCTCCATCGCGATAAACCTCCCCCAGATCTGCGTTACTCAGCCAGTCGTGGCCTGTGGGGTTCAGAGAGCAGCTGTCCTTCAGAGACCTTCAGCATGTGTTTTAACTCCTCTCCAGAGAGCAAGTACGTTATCCTCCCTCAGCTGGGTGTTCAGCACATGGAGAAATTAAACATCAGATCCTTACCAACTTCGTTTTTCCAAAGGGACACCCCTATAGCCTTTAGAAAAAGGTTCGGTTCTCCATCCCACTACTGAAAACCAGAGCACCTTCTCACGTGCCAGTCCTTGGCTTTTACTGTTTCCACGCCTGCCAGTAAAAAACCAATGAAGAATGATGTAAATACATAAAAAGTATGCATCAATTGTAATTAAAAACTAAAAAAAATCTACATTAAATGTTATAGAATGTGGTGGAGTATGTTCAAATGCGCATGCATGTGTTTGGAATGAGATAGTGGCTCTTGGCTCTATGATTTCTGCTGTAGGATTCTCCTCTGATGAGGATATGACTGATGGGTTTAGCCAAGTTTATTAAGTCCCTTGTTTCTCGTGAGGTCTCTGAGAGGCCTTGAGGATGATCAGTGTTCTGCACTGCCTGGAGCAAGCGTAATGCTTAAGAAAAATGAGACCAGCGAGCTCTAAAAACTGAGTTTTCCAGATGTCAGAAATGATGTGGGAAGTAGCAGTGTAAGTGAAATTGCACTGCCTCTATCTCTAAGGGTTCATGGTGTCCTAGAGGAAAGACCAGCAGATGAGAACACATGTGCTACGTGAACTGTGTGGACAGATTTTGAAAGGCAGCGGATGAGCACAGAGCTGAGAACTGAGAAATGGGGTATTTTGAGAAATACCATATGTGGAATCAGCATCTCTCAGCTGGTAGCATGGAGGAAGGGTACTGCTGGTGTTGTTCTACCTTTCTTCTCCCACTCGCTGATTTTTTTTCCCCATACGTTTAATTTCTGAAGATGAGAAAGAAAAGAATCAGTCTGGTACACCGTTCTTGGAGGGCTGCCAGCCTCTGCCCCAGAGATCCCACCGCTGCAGAGAACATCTCATTTTCTGAGCGCACTCAGCACTTCTTTTAAAAGACAACTTAATATAGGAGATTTTTGGAGATACTGCCAAAACAAACGCATCCTAGCTACAACTCTCCTGGCTCAAATTCCTGAGCCACCTTTCCCACACTGTGGTTCAACAGGGAAAAGACTGAACAGCTTATACTGACCATGAAGTCAAACTTCAAAACAAATAATCCCAGGCTAGGTTTGAGAGGCGTTTGAAATAAGGGAGCTAGCAATGGAGGAACATTCCCTGTAGACCCAAATCCTAGAGAAGTTGGCACCAGACCTTAGGTAACTGCGCTGCTCTTTCTAGCAGCTTCGGTACGTGCCTTACTGTGAATTTATTCTCATTTACCATGAGGTAAGTGTGTGTAGGAACCGTAGCAAAGGTTGCTGTCATTTCGCATGTTTACAGCTTAGCTCATAGTGGCTTTAAAATATATGGGTAACTTATATTTTGCATTTTTGAAAGGACATTCAAGATCTCATCCTGCAGTCTTGCCAGAACTGACAAAAAAGCATTACGCTATGAGAATGTAAGAGTTATAGTGCATGGTAGAGGAAAGGATGGAATGGGAAGATTGAGGAATCATTTTTAATGAACCCTTATCATCTAACATTACTTCAGAGAACAAGAAGATAGGAAAATATGATGAATGTGCTATGTTTCAAGACAGGACTGCATATATATTAGAGTGGCTCATCATAAAACAAAGAATTTATTAACCCTTCAGGTGAGTGAGGGATACCTGGAAATATTAATCTGAATTAATTAGCCTGGCTGTAGACACACCTATTCAGAAATTAATTATTCTCCTATTTGATGTAGCTTACTTACAAACTTAATTTCAAGCTACAACTCAATCAGGACAAAAAAGAGGTTGAAGAAAAACTTTTGCAAATATATAATTTATATGACCACATCCTTGCTTTTGACCTAGCAGAAAAATTTTTAAGGATAATTGCAGAACTCTTGAGGAAAATTACTCAAGGATCTCCAGAGAGAAACAAATAGAAAGTTGATTTACTTCAGATCACATAATAAGGGGGCCTGAGATGAAGTCACTATGTGAAGCTGACTTACAGATTGCATTACAAATGAGATAATAAATAAATGGAGGGATGGAAATTATTAGTGGGAGGCCTGCATGTTGGTTTTTTATTTCACATATGAGTAGAGTTAATATAGTTTTAAATCTTACAGTTTAGAGAAAAACATTTTAAAATCAACTTTATGATAATAGCTGAAGAATCCAAAGTAAAGCAAAAACTGTGGCTTTCAGCAAAACTAGCAGTGGAGTCACAAAGAGTTCAGTCTTCTGTGGTGGTATCCTCTCTTTCCATCACACATCCTCTGTGTTTCGCAGCCTGCCCGTGCAGCTTTCCCAGCTTTCCCTGTTCAGTTTTTACCTTCCTTCCATCCGGAATTACAGATTGTTGCCCCTGCCATCCAAAGTGGGAGATGACAGCCATGCTTTTCTGCTTTAGAGTTAACCTTTCTGAGCACACGAGAACGTACAGCACTTCCCGCTGCTTCACGTGCAGCAGGAGGTGGAAAGCAGCTGCCCGGCAGGTACTGAGGGATGGCCCAGCCCAGCCCTTCACGGAGCTCAGGGATCCCAGTTTCCTGCACCAGGAGAGTTTGTTGGCTGCAGCATCCTAGAAGTGCCTTTTCTGGTGGCACATTCACGAGAGTGCAGATGTTTTCTAAAATGATGACTTTTCATTGTTAAAAATTGTGCAAAATTTGTCCCTGAGTGCATGAAAAGTCAGCAAAAATTTCCGCTCCATATCCATGTATCCCCAGTTCCCAATAAGACCAGAGGCACAGTATATGTATAGTTTAAACACCTCAAAGACTGAAACTTACACTTAAATTGTTTTTTGAAATGTACGCAACAGTTTATTTCTGTTAGTAACCTCTACAGCCCTCCTATAAATGAGCGTTGTCTAGGAGCAGATGTTCTTGTATTCAGTCGAGTATTCCCTGTGTTTGTTGTGAATGCCATATTTCGGAATTAATAGCACACCTGCTTGCAGCTGGAGAGAAATTAGGTGTCACACTGTTCAGGCTATGTGCTTTGCTATCTTAATACCCAGAGAGATTGTGAAAGTATTCTGAAACTGCTTCATTATAGCATCACCCACAGCAAAGATCTGCTATTATGTGGACTCACTTACTTTCTCATTCCCAGGGGTGAGGTGATTTTCCAAGGACTGATCTGTGTTGGATCAACACAGCAATTTCTATGAAATCACTTGCCCTGTATCTGCCTGAAAATAAGTCAGTGCTGTCAGCCCAGGACAATCAAAAGACAAAGCCTAACTGTAATCTGCTCTGATGATACCACATCTACCATGTCTCACCCTATTTTGTACGTCCTGATTGCATTTCCAGTAGATGTAGCTACCAAATTATCTCTACTCAGAGTATTTACAGGCCACGTATTAGGAAATGAATTCTCAGTATATCCTTCGTTTCCATGGTAGCTGCAACAAAGGTCTGATTAAACTCATAAGAGATTTTCGTGCTTTCAACTACTAGTTTCCTGTAAGGCAGCAATTGCCAACCTTTCCTCTGTATAATTACTTCGCATACTATTGCTATACTTAGCATTGCCTTATCTAGAATTTTCAGCCAAAATTCGCCTTGGATAGTGCTGGTCTGATAGTGCTGGTTTGCCATAATATCAGTTGACTCCCTGTGATCACTCAGAAGCTGTTAGCGTTCTTCCATTGTACTACGTGTTGATGCCCTTGCTCCTCTTGCCTCCTGCCAGTCACCTCTCCGCATGTTCTTCCAGCTGTTCTCCTTGATGCCACCTCAGATGCTGGCTTCCCTGAGACAGAGACTTATTTGTGGGTTTACTTATTTGTTAAATGCCTGACTTCAGGGCTGATCCTCTCCTGCAATATAAATAAGATAAATATGTATTATATGGACATAAATAACCTCTTATTAAAAATCGTTTGGCATTCTCAACTCATTAGTGCAGAGCATCAACCTTCTTGATCTTAATAATTTCCCATTCTGCGAGCAAGTCACTTGTGTTTGTGGATTCTCCCATAAAAAGCAAGGATGCCAAACCTTCTCAGGTGTCCTGGGGCCTGTCCTGCTCCCAGTCACGTCATCGTGTTACCAGGAATTGGCGACTAAAGCAAAGGGAGATAGATTGTTTCCAAAGGCTAAAAAAAACCCCCCCAAAAAACAGACCCCGACAAAAATAGCTCAGGGGAGAGGAATTGCATGAGGCAAAAGGAACAAATAGATGAAATGGATGAATTCAGATCCCATCTAGATACGTCTCCCTGCAGTTTTATTCTTCCAGGGACAGGTCCCCTGAAGAATGGAACTGCCATTACTTCAGAACTGGAAAACCAGGCTGCAGAAGGTGGTAAGGACTCTGTTAGATAATTCTACATCTGTACAGCAAAAATTTGGCAACACCTTGTTTTTTCATATTTGTGTTTCTTGAACAGCTGATGATTGGATGTCAAGGCTTTATAATTACTGGGAAACTGACCACTCGAGCAAAACCAATGAAAGTATTATATTTTTTTTCTGAAACACAGGTAAAAATAGACTTGTGCTGTCTTGATTCTAGCAATGCACGACTCCTGTCTACAGCAGTCTGATTTCTTGTCTTAAAAAGAAACAGGGCTGCGTGATAAATTAGATGCAAGAGAACTACTTGACACACAACTGCAAGACCTGATTTAAGTACAAAAGAAGACGCTGTTTTTCTTTTTTGTGCTGAGGCATTTTATGCGAAGGGTGTGAGGAATGGTTTTATAATGTGGAAATTTTAAATGTAGCTGATGCTTACCATGGGAGGAACGCCCTGTTTCGTGATCCATGCAGAACTAACACCCAGATCCGTGATCCGTGAGGAGATATCACTTTGCTTACAGTATGTCGAGTGTTTGACATGCCTGTGGAGCAAATGCAGCTAATACTGAATGAAGGAAGCCGCTGAGGCATGTTAAATTCACACAGGACAAAACTTTTAACAGCCCCTCCACATTGAGGAAGAGCGCAACTGTAATTCCTTGAATAGGCTTTTGTTTTTTAAAAAAGAGTTGAACAAAAAGGAGCAAACTCATTCTGCTGCTAAAAGCTGCAAAAGTCTGTGGGAGGACTAGGAATATGCAACATATTTCAAATGTCTCAGCTACAGTTCCAGGCTTTCAAGGGCATTGTATCTGGCCCAAGTAAGGAATGGGGCATCCCTGTCCATGGTGGGGTAAGGGGAAGGACGAACCAGGATTATGCTCCATGCCAAACGAGGATGCACACTTGGGAAGAGTGCTTTTCTAGCAGCTGTAGAGAAACATGAGATACTGCAGCGTGGCCTCATGTGTGGACCAGGAAATGGCCGACCTTGTTCATCGCACAGCAATTGCTTTCTTGCTTCAGGAAAAGAAGACTGGTTTGCTTGTGGAGCTCATCTGAGATTGGAAGGATCCTCCATACTGCCTTCCCCAAAGTAAATAGCTAGGAGAGGACAGCTTGTGGCAGAGGAAACTCACCACTTATTATAAATACACATATTTGTGCAAGGAGGAGAGAACTTATGTTCTACATAAAACACTTCAGTAAAAATTCAGAAGAGACTTTTCCTGTGCCACAGCCAATATAAACCAGACTAAAACTCTCTGCCAGGATCTCTTTCTGTGTGCTGACCCAACTACTGGCTAAAAAAGGAATTGTCATGTTCCTCTCCAAATAAATTATGTTCCAGGTCATCAAAAATGTGAGGAATACATGGTTAAAGAACACCGTGAAAAAGGGGTAAACATTATGAGCAATCTGTAATTAACAGTGTTTGCTTCTGTATTTCTGGGCGTTATTATTTAACCTTTGAATGGGTGCATCCAGTCACACTGCCCACCTATCAGCAGTTGATATGGTTATCTCCTGAACATCTTTCACCCAGTCTCCCTGTTGAGCATAGGTTGCTCCATCCCATGTCGCCATGGATCGAAAGTGAGCAATCTCTGAGCACAGGCTCATCCCTCCGGCACGGCTGTGTGCGAGCTACCGACTCTCCAGTCTCCCGCTGGTTTGTTGCGCCAGCAGGATCCCACCGGAGCAGCATGCCAGTGGAAGTGGGTTGTCACTTTGTTCCACAGAAACAGAGATGGGCTTGCTGCCTTTTCTGTGGACAATCAGATGCACTGGCGTGTTGAACATGCAGTCACGTGAACATGATCACACTGAGGAATAAAACTGGAAAAGACCATGGAGAACATGGTGTCTGTATGTGTAGTGATTTATGGTAGTAGGTTGGGGTTTTTTCCTAAGCCTTTTCACTTGAAGAAAGAGCACAACATTGTGTCAACTTACAAGATAAAGCAGATGAAAAGAGCAACTGCGCTAAGCAGGCCACCTCCTGGGAAGGCTGGACATTCTGTCCTGCAGATGGAATGAGGGATTTACCTCTCTTTGCAATAGATGAGAGTTTCTGATTTTGGAGCACTGTAGCCAAAACCATGGACTGTCACGCTGAGAGTCTGAGCTCATGGACCCTCATTCTCTATGCCAATTTTAATTTCTCTGCCCTTTGTTTTGAGGCATCATCTCTTGTTTAATAGATCATTAGCTCTTTGAAGGGAAACTTTCTCTCTACCACGTGCTTGTTTTTACAGTTGCACTTCCTTTGTATTTCACTTACTGCCTTTGCTTCCAGAAGTATGCTTTCCCTCTCTATGAAAGTAAAGGGAGAGAAAGGATAAGCAAATAGAAATGCTTGAATGCAACAGAGAAAAGACTGGGGGCAGAGCTGCTATGTGTGCAGTTTGCTAAGTATTATCAGGCAGCCTATAAGAAATCCATGTCAGGTTGAATACTGAACACCAGGTTGATTGCAACTGCACAAGTTAAGCAGTTAACCTTTCCCAAGTGTGTTTCTTTACTCTTTCCCATTTATTGAGTCCTTGAGCACAAGCTCACAAATTGGATTCAACATACGGTTGGCCAACCTAAAAGAGTGGAGGACAGCAGCAGATAAGGATCTGTGCATTGGTTCCTACTACTGTAGACAGAGATGGTGATATTTTCCTCTATGCTCTAGATTTTCCGTCGAGACTTTCTTGTGGAAAAGCCAGGGAAGAGTATAAAGATTTTGTTACCTATAGGAGTGCTTTGAAGGGTCAGGACCTGGAGTCGTTTTATCAGCTGTAACAGTGTCGTTAGAATGTCACAGACTTGGACATGAAAGACCGTTTTGCCTAAAAGCATTTTCTTTCCACTTAGACCCAGGACTTTTTCAGAAGGCTTGAGTTATAACTACATCAAAGTATTATCTGTGTTTGAAACTCTGTCAGAAGTTTATAGTAGGTGAGAAATTGTAACATGCCACACTACAAGGAAAGAGAGGAGAGGTGGCATTTTTATTGCTTTGTTTTTGGTTTTTTTAATTAATGAAAGCTCCTAACTGTGTGACGTTTCTGGACAAAATCTTCATATGTGAAAAAACTGTTCAGGAAAATTTAACAAGAAATCTGTGTTTTAAAACAATGGTCAATCACAACATGATGAATTCAGTTAGCCTGAATGTGCCAGGGTAGGTTGAGAAGACAGTTCAGACACTTCTGTCAGACCTGCAATACAAGGGGCATCACCCTGCCAGAGACGGTTTGAAATTCTGATGTGGTGTCCTCTGCTGATGCTCTGTGTGGTATGTGGAGAATACAAATTGCTTTGTGCTGATGAAATTCAGGGGGACAAGCAGTTTCCTGTCCCAAGGGAACTTGGATATGTCTTCTTACCTTTATTATACTTTGTCCCAGTATGTGTCGCAAATTCGGTTCCTTCCTTTAGTGAACAAGACACTTCCAATTACTATTGTATAAATTCCTATTACAAGCCTCTTTGTATTTTTTCAGTACCTGCTAGGGACAAACTGTGGACAAGCAGTGGGGAGGAATGGGTCAGATGATACAATATCATGGACACCATAGTCTGTCTTTCACCAAGATAAAGGCAAAGAGCTACCACACACTTGGTCAGGTTGCTCAGAAGCAAATCAGCAAGGTCACCCTTTGGTGAGGAGTGTGTATGTCCATTTAGGTTGAAATGCATGCTTCATAAAACTATGAAAAGAGATTATTAGTTGTATGTTGGTTGATTTTCCTTGTGGTACATCAGCAAAGTTGTCTAGTAGATCAGAAGAGCAAAGTGTGCGTATGGAAAGTGCATATCTGAAAGCTGGTGTTTGGTGGGAACAAACCTGCTTACTGTTCTTGTCGTGCTGTAGTTAAAGGATAGATGTTGTAACCTGTGAGCTGTTCTCAAGTATAATTCTTAAGTATCGGTCTGGCTTTCCCTCACCTCTCTGATTTTGCAATACCTAGGATTTAGTCTCTCAATATGAATGGCTCGAATGCTGTTCAGTAGCTTAACAAGTCCAACTCCATACAAGACTGTCAAAATAGGTTGAAGAGCATCTTCAGAACCCATCAGTAGCCTTTCATTCAAAAAGAAAACCATACAAACTATATAAGCTGTTACTCATTCTTTACCTCATCCTTAGCCTTTCTTTATATGCTTAGAGACACTTCATTTAGCCAAGAGTTTTATTCCTGGGAGAGAACATTGTGAAAAGACTTTTCATCTAAGCTTGACTGTTTCTGCTGCCTTTTCTTCTTCTCCCCCTGAAATCCTGTAAGCTCTTGCTGATAGTCCCTGGACCATTTCTTAACTGTCTGTCCTCAGCCTTTTCTAGACGTGTGTCCTAGTGTTTTTGGTAGCCTCCGTACTCTTGAGTAATGCCTTCAGAATAGATATCCTTGCAGGCTGGGAGCAGGTGTGCGTGTTCTTTCTCTCCAGTCGGCTTCCCTCTTGTTTATTCAGAGATTCTTATCTTTTCCATTGTTTTTGCTTTCCTGTGGGGTTTTGATTCTTTTTTTTAAATAATCTGTAGTTTGGTTTATTGCACAGTGACCCATTACAAATAAACATATCAGACGTGTGCTTTATTAAGAAAACAATTCAATTCCTGGACTCCTGCGGACTCATTTGAAAATCAAAACTCCACAGAGTGTTTTTTAATTAAGCAGATCAGCTTAACTTCTTACATCAAAAAAGCATCAAAAAAGAAATCAAAGGATTTGCAAGTTATGATTCAGTGTCCAGCTGTCACTAAGCATTTTAATGATTTTCTATCATCTGTCCTCCTTTGAAAAACTTTTGAAGAATTTGAGTTACACTTCATCTCCCTCCTAATACAGTAAATAACAATCCTAAATACAACAATATACAAATAATTCTTCCTGTCTTGATCAGCAAAAAATTGCTGTAGAGTTTTGGTTGTTTTTTAAAGGGAAAGCTCATTTTCTACTGTTTGATAACTAACTGCTGTCCTTTGAAGGAGAACCAAGAATTTTGCCTGCTTGTTGGATAAGAAACACAAACTGTTAGTGAGCATGTTCAGTCCTGTAGAGGTTATTGGCATTGGTGTGAAGTGAGCAGGGAGTTGTTTATCTTGGGGACGTGCTGTTAGGTAAAGACTTATATTGTTTATTTTCCTAGCCTGATACTTTTCACATAAACTTTTCATCAGGTTTTAATAATAAGAAAAAGACCTTCAACCTTCCACTTTAAAAGGTGACAGGCGAGAAATTGTTTTATGGTTTGATGTGAGCATTGCAATCTTCCTCCAGGTTGGTCTGTCAGCCGCACGGCTCTTATCTTTTGAGTATGCTTTTCCAGCTCTGCTGTTTGCTTTTCTTGCTTTGCTTTTGCTGACGTGCTCATCCTCTTCATGATTTAAAACAAAAGCAAGAAACAACTCACAGAAGGAGCTGATAACATTCTTTTTCCTTAGACTTACTCTTCCTTGCAGCCTTTCCACTGAGCGGCACTTACACTCTGGCCGAAGATAGGGAACACTATGATTAAAAACGAGACATTGTGGCTTATCAGCAGAGTGTATCACCTAGAGCTTCTGTCCATCCTTCCCAGTTGTTCCTTAAAACAGGTTACTTACACTGAAGTGATCCAACCAACCAACGGCTCTTTATTTAAAGATACATATATATACTTTTCTCTTTCCTGTTGATTCCCTTGGGGAACGTTGCCTGTCCAGAGCTGCCACCACGTTGACAAAGGAGTAGGCAGCAGGCTGTGTGCTGCCGAACCAGCCTACAAGGGTGGTCTTCAAACGGACTTAGCAGCAGCAGAAGTGGGATTGCTCTGGATTAAACTCGCTTCACTGTGCTCCTGCTTCAGAGATGGGAACAGCGAAACATCACACAACTTGCTGCCTTCTCTGCACCTGACTCACAGCAACTGGTTAAGAGGCAACATCTAATGTGCTTCCAGTTGTGTGCCAGATGGTCAGTGTGTGACTTTTCTTGGCTGCCATGGGTTTTGCATACAGTCTCCTCCTGAGTGTCTTGTCCCAAACCCATAGAAATACACAGACAAACAGTGCAAGGTAGGAGACTAAATGCAGACTTATTTCAATGTGTAGTTACGGTAGTAATTAGAAGATTTGCACAAAACAAAGTAATTAATCAAAACATATCGCTAGTGTCTTTTAGACATGATAAATGCCCCTTTTCGGACTTGGGGAGGCAGTGAAAGATAGAGAAGCTCTTCCCTGGGGATGCGTCCATGGAGAAGGGATCTCTTAGATGCTTTGGAGTGGGCTGGTGTGAGCTGTGTGTAGCACATGCCTGCAGAGCACAAGGCCTTGTGCTTTTTCTTGTCATTGCACCTCAAGCCAACCCTACACAATACTTACGTTTCTGTGAATAAAGCAAGTGAATAAAGCAAGAGGAGGATTTGGGGATGGGATACCAGCTGCCATTTCTGTTGTGACATTTCACATACCTTTCACCTTTCAAGCCAACGTTCTGGGTCACTTAGTCTGTGTGGCTTTTGTGTAAATTGGAAACCTCATTCATTTGAAAAATTGGCAATGTTAATACACCACGCTTTCACTGAAAACAGTAATTGTTGCTGAAGTAACAGCTCTTGGTGAAACAAAGGTTTGCTCTGGGGAAGCGGAGTTCCTGCTTTTCAAATGCTGCAGCACTGGTCTGGGAATATCCTACAGCTCCATGGGCTTGTTTGTTGGTACAGCACTTCTCACGATAGCTGCTTTTTCTACAGCGAGGAGAACTCACGCAGTCCCTCTGAGATCCTGTGTGCCCCTGGCCTTTCATCATTCGGTGCGCGTCGCTGACCGGCCGGCATACACACGGACCTGCACGCCGGTGCCCTGAATGCACAAGCAAACAGCGCGCTTCTCTCCAAACGCTAGCTTGACGTCTCTCTTTCCTTCCAGATGTCCACACAGAGGCAGTTCAGGCAGCCCTTGCTAAACATAAAGAAAGGAAAATGGCGGTCCCCATGCCCTCAAAACGACGTTCATTGGTGGTGCAAACATCAATGGATGCCTACACACCTCCAGGTGAGCATCTCTGTGTATTCTCTGAGAATGTTAAAAATGGCCCTTTGTGCTGCTATGAACTAGTAGTGTGCCTGCGTAGATAGTAATGGAAATGTCATCTGAAGCACACTGAGCATAACACTGAGGTATGTTTGAAGAGGAGAAGGTGAACAGAATGGTTGGAAAATCAACTGGAGCAGTTTGCATGATTGCTTTGGCCTTGGTGGTACCTCAACTTGCATTGGTCCTTTTGGTCTTAGGAACTCAAAGTTCCTTTCAAGTTTCTGGTTTATTCCCTAACACTTGATAGAACATTGTCTTTACAATTAGCTGTGCCATTCCTTTTCAAATTTACCTACTAGACTGTGAAATTACCCTACATCTCATGCACTCTCCTACTTACTGAATCCAGCTGGGACTCTATTCCTCACTGAGCAGTGGGCTTTCTACAACTGGAAAAGTTTTTCACAAACTTTGTGGAGTGAACTTGGTAAAGTATCTTCAGTATTCTGTACTGTTGTTAATACAGGGTTGGAGATTTTCAGAAGATTCTCAAGTTACGGTATAAAGGAAGATTCTTTTATTATCCTTATTTTTGTACAATATTACACAAGCCATGGCATTAGAGCAGGAAAGCTCTCTCACTGCACAAATAGAAATTGACTTTGTTTCATGACTTATTAGAGACTTTTCTTATTATGTTTGCCTACATTTATGAATTTTTCTTAATGGCAGTTATCTTTAGATTTGCAATATGAACATGCATATTTCTATTAAGAAACCCCAAAAGCACTGCAAGTTAACAGGCTGTTTTTAACTACTAGATACTTCTTCTGGTTCAGAAGATGAAGGCTCCGTACAGGGCGACTCCCAGGGAACTCCCACCTCAAGTCAGGGGAGTATAAACATGGAACATTGGATCAGTCAAGCGATCCACGGCTCTACCACATCAACCACTTCCTCCTCCTCAACACAAAGTGGAGGCAGTGGTGCTGCACACAGACTAGCTGATGTTATGGCTCAAACACATATAGGTTAGTATACAGACATTTTGAGTGTGTCCCGTTTAACGTGAATTTTGTCTCTCATATTCAGCTGATGCTGCTTTATGAAGTCTTATGAAAGCCTTTCCTATGCTGCTTCTTTCCTTTTTTTCTGTTTATAGGTATTATATGGAGAGATAGTCCTATGTTCTTATTTTGTGATTAAAAAAATAATAGCAATTTAGATTTGGGGGTAAACTTATGTTGTGGCAAACAGGGTCTAGCTGCTGACTCCCAAATATCTTAAAATATGTAGTTGCATGACTTCCCTTGCTTAGCACTGAAAAAGATCTCTGTAGGATCCATCAGTAAGGAAAATCAGTGCATGCAGCATTAGGGATTGCTTGTATACAAGTTTTCCCTACTGCTGCAGCACTTTAATTACATAGTTTGAGTGATTTTTGATAATTCTGTTAACAGTAGGTCCTCTTAAACATACATGGGCTGGGATATTTAGCTATTATAATCCTTGGGAAAGACTACTATATATCTTCTTAGAAGGGAGCTGTTATTATTATTAGTAGCTTGTTTATATCCTTTGGAAAGATCCTAGGAAGCCAAAGCTTTCTTTCCATTAGGGCTAAGCTTCACAGACATTAATTATTTCTGAATATTGTGCCATTGATATTAGTCTTCATTAAAATGAGGCAGCTATTCGATTAGGCACATGGAAAGCAAAGCTTGTTTTTGATTCATTCTCCAGTAATGGCTGTTTATCATATGAGGCATCTGCTTTGGGTGCGTTCTTGCTGGGGCTGTGTATTTCGGGTTGCCTCACTGGAAATCTGTTGGAATCTTGAAACAGATAAAGGAACCTTGCTACTCTTCTACTACACATACGAAATGCAATTTTGTGTGACTGTTCCTCAGCTCATCGTTCCATTTCCAGTGTACGTAGTGAGCTACATGAAAGCATCTTAAATATTCCTGATTTTATGTGTTGGAACAGTAGCCTGTATCCCTTTTTTTTGCTCTGAGTATAGCTTGATGTAACACCTGTATTTTCAGATCAGTAATCCTCTCATCGTGGTCTGGAATTGCTGAATTGCAGTCAGGGGAAGAATTTCTATTGTATTCTTAAATTCATGCTAAATGAATAGCTTAGAACCTTGTTTTAGAAACACATACACTTCTGAACACATTAATCATTGCATTTGGTTATTTTCTGTGGCTTCATCTTGAAATGCTAGAGGAAATTATAGCATAGAGAATTAAATTTATCCAAACTCTAAAAGGTTGCATTACTCACACACCAAGTCTTAATGTGTCTTTAAATATAGCTTCTTTATAATGTGACATTTCAGTAATTTTAAATCTGGCACAGTAAGTATTCTTTTATAATCACTAAGTTTGTGGTAAATAATACAGCATTTATAGAGCTAAATTAAGATGGCAGTGTTCTGCAGAAGAGGAAAAATACTACTTCTTTTCCTTGTTCGTTTTTGCCTTGTTGTTGACTGGAAAGATCTCTCCTTTGAAGGAAGGAAGCAGTTAAGCTTACCCCAGTGTATACGTATTTTCATTTGTTCTGACAGTAAGATACCTTAAATTGCATCTCTGGTTGGATGGTAGTTGCCATGTATGTAAGTTTATTTGGATGCAAAACATGAGTGATACTGCTAACAGATTGAGACTGTGATCTTAAGGTTACCATCAGTCCTTGTTGCTAAGATCACTAGAAATGTAAGAGAAGCTGCACAGATGATAACTATAAGATGTATTTCTTCATGGGTGAGCTATTTTCTGTAAGAATTTGAAATTAAATGGCTATTTTGTTTCTTTTTAATCTGAGGAGGTGGATTTTGCATTTAAATGTGTTCTAAGAGGTAAAAGATTTGAAGTATTCCCACAGATAGCTTTACTCTTTCAGAGGCAGCATGCCAGTGATCGTAGATGAATAATCCTCTTTGGTAGGAGAGAAGGCAAGAGAGAAAAGCAGTCCTGTTCTCTGTAGCTCCTCATCTACTGGAGACAATTTGTTCTTGAACACAAAGAACATATTCCCATGAATTGATGCTTCTTTGGTCCAGGGAATTGTTCTCCAGAGACAGATCAGCCTACAAGAGAGAAATCATCTGTAAATATGTAAGGACATACTGCCATACTCTGAAGATGCCAATTTTGATAGATACAAATTTAAGGAGCAACAGGAAAGACCTTTAATGATAACCGAAAAAAGCCCTTCATTGTGCTATCCATTGGGATTTGACCTCCAGAGTGCATCACAGAATCAAAGAGAGATTTTTCCACTTTAAGTACTATAATGCAGTCCTGAGAAGGGTTCTGATAAAAAACTTTGGCTATAATATAATCAGAGTTCAGCCTTGTGGATATTTAGGTAATTTGCATAAGCTATTACATGTTTTTAATGTTATACTGTTCATTTAATTTGGCTGCTGTTGCTGATGCTCTGTTATGGCCAAAGTTATAGTTCAAGATAGATATCCTTTAAATATTTATTCTCAGCTTTAAGACGCTCAGGTGTCTGTACTAAGCTACAGGGAGAATCTCTAGTTGGCATAGGTATCACAGTTGTGTTGGATAATTCTTGAACTTAGAGGTCAAACCAGTGAAATCTGTAAAAATATCTAATGTTCTGACCCATCTTTGACTCAGTACTGTATATATCTCTAAGGTCTTTAAGCTTTCATTTGTCTGTATTATATTTTTTTCATCTATACATACATAAAAATAAAGGAGAGAAAGCACATCCCAAAGCTCAGAAAGTCCATGTAATGAAAATCATGCAGCGCTTACCCAGGACTGTAAATTTTTGCAAAGAGTTAAACATCTCTTTCCAAAATTTTGAGCCTATAGAGTCGTTCAATATTTCTTTTATATGCTTCAAATATGTTTCTGTTTGAAAATCAAAGGCCTCTATCCAAATTAAAGGCTACATAAATTTCTAATAAAGTAAATATGACAACATGTTCCATACGGCATGACTGATAGTTCTCTGACAACCTTAAAAATCTTATGTGTTTTGAGGGGGAATATTGACTTATAATAGAGAAGACAAGTGACTCTCTATCACCTGGACATCAACATGGGAGAAACCCAGCTGCTGGAAAAAGTCACAGCTCTGGCTGTGGATTTCCCTCCCTGACGACCAGAAAAGCCAGCTTGCATGGCAGAAAGACATGTTTTCGTCAAGTATAGTATTGCACGGATGCTTTTGGAGTTCCCAGAGACTTCTGAAATACATGGTGCTTATGTGTGCTTCTAAACTGCCGTTGGAAAGTATTCCTCCACCTCTTTGCTTGTCCTCAAACATGGGATGCTGTCAGTGCACACACTCTATCCCTGCATGAATGTGCGCTGCTTTGTTGTTTTTTTCTCATTTTCATGAAATGGGGTAAATGATATCACTCCAGTGGCAGAAATGAAGAGAGCCTTAACTGGGAACAGCTGTTCTGTCTGTGATCTTCTAATGCAAGAATATTGGAAGAGATGGGAAGAGGAGGTGACGCAAATACATATGCTTGATGGAGGAAATGCTTTGAAGTCACACAGCTGTCATAGTTTCTACTTTTTAGTCAACAGATGTGTCAGGATCATTATTCTTAACTAAACCTCAATCAGTGCTTCAAGGTACCTGACATAAGACCAAGCAGCTTTGTACAGTTTGTGTCCATAGTCTAAGCCTGGATTGACTGTTCTATACCAAAAATAAGGTACATTTCACATAACATAACAATTATCTTTTTCTTTAGAAGTCGTTTAGACCAATTTTTTGACTGTATGGCTTTCATTTCTCCAAGACTGACTCTGAGAAGGGAACCAACTAAGGATTTGTAAATCTAATGGATGAAACCTACAGTTGTAGATATTGCCATGATAAGACATCTGTTAAGCAGATACTATAGATGAACACGGCAAGACAAACCATAATGTTCCTCTTCTGCTGGATAAGAGTTTTTCTAATGGAAATGTAAATAGCAGATGGGCAGCCAGGGTGCTAAAACCCCGTTCTTTGGCCAGCCAGTGGTGGCCACCTTGGGAAGAGAGGGTTTTTTAGGTAATTTCAAGTGTCAGTGCTGCTTGTTCTAAAGGAAACCATTTTACAAAAGAGCAGGAAGCTTCTTTCTCCTGTTATTTCACCCTGCTCGGCACCATGTGTTACAGAGTATTTGGTTTCAAGTGTATAGATCTGAAGGGAGAGCATCTCTGCTCTGTGGTGCTTTGGGTCACGTATCGTCTCTCCCACGCATTCATCTCAGCGATAAAACCTGAAAGGAGATACTTTAACTCCAATTCAATTGCCTTGTAAAGTCTGAAAGATGGAAATACTTCACTGGAAAGATGTAAACAATTATAGCTAACTTTAAAAATACTCTCTCGTGTTACTAATAGCTGACTAAGTGCAATTATTTTCTTAGTCATGATCTCCTTTCCTATTTGCATAGCAAAACTGCATTGTAAGTAAAAGATAAAAAGATAAATATCAGCATTTTTTAATTGACTTAGTTATTGGGCAATTCAATCATGATCTATAAAAAGCTCTTGACACATAGCAAGAAAGAGCAAAAATTGCGCTGAGTCTAAAATAGTTGATAATGACAAGATAGCTAAAATGAAGACATTCTTCAAACAATTGCCACCATAAACTTCATTGTCCAAGCTATTATATTTCAGTTGGTCACTTATAGCACAATATAAGGTGTTTTTTTCAGTCAAATCATAACAGTGGAGACAATGGAGGTGATCAGAGTCAGAAGGCTCATGTTTTTGTATTGCATGATAAAAGCTATCTTGTGTTTTTCTCAACCACATACTGTGGTTGAGTCATATAGTTGAGTCCTCATGATGTTATGAATATAAACATTAGATAACAACTACAGACATTAATATCATGTCTTTATTTTTCATGATGATTATCCATCAAATGCTGCCTTCATATGAGAAGTATGAAAAATAAGCATCTAATATAGCATCCTGTTACTGTATGTGTAGCCTTAAAAATTAGCTATCAGTGTTGATGGTGCCTGAATTTGGGATTGAATGGACAAGAATTACAGTGGTCCAAAGTTCAAGACTCATGAAGATGCTTTAAAATTACATTTGAGGTGAAGATCTCTGTGGAACTTGGTGTTAACTTGGAACTTGTAGAGTTAAGGCACTATAATGCTTATAGGACAGATTTAATAAAAAGCACATCTTGAAAATTTTGAACAAGATGAAGTTTTTCCAGAATTTTTGCATTTTTAAAGATTCTTACCCTATAGTAAAATGGAGGGCATTCCTCTTCAGCAGCGGCAGCAGCATGAAGACCTGCCTTCTTTTGTATCTCAGAGGCTGGTAGGGAACATTTATGTCAACTGAGAGAGAAGTTGTTGTTTATTCATGGTGTTTATCTCCATCTACTCTAATGCTGATAAAAACCCAGAAAAAAATTATGAGACAACCCACAAAAATAGTACAAATAGCTAGGTAATGCAGACTCAGGCTTGAAAACATGGAAAAACAAACTGTGGTAGCACGCTGAGTTATCAGGCTATGAAAGAGAAAGATTAGCTCTGTGGAATTGTTCAGCAGTGCTCGCATGAGTCAGAGATAGTTGTGTTTGCCTTCTGGAAGGCAAGTCTTTGTTATGCGGAAGAATTGAAATAGCTCTGTCTAAAAATAGTAGACAAGCAAGTGTCCATGCAGAATGCAAAGTTCATGCTTCTTTACATTTTATTTCTTTCCCCTGGATTCCGAGCCTGCTATGATCAATTTTTTTCCCAATATACAAACAAATTCCATTCTTAACTAAAATTGGCATATTCAAAATACAGAGGTTATAAAAGGGATATGCATTGGCACTTGCAAGTGATTGACAGCATACTGTATTTCTTTCATTTAGAAAAGACAATGCAATAGTCTGTCTGAGGTATATTTGTCTGTGATTTTCTTTTTGAGACTGTTTACAAGCTTTAATGTAGTATAAAATTAAATATCATTGGAGAACCTACAACCTAATTGTATCATTTTTCTGCCTGTTGCTTATGTGATTTAGATATACAGTCCCTGTTTTAATCAGTGTAAAATTTATTTATTAAAATCATGCTGTACATTATAGTTGTATATATTCGTTTTGTGCATTAACTTTAATATGTGTTCAGGTGTTGGGAAAAAAATCAAGTGGTATCCTTTCCTCTCTGCTTTGCTTTTCTACCCTTCAACACTAGAGGTTCACGGTTAAACTTTTTAACTTATTTTTCACAGAAAATCATTCTGCCCCTCCAGATGTTACCACTTACACCTCAGAACACTCAATACAAGTAGAAAGACCACAAGGATCAACGGCACGGGTGACACCAAAGTATGGAAACGCTGAACTTATGGAGACTGGTGATGGTATGTCACAATGCAAAACTGTTTTCTTTTCGAGTAGTGTAACCTTTTTAGTGGTTACTGTATGTGTCTGGTATTTGTTTCTTCTGGGCACTTTTCACTTATAAACACATGCAAAGTTGCGGCATCCTTGCAGGCTTAAAATAAACTGGTATAAATGAAGCCGACATAGAAGAATATTTCTTAATCAGCAGAGCTGACTCCCTGTAGAAATGGTTTGGCTAAAGAAAGCAGTGACTCTCTTTAGATCTGCTTTTATTGTGCTGCCTGGTTACAGCTAGTCTGTTTTTTAAATGGCAAAGAACGTGACATGCTAGAATGGCTACATCTTGAAAAATGACATGTTTGAAGTTTTATTTTCTGAGCATATTTTTTTTTGAAAAACAGTTATTTGTAAACCCTTTCTTATTTACTGCTCCTCTTTTCGAAAACTTTTTAAGCAATATTTCAGCAGGGTGTGGAATTGTTGACCAAGTGTATCGCATCTAAACATAGCAGCTTCAGCTCTAAAAACCACTTGGTAAAAGTTTTAGAGCCAACCGTATGGAAGGGTAGGAAATTGAAATTTCTGCAATGCGGTGAGAGAAAGCTATTAGGTCAGGAACAGATGACCTGAACGTTGCAGAGGCTTTGCACTCGACTCGGGAAAAGGAAGGGGGAGGGTGACTGATGGGATTATACTGTACAAGTGCCCCTTGCCCCATGCTTCTCTTCAGAATTGTGTTTTTAATAGTGCTGTTTGGGCAAGCGCACTCCCTTTGGAGACTGCTGGCTGGGGGGATTGGCTGTAAGGATCTTCAGTGAATACAGGGTCATGCTCAAGTAATACACAGATGTGAGCCATGTTTAAGATGGATACTGGACAGATGTCCACTGCACTGTAAAGAGCAACCCAGATTAAATGACGGGACAGATCCTATGACCCACACTCCTTGCTGAGTGATGGTCTAGTCAGACAATGTTGGGGTGACCAGTGATCACGGGGAGAGCCCATGTCTTCTGACTGACCATTGCCAATGCCACCTTGGAACTTTCTCTAAGGTTACTGACATTTGCTGTATGGAGGGTTTTTTCACTGTGCTTCTCTCCCTCAGTCTGTGTGCTGTTTCCCCTCTCACTTTGCAAGCTCGCTCTGACATTGTTGTATTGTCTTTAAACTAGGCGTCATTGTTCCTTTTTGCTGAAATGATCTTAATGTCTTAATGTTGAATACTTGACTCACGGTATGGCATGAAACTGTAGTTGTGGTGGCCTTGCAGTCCTAGCCTTTTTCTTACCCCACGTAAGTCTGGTGGCGTTCAGCGTAGCGGTCAACTGATGTCTCCATTGATCCCTGTCCTGCAGGAGTACCAGTGAGCAGCAGAGTGTCAGCAAAGATTCAGCAGCTGGTCAATACACTAAAACGGCCCAAACGACCACCATTACGAGAGTTCTTTGTAGATGACTTTGAGGAATTGTTAGAAGGTAAAATGACTGTTTTTCAAAAGGTTTGGGGTTCTCTTACTAAAACTCTGTAAAATGTTTGTCTCACGCATTGACTTTCTAGAAAGCTAAATAAGCCCTCCCTGCACTGGCAAGTACCAAAAAGCGTTGCTATTCAGTGAAATCTGCTTCTAGTGCGCTTGGACGTAGAGCAGTAGAGTCCAAAGTTTCTCTTGTTTGCTCACCTCCTGGTTCTGCTTGCAAAGAAACCACAGAAGAGAGTGGAGGGAAGCTTTGCTTTGAGAACGTTCAGCTGTGGGTTACAGCCATTGCTTTTGAACACCTGTACAAGAAAAACTGTCTGTGAGGAAGCATGTTAAATGTTTTACACATCCTTTCTTTAACAGAGAAGCATTGAAAAAAAACCTAAATGCAAAATAGGAATGTGGAGGGGTTTTTTTAGGAGGCTAGTGCTTTGAGAATTAAGATTTGCCAGGATGTGGTGATTTAAATTAATTTGTAAGAAAGCACTGTAACAGAACATGACTTAAATCCATCTGTTACTGATGACTTGTTAAGGTACATGTTTTCAAGAGTTGTGCATTTTTACCAGGAAAAAGTCTTCTCCATCTCTCTGTAGGAATAAAGAAAGGTTGATCATTTTGAAGATAAATATATGCATGCTGCCTCAGCAGTTTCTTTCCCTGCTTGTGGAGCTAGTGTAAGGATAAGCACGTGCATTCCTCAGATGTTTCAGTGACTTC
The DNA here is from genome assembly GCA_013400135.1 of Rhinoptilus africanus. Classification (NCBI taxonomy): domain Eukaryota; kingdom Metazoa; phylum Chordata; class Aves; order Charadriiformes; family Glareolidae; genus Rhinoptilus; species Rhinoptilus africanus. Next base: position 301,375 of record VXBO01000804.1, on the reverse strand, counting down.
ATCTCTGTTAAAATTTAATTGTTCTGTTATATTTCCCGTTGCTTCTCCATACCTTCTAACACGTTTTCATTTTTAGGATATTTTGCAAAGGTAACTTATTCTCTTGGTTACACAGGTGTACACAAGGTATAGAATTTACATGGTAACTGTATATCTTTTCATAATCATAAGTTCAACAGCCAGATCCAAACCAGCCAAAGCCAGAAGGAGCTCAGATGTTGGCTATGCGTGGGGAACAATTAGGTGTGGTTACAAATTGGCCGCCTTCTCTGGAAGCAGCTTTGCAGCGATGGGGGACCATCTCACCGAAAGCTCCTTGCCTAACCACTATGGACACTAATGGAAAACCACTGTATGTTCTCACTTACGGTGAGCACTCCTCATACTCCTTGTACTTTTATATATTGTATACAGTGTTTATGTGAACAGTAAATGCACAAATACACAGTGAAAAAAGCCCTCCAATAATGCAGCTGTTCCATTTCTGAGTAGGGTAAGACAATTCTGAAGCTGTTGGTGTCTGAGCATGGATTGCTGAGATGTTATAGTGTGATTTATTTCATAAAGAGGAGAAGAACTGAGTAGATACACCCAGGAATCTCAGATTATAAATTAAAACCACCTTTTAAATAGGAATGCATCATAGGGCAGATTTTCCTGATATTGACCAGGCTTTGTTCTGCAAAAGCAGAACCTGGTATACAAATTTCACCAGCTTCCTGCAGAAGGTAAAATAGGAATTTTTCCCGTGTTCTACTGACATTGCAGTAAGTGTGATTTGAATTACTCCTACAGATCTGTAGTTGTACAGCTAGCAAATGTACCCCCTTGAAATAGATTTGCCAGGATATGTTTCAGTGTGGTCGTTGGTATGTTGATATAGTTCAGTGTGTGCAGCCTGACAATCTATTGCAACCAAGAGAGGCCAAAGAAAATTAAATGTAAGGATATCTATGACAAATAACTCCCATAGAGCTGCTAATTTTGAGGTGTTCAGGGGACATTTGGGAGATGTTCAAAGGAATTATTATGAAAAACTGTCAAACTTTGAAAACAAGTTGGAACATTTCTGTATGCTATTGATATGGATACGAAAAAATGCTTTTGCTTTTTTATTTCTACCTTCCCAGGGACCTAGAGTTCTGTGCAGAGAATGTTTTTACATCTGTGATATAGAGGTCTGTCTGTTTTGTTCAGTGCTGAATGCTCCTTTTTATTCAGGAATCAGACTGAGTGATGGTCCCTCTCCAAAAAGATGTCTGCTGCATGTTTGGCATTGCAGTATAGTTAAAGGCTTGTAAAGCATAGCAGAACCTTTGCAACTGAAGGTCATGCATGAAACATTTTCCCCTCAGGTACCTCAGAGTTAAGAAGTTACTGAAATTAAGGGGCAAACGTATGATTCACCATTGATCAATGTTTTTCTTCCTTAAGGACATTTACTTGGAATTAGAGAGGAACTTTAAAGTTTGCAATTACATGTTTGCAGAAGAGCAATTCATATCATCTACTGAATGCTCTAAATAAATTGGACAGGAAGGGAAATTTAGATGTTAGTGTGAATCAGACCATTTTTCTGAATACGGGATTCTGTCCAGAGAGTCTGAGCATGTGTCCTACTTTGCCTGAAGGGCTGAGCTAATCAACCTGAGGAACTCATCCAGGTGGCTCATGGAGCCACCTAGCCTGCTCCTCTCCTCGGTCCTAAGCTAACTCTTTCCACACCGCTCTTCTAATTTGTCCGAATCCTGAGAAAAATGGACCAAGACTCATGTTTTCATTGCTTCCATTTGGCAGCAGTCTAGGATATGGGTTTTGCTGTTGCCTTTCAATAGTTTCCTGAGGTCAGAAAAAATAATTTCTTTTTTTCTCCCCCCCCCCACCCCCCCTTCTTTTCAGAGATAGAAAAAATTACAAACTAAAACATTTCATAAGAGATTTAGTGAATTCTTCTCTGCTAGCTAGATTTCAAGCTGACGCTCTTCTTCATGGGAAATATCCATTCACTCTGCCATAGCAGTTATCTTAAATGACAACAGCTTTTGAAATATCATTAACATTACGACCACCTGACATTTTATTGGTGACTTTATGAATGATTTTGCTGTAGCTATTCCACCTTTGGTGTCTGTAATATTTTCTAGCAGTTGTGGGCATAGCATTTGTTAGAGTTGAACATCAATAGACATTAAGCCTTGAACTTGAGAAGTTGTGGATGCCCATCCCTGGAGGCCAGGCTGGATGGGGCTTTGAGCAGCCTGGTCTAGTGGCAGGTGTCTCTGCCCAGGGCAGGGGGCTGGAACTGGATGATCTTTAAGGTCCCTTCCAACCCAAACCATTCTATGATTCTGTGAATTTAGCAAATACTCTCTTATTCATGAATTTTTATCCCCGTGTGTAGTTCCACTGGCCCTGGTAGTAATAAACTTTTGAAAGATAAGCTAAACCTAAAATCCTGCCACGTGGTATTAATGTGACACATCATTTCCTCGTGTGCATGCTCTTAGCAGATGACTAAAACTTTAAAATATCAACATTGAAGACTTTCAGTAGCCTCTGAGCTTGTACCTCACAGTTATTTTCAGGTTCTTTGACAATTTAAGGAAACACCATTACCAAGATTATAAAAAATAAGATATATATGTATACCGAAATTATAAAAACCCTTGGTTCACTATTTTGACAAATATTCAGGAGTGTTAATAATTCTTCTAAATTTTTAGAGGTTCGGTCTTTGACGTGTTACCGACATGGTCACTATGCATCTCTTCTTGAATATTTTACCTGTTTACTGTTTCTGCTTCAGTCTTTTCTCACACCCTCTTGTGTCTTCATGGCAATCTTCTTCATTCATCCTCCAACTTTCCGGTCAAGAAAACCTTCTACGGGATGTTTTTTGATCCCTACTTTTTTCATACACAGCATCTTCGCCAGTTTCTTATCTCTGCATGGGTGAATTGCAGGTTTGCCTGCTTATTCCAGGCTTCTTTCTGTCATTCCGAGCTGGATTCCAGGAGTCTCTGTAGCTGTCAGATAGCCCGTCTGAGCACAATTCACTTAACACCGAGCATATTTACCTTCTCCTTTGTAGATCATTGTAGCCAATCATGCCATCCTGCCCGTCACTCAGGCTGTAACTTGGACATTTCTTCAGTTTTGTACAGCCCTTCTGTGTCCAAACCTCGGAGGTTATTTTGGGAGCGAATCTTGTCAAATGCAGGCCTTTTGCTGCATCTACATGGCAAAATCTCATCCCATCTGTCACCTTAGTCTTGATTCTTCAGCAGACTCCCTGGCCCTGGGAAATGCAGTGTTGGCCTGTTGCATCTGTCCGGAAGGGTTTCATACTTCCCTTTGCATGCTGAAAAGGAGCTCTCTGAGAGTCCACAAAATTCTCCAAAGCCTTCCTCACAACTCTTTTGTCCAAAACTCCTGTCCAGAGACATCCAAGAGTGGTCAGACCAATGGCCAAGCCATGCTCTGCTGTGGCAGACAGCAGTGGATTGGTGTTACAAGACCACTTTGTGTGATTTACTGGAATGAATTCCTGTACCTAACAGTGGCAGACATGGATATGATACAGTTAGTGTGGATTTAAGTGGTGTGTGCTCTGGATCATGATGTGCTGTTGTGCCTTAAGGGGAACTAGTTTAAAGAAGTTATTCTTTCAGCTGTTGCTTGAAGTCATCTCTGCCTTCCCGTTCCTCTGCAGGAATTCATCTTATTTGTAATGCTTTATATCTCCTGTGTCCTTTTCAGCGTGTGTTTTGAGCTTTTTGTCTTTATAACATGTCAGGACTGTTTTCCTCCATGTGTCTCAGATTAGCACATATAGAAGACGTGAATAACTGCACTTGTAGACTTGATCTTTTTTTCAAGCAAGTTTTTGAAGCGGTTTGCCTCAGTTCTTGAAGTTCTTTTCAGTGCCCCAGTTGTAATCTTTATTTAATGTACTCAAAACTCTTAAACTCTTTCTAGTGAATGAAACACTATGAATATTACTTATTTCTCAAATATTTTGTTCCTCTGGGAACTTGGTTAAGTGGAGAACATCTTAGTTAAGTTATTCACAATCCCTTTATAAATCAAGTCACTGAATATGCATAAATTGAAATGTCTGAGATATGGGAAGGAAAGATGTCTTTATTCGGTTTTATCTAAGTCTGAACTCTGACTAGAAACCTAATACATGCTTTGAGGAAAAGGAAGACAGTTTCTGTCTCAGATAAAGTTAATCGGAGTAGTCAGGCATCTGGTTTTGGTATTGTTGGTATTAATAATCAAGCGCTTAGTGATTTCTTAGAGGAGAAACGTGAATAAAGGACAATTAAATCTTATATAGTACTTAGCTATCACAGTTACTTTTCTTACTTAAAATTATTATTCTAAGAAGAATCGGAAAGGCTTTGGATAAAGTAAAAAGCTGAAAGTAATTTGAGAATGAGCAAGTTTTGAGCTTTCTTATTGTAACCATTATTAAAAACAACAAAACGAGTACCGGTTAACTACATGTGATTCAAAGAATCTCATTTCCTTTATCTAACACTTTCTGTAATCAGATTTTTAAAAACCATTTTCAGTAGCTCCAGTGTATTGTTTCCCATGTCAAAGGCATGGAGACAGCAAGACTAGCAAAAAAGAGCAGAGAAGGCTCTCTGGATAGAGAAGTATTTTTTCTTTATCCATTTGATTACTATGGAGAAAGAAATGCCTGAAAATGGCCTTTTTTTAAATTGAATTGCCCTTAAAAAAATACTCAACGCAACTGTAAACCTTTTGAGGCCAAGGTCATGCTGTTTTAGCAGAGGTGACGTGGCTTATACTGGAGATACCCTGAGATATCTGAAACTTCACAACAGACTGAAAATAGCCAACCTCAAGCCCTGCTGCATCTGGTGAGGGACGCAGTCCCCCACGTCCTCTTGCTGTGAGAATCTCCTAGACTGGGAATTTCGTGATTATGAAGAGGAGAGAGAGGGAATTGAGACTCTTCTAACCAAGTAGCTACATAACCAGACTGTCCATACCTCTGAAATAACCCTACATAGATATCAATCTTAGGATTGTTTAATACTTTAAGCCTTTATTTCTTCCATAAAAAGATGGAAAATTACATTAAAAAATCTGTATTACAATCTATGATTAAGACTGGAGTATCAAGCACTGAAGTAGCAAACTTACCTCTATTCTGAGTATTTCTGGAGTCTTTTATTCTCTGCAACAGAACATTTTTGTTCTTTTTCTTTGGAATTTTTTCTCCCCAAAACCAACAACTTTGTTCGCTGCTCAGGATGGAACTAAAGAGTTTATGAAGAAGGGGTTAACAGAACAGCAGAACTGCAACCATTATTTTGCAAAGCAGAGAAGGTGCCCCTTTACCTGAATAGCATTAGGAAGTTTGCCATTTACACCTGATGTAATAAATACTCTTGTTTCTATTTAATATAAGAAATGCCATACTGTGATATTGAGAATATGAGTATTTGACAAAATTGTTTGCGTTTAAACTTTGGCAGTCTCGCAATTGCTGTGCACGGAGATCGGTAAGCGACCACTGGTTTGGCTTTGCTGAGTTAGTGCTGTGTGGTTATGAAAAGCGACCTGAAGATGATAAGGAAATTGATTGTGGTTTGTTTTCTGTCTGAGTTTTCTCCCTGATACAGCTTTTCTCTTATAACCTTTACATTCAACACAAACATACAGTCCTTTTGATGATTTGCAAAGGAAGAGGAAGGGGATTTACTTCAGTGTCATGTGGAAAGCATCTACTTTTTGTTAACTGATCCCTTTTTGTGTGTTTTTTAAGACCTAGAGGTTTCCTTTACTCTCAGAATGTGTTGCTTAACCAGATGCGACTGGCTTTTAACTCACCCCGGCTTACTGAGTTGTAGTTGGTAAAGGGTACTGCCCTCTGAACAGACTGAAGAAAAGAACAAGACTGAATACAAGTGAAATGTAAAATACTTGGTTGTTGGTGTAGACTTGCGACTATTCAACTAAATCAAAATTCCAGCGGTGAAAGAAAAGGACATAGCACATAGGTGCTAACAGTGTTTGTCGTAGCTGCCAGAAAGCAAGATGCTGGTTTCCATCCTGTCCTGATGAGAGTATCTACAGGATGTGGCGGGGCTTCAGAGGCATAGCAGGGCTTGCTGGTACTTGCTGGCCAGTGGGAACGCTCAGCTTAGTTTGTGAGTGTGCGAAGAGCGGTAAAGGTGACTTTGGCCTTTCCTGCATAACCACGCTGCTGGGACACGCAAGGCTGGCAGCAGCACGCTGGGCAAGTGGCAGAAGTGGCTAAGGGAGATACAAACATCTTGAGAATAAGAAGATTTATTCAGTAAATGCTTAAGCAGTTATAATTTAGGCAATGACAGATGCAGGGAAAAGCTTAATTTCTTACCATCTTGTGGAGTTATTCAAGATCTTGGAAAGCAGCACCACGATTGGCAGCTTGATGGGAGGTAGGAACAAGGTAATAATTAATAGCAGCGGCAAGGTGTGCGTTAACTGGATGTCGCTGGGTTTTGTTTTCAAAATCAACTTGAGAAACTCTTTGTGAACACCTGTCAGTCTGCTTTGCTGGGGAAATAGTTTTGTGACCTGAAAACTAAGGGGTAATTCAGGTACTTAAAGATCTAGTGCCTGCGTTACCCTCAATGGGTTTGTGAGTGGCAGACACAGCACAGGGTCTGCAGAGCCTGGGCCCCTTCTGGAGGGTACCCTCCTGCCTGAAACACCACCGGGCGCTCAGACCTCTTGCTAATGAGTTACTGCTGTAGATGACTTAACAATTCCTCATTTTTAAGTGCAAGAAAGTGGCTGCTCACGTATGACTGATGAGCAGATCAGAGCCTGGCGGGGACAAATCCTGCCCCTGGGGAGGCAGGTAGGCACGATGTTCGAAAGGACACCACGGCAGCGGGGACGCAGGCGGGCAGGTGAGGAAGAGGAGGGCTCACGGGGTCTGGTCTGTACCCGGGGAAGCAGCCGCGGTGCTGGGGGTTCCTGCACCCAGCGGTGAGTGCTCAGCCGGGACAGGGACGGCTCTCGCTGGTGGTGACATGGCTGGAGGAGAGGAGCTCTGGCACTGAGCCGAAACAGGGGCAGCTCCACTTGCTGCGAAATGAAACTTGCTTGAGTTTCCAACATCTGCCCTCGTGTCTTCAAGCCAACTTACCAGAACATTAATGGCAGCGTGTTTGTCTGAGGAGGACCGTTGCTTCATCACATTCCAGCGGAGGACAATCATTGGCAGCCCCAAACAGCGGGATTTCGGCTGCAGGCCCTGTAACGAAGACGACTTTCCCTACATGGGGATGGGTCTGGCATCGCTGAGCCCAGTCTCGGGGTGACATTCGAGGCAGAGCTGTCCCTCCCGGGCCCTCTCCCACAGCCCAGATGTGGCAGTATACGGAGGTTGTGCCAAGGTCGCAGCATCGGGATTTGTGGGAGAGGTTTCAGCAATCAGCTTTTTCCCAGCGACATCTAAACTCTCAAGTCTGCAAAGGAAGAATTGCAGCAAATTGCAACCTAGGCAGAACTGAGGAAGGAAATACTTCAAAGATTTCCTTCTTTATAGCATCCTCCGTTACTGAGGGATTTTATCCTGGTGGTCCTGGAGTCCTTTGTGTTTCCCAGTGACGCTGAGGGGGCCAAACGGCCAAGGCGACAAAAATCAGTGCATGGTTCCATCTCCCTCTGGTCAGAAGCTTGTGCCCCGTCCAGCAGCTCTGATGATTCACACATTCCTGGCTCCACCGTCTGGATTCACGCTCCCTTTGTAGCCCCCTTTTTTTTTTTTTTGGAATGTAGTTTATATACCCTGGAAGAAAAATTATGGGCTTCCCGCTGAACAAGATCCAGTTGAAGATGGCACCATGGGCTTTGCCGATGAGGTGCCCTGTGGCTTTGCCTGCCCTGGCCAGCAGGAGCAGAGGAGCAGCAGAGCCTGTGCGGGCTGGGGAGAAGTCTTGGGGCTTCCAAGGGCCGCAGGAGAGACCGAGCATTCCAGCTCCTTCCCAGCTGGATGTAAACGAGCTGCTTGGTTCCAGTTTTCCACGCTTTCATACCCATATGCACGTGCAGTTAGCTCGGCTAATTAACACAGTTCGCTGTTGCACCAGTAAATAGAACAGGAAAGGGCTGTGGTGGCAGAGAATTCAAGTCTTTTCTGAGCGTTAGAAAATATTACAGGCATTTTTTGTGCAGTGCGTAGTGTGTTTAAACAGAAAAGTGAGGAATGAGGGAAGCAGCCTTATATGCTCTATGTTTCAGAAGCTGAAACAGTAATTTTGGCAGTAAAAGAGCATGATGACAAAATGTATTTGAAGACTTAATTATTTAAGACTTTAGTAGAAAGTAGTCCTTTAAATTTTCTTACTCTTTGAGAAAACTTAATTTCTGCACTTACTCAGATTACTTACATGGAGATGGTTGTACTGCATACCCAGATACTTCTGAAGGAAGGCATCTAAATATATGAATAGACCTTATGTTTTGAAGAAAATATTGTAAGATGGCACATTGGATAGATGATGAATTAGTGCAAATACGTCACAAATGCAAATTTAAGTCTTGTAACAGATTTAATCTCCATAGCTCAGACAGAACTTTTCAGCACAGCCTCTTATGTCCCTCAGAAAAGGGATTAAAAACTTAATGTTCATTTCAGACTTGAAAGTGGTTTCTGTAAAGATAGCAATTCAGAACTTTTGCCAGGCTTTTGATTTCCATTCTCCAATTTCTGTATCATTACTAATTGCTCTTTAAAGTTTTTTGCCACTGAAATGTTAATCTTGGAAACCTTTAAGAAAAAGAGTGTTTGCCTTTTTAAGGCATCCTTGTTTTTATCCTGCTCGCTTGTCACGTTTAAGTGTTGACTGTAGCAGCAGGGATGCTTTTGAAGACCTTGTTTCCATCAAATGCAGGTAGTTCTGCCATAGTGCTGTGAGGGTTAATCCTGCAATGTACTCCTGTATCCGTGCTGAGTTTCTGCTGGAAGAGAATTGAGTCATGTTTATTTCTGAGCATCGAGGTGGTTCAGCGTGCAAATACTGGCGTAATTTTAAATAAATTAAAAGCTTTGCAAAGCATAGTCTGATGCTACAATATTACCGTTTTCGTAAGAAGTAATTGCATTTAGTACTTTCTCAGTAACAAGCAGCAGTGACCCTTCCAATTTTCATTAAGAGGAAAAAAAGAAAATCTAACCTTCTCATCGTATGTTATATTTACATCAAGTTTGCACTTAAAAATAATTCAATAGTATTGCATTTTATAACCAGGATGTAGAAGAACTTATTGTAACAACTGCTTGGCTTAGTTATAAATAGCAGTACTGCCTGTTTGGGAGCCTGAACTGCTGAACCCCATAGGTAATCCGTTGTCAGAACCTATTATTGTTTAAGTTATTGGTTGGCATGAATTAAAGATTTGTTACTGTCAGACTGAATACTGCTTAAAGACAGTACCTGGGGCCAGCCAAGAAGAAGGGCTCTTACTCTCGGTATTGTTCAAATGGAAGTAACGAGGTCTCTAAACAAAGGCTTGCGTAGTTGGAAGATGCTGGTCACTTGAAGGATTAATAAAAGGCACGTAACGTGGCCAGTGAGGTCTTCACGAGAGACATTTTTCTTTAAAAAATATTGGAGTGAGTTCTTGATAAGGATTAGCTAAGTGCAGAGATGGAGAGCTGAAGCAAGGGAGAAGAGAGATGGTTAAAAGGAAGGGTACCTGGGGCAAGAGAAATGAAACTGAAGGAAAGGAGGATATGGGAGGGGGTGAGAAGAAAAAGCCAAGTTAAATGGAAGGCCCAGAATTAAAAGTGAAATGCAGCTTACACATGTGCTAAGGATCAGAGGGTCCCTGCTGCTTCGGTGTGCCCCTTTGGCTTTGGGGTGTTTTCTGTTTGTTGGGTTTTTTTCCTGTCCTCTTCTTCTTGAGACTCCTTTCCTTTTTCCCTTGGTGGTTTGGGGTGGGGGAAGAGCCATCATGAAACCTGAGTAACACCCTTGGAGGTCAGCCTGGGCTTGCCCGGCTTGCTACAGCTAAGGGTGTTACAGTGGTCTGCCCGGACTTGGATGATGTTTGAGCCACAACGTAAGAAAACTACTTCTGCCATGAAGAAAACTATTCTTGCTTTTTATTTTCTTCTTAAAAATGCTGCTGTCTTGAAAAAAAGAAATTCAAAGACAGCTTCTGATAAGTATTTAAATACTTACACTAGTCCTGGTAGTGTTGTCATATTTAGTTGGAAAACTAATAATGTTCCTACTGGTTTTTTTTCCACTGCCTGGGTATTCTTTGCCTTTAAGAATCTTGTAAATCGTAAGAAGAATTTTAAAACTAATCTCACAAATTTTGTGTTAATAGGCAAACTTTGGACCAGAAGTATGAAGGTTGCTTACAATATACTACATAAATTAGGCACAAAACAAGAACCAATGGTACGACCTGGAGACAGGGTGAGTATCTCAATAATTTTTAATTACTAATAATTCAGATCCCACGTTGACAAAGAGAGAATGAGGTATTTGGGGTGTGGAGAAGAAATTAATTAAGTGAAATGCTGGGGGCGTGAAATCTGCCTTTTACTCAGAAAAAGACTGATCATTCAGACAGATGTTTTGAATTGTATAATAAATAACCTGAGCTAGTACTCCCTGAATGGTAACTTGAAGTTGTGGCAACATCAACAATAAACGTTCCCATGGAAAGTGATTTTTGGACACAGAACAGAGTGTGTTTAGCAAAAGCTTGCCTATGGAGCCTGGAGGTGTCATGTGGGTGAAAAACTTACTTACTAATGACTTTGTAGTTGTTGAGATGGTAGAAACAAGAGAATCATTGTGGAGGGCAAAGACAAGCAAAGTAAGCACATTTTGACAGCCAGTTGAATAAATAAATTACGCTGACTGGTAACATGGAGAGTATTTCCATTCCTGGTTCCTGAGTCTGATGCAGCTACTGCTAGAGGCTAAATCTAGGTGAGCAGGTGAAGTCCACAGAGAGCAAGAGCTACAGAGGTAACGCTTGAAGCTGTTAAATAAAGACAAGAACACGCTATGGTTTTGCTACTGACGTACTTATAAACCCACCACTTCCTCTGTCAAGGCCAGCCGAGCCTGCTGCCCCATTTCTCTGCCAGAGCGTGGATAGAAATTTCCACGGGTCCCGTTCCAGGTTGGCTTTAAGCCGTGGAATGGAGATTCCAGAACAAATTTGTCAGAAATGCAAATTTTAGTCCTGCCTTAACACTTTGAGTTGTGAAGTCTTCCTCCCCGAGGATCTAGGATAATTCTGAAGCCGTTTGTTCACTTGATCCTCACGTGCCACACGTGAGACACATGTCTGTTTGCACTAGCACATTTTTTAGGGCTTCAAAAATGAGAGCATGCGATACTGCTTCCCAAAAGAAAAAAGAAGAAAACAAAAATTTCAAAAATGAAACCTGACAATCCTTCCTACGTTTCTTTTTGAAATAAATCATAAAGAATTTAACTAAAGGATCCCCAGATCCTTAATCTAAATTGCTTCCTACAATAGCATTCAGCCAGGAATAGGATCTGAAGAATATTTTTTACTTGATATACAAGTGTGTCTCTAAGCAACAGCAGAAGAAACAAGTTGTTCGAGTGTACACATCAAAACTGTCCACCCAGAAAGCTCCAAAAGGAATAAAGTTCACATAGGGGCAGTGTGCATCTCTCCCTATCTGTTGTGTGCTAACTGCCCGTCTTTGTATTCCTTTGCGGCAGCAGCCACAGGCATCTCCTAACATTAAGAAAAGATTTGTGGATAATTCAGGCTGAAAGCTGGAAGTTTAGCTAGTGCAGGACACGTAAACAGCAAATTGCAGCTCTTCTGAAATAAGTCCACCTAGATTACAGTGAAACAAATGTTTATAGCTGAATGCTGAAAGCATATGCTCTGCATTGTAAAAATCATCTTGCCTAGCATCACCATGTAACAGAAACATGATCATTTGAAGTAACTTCACGTTGAAGATGAGGTGTTACTGTACTTCTAATGTTCTAGGCTGTTATTCTGGCTGGTTTCCCCCTGTTGTAATAGCATAAAAGCTTTCTGACCTCTTTGAAGATGGCTTTTTATTCTAAGTAATGCGTTTTGTGTGACAACAGTTAAAGGTAGTTTTTAAATACTAAATGAAATACAGACATGTATTTCCGTTATTTTCTAAATGAGAGTGTAATTGTTTCATGATGTTAATATTATATAAAATTCAGAAAGGGCTTTTTCCCTTTAAAAGCATCTTCTATCAATACAATCTCTATTTTTCATGACTACCATTACATCACTCCTTACGTTCTATGTCTGAGCCAAAAAAGAGGTGAATGTGCCTGCATTTGATTCCCTGTTTCTGGTTTTATTGTAGTACACGATGAACTGCATTTGCCATCTATAGTACCTTCAGAAATTTAGCCTTGTGTCACCCCAGACAGCTGCCTGGAAATTAAACTTGCCCTCTGAAATACCTACTAGATAACCACATTCTCGTCTCATAATACACACACTATGTTTGTTTTCCTTCAGCGTTATCCCATTCTGCTTTTGCACACTTTATTTATTTATTTAGCTCAGGTCTGTTAGTGATTAATGTTTTTTGGAGGGGAATGTAATGCCTCCTTCACAATGGACTTCAGTGAGATTTTTTCACCTCTGTCAGCTCCTTTGCAAAGATTCCCAGCCAAAACTTCGATGTGTGTATGTAAACAAAGACCAATACAAAACCCAGCAATCCTCAAAGTATCTTTTGGGTTCTTTCAACATCTTTCAGATGTTTGCTGGGCTCAGCAGGTTCTGACATCCCCTCACTGCACCTAGCAAAATCCCCTCCTTTCCATTTCTCCTGAGGCTATTTATGGGGTGTGTGTGGAGGATACATGCAGTGAGATCTGCACAGCTGTCTCCAGCAGTTGGATTGTTCCATGTGCAAGTGTACAGATAAAGTACCAATGTATTTTCTCTAAGGTTTCTCTAAACAGCTCTGAAGTTACAGGCTTCAGTGTAAAAACAGAGGTATTTTGGACCCACTTGGACAAGGTTGGTTAGGTTTCTTCTGCTTTGAAAAAATCAAATTAAGTTATGGGACGTGACTATCTTTGAAGTCATATGAAATCACTGGAAACACTTTTAATCTTCAGTAACTGGACCTTCAAGCGTGCATGAAAACAGGATGATTTTACTTCAAGAGACTGAAACACAGAACTCCTGTGGATGTCAAAGCAGTCAAAACTCAAGAGTTATTAAGTAGTTTCAGCAAATTGCTGTAATAATACACTCTGATCCTGTGCGCAAGCCCAGAGGAATTACGTTCGAAGTCATTCCCCATGCCTTTTGCATGTTGCTTCAGCTGACTGCGTAAGGTAGTCACCAGTTGCATTGCACCTCTTTAAGACTGAACCAAACACAAATGTAGACAGGATCCGGCCACTGAGGTCCTTCACTGTTGAGGGAGAGCAGCAGTCTTCCCTGGCCCTGCAAGGAGAGTCGTGGACTCTCTTAAGTTGCCAGATCCTCAGTGAGACCCTGCACTCTCACCTCTCCTTCCCCTTTGCCCTTGGAGGATCTAAGCCCTTGCCTGCAGTGCCCACCAAGTTAAGCTGCAAGGGTCAGCACACTGGGGGAGGAAGGGCGCCCCGTGAGCATACAGGTGATTTGCTACGACATTTTATCTTTCCTTGGTATTCTTTTATCTAAATAGTTCCCTAGCCCTAGCCTTAAAGCTGTGAAGTTTAACTCCAGCTCTAGGTTGGCATGCTAGATGGCCAGCTCTGGATGTGGCGCTTGCTCATCTAGATAGCAGCTTTTTGGGTTCTCTAAGTATGCAAAAACTTCTACACTTGGACAACAATCCAATCCTAAAATGGAAATGTGATATGAGGCAGAACATAGGGAGACAAAACATAATGCGTTAATGATTGACATAATGGCATAGTAAGTCTGGGTAATCTGAATTGGTCACAGATCCACTTTATTTTCAGTAACTTCAAGCAAATTATTAAATTAGAATGTAAAATTCTATTAATTCCATTTAGAATCATAGAATCATAGAATCACAGAATCATAGGGTTGGAAGGGACCTCAGTAGATCATCTAGTCCAACCCCCTGCCAGAGCAGGGCCACCTTAGAGCAGGTTACACAGGAACGCGTCCAGGCGGGTTTGTGATGTCTCCAGAGACGGAGACTCCACCGCCTCCCTGGGCAGCCTGTGCCAGGGCTCTGCCACCCTCAAGGTAAAGAAGTTCCTCCTCATGTTTAGCTGGAACTTCCTATGCTCAAGTTTGTAATTTATGTGGTTATTTAACAACTGTAAAGCAATCAGTAAATTAAGAGCCAGATGGAAGGTGTTGTCAATGTAGGAAACGATGCCACATCAAATTGTTTAACTCCATCTTAAGTGAAAATGTTCAGAAAAGGAATATCTATCAGAATCAATTGCTTCTGATTCTTCATTCATCTTTCATTAGGTGTTTGAATAGTTATCATACAAATGTTTTGGTAATCATCTCCAAAAGGAAACATGGAAACTCCAGTTATCATTATCTGAAGCCTGGGATAAAACATTTTTGACATAATTCTCTTTGTTTCAGGTGACACTCGTATTTCCTAATAATGATCCTGCTGCTTTCATGGTAGCATTCTATGGCTGCCTACTTGCGGAAGTTGTCCCCGTCCCCATTGAAGTGCCACTTACAAGAAAGGTAGGGAACGGAATTTCTTCTCTATACTGCGTTTTAAAACTTGTGTCAGATGAAATCACAGCTGAACACAGCTTTTGAGAACATTTTTGTGGTTAACTAGCACTGAACCTGAGGATACAGAGATGGTGCTGGGTGGTGAGTTATATATAGTTCCTTCTTTTCCGTGATGGAAAATCTGAAGATGTGCTTGCAATTTCAGCAAATGCCAGTCCATCTGGAAAAGGAGGGTAAAATTTTCCAAGGGAACAGCTCTGCCAGTCCTAGATGGATTATCTTTGTAGCCTCTCAAAGCATTCTGGTGTTGGCCACTGACAAGGAATCATTGGCAACAACTGCGGATTTTCCACCTGTCCCTGCAACCCAAGCTATGTTATAATGCCACTAGTGCTGTGTATGCTACTTCAAAGCAGTTAGGGAAATGCCTTCTTCTATGTCTGTATGTGCATATGTATCCCAAAGGGTCTGTCACCACAATCATCTCTGCCAAGGCTGGCACTTTGAACAAATTAAGTTTGGGAATTCTTACTGTAGAACATACATTCATAGAGAAAACTGACCATTGCTGATCAAAAGCCTTTCACTTCCAGCATTGATTCAGAAATTCAGCCATGTATCCTAGGGAAGTGTTACAGATACAGCAGTTCCAGCCAGAAAGGATGCCTGGGGGCAGTGAGGGGAGGGGGCTCACTGGTGTAGGTGAGCCATAGCTGGGATGCTTACACTGATGCTGCTGAACTGCCATTTTTTCCTGAGGATGTATGCCTTGAAGGCTGTAAATACAGCAAAATGTATTTATTCATTACAAGTTCTTTTTGTTGTGTCCCCTTAATTTTACCATAGCTGGCCACAATGCCTGTTACAAGGTTCTCCCAGATAGCCCCTTATATAATCCCTTTTTTATTAGCTACCACTGATAATGCCTTACTTTAATTATTTGGTCTGGAATTGTCCACATAAAGTGTGTTCTTTAATCCTTATAAGCTTTCATTTTAAAATGAAATTCTTTTGGAAAATGTTGACTGGAGCCATGAGGTGTTTCCAAGCAGAGGGCTGGGGAAATTGCTCACTTTTTCAAATTTTCAGTTGTCAAAGATGTGCGTTTTTTAAATGCTTTGGTATCACAGCGCCCTGGAGCAGAAGCTGAAATCTTTGTTTCCTGGACAGGTACACTGCCTTTCAAATGAAAAGCCATGAAAACAAGTTTCTAAGCCCTCATAAAGGCTTTACAGGTTGCACATCTCACAGAGCAATTTCACAGCTAAAAATATCTGGAGATTCCTTTCTAACTGAACATGTTTGGACCTTCCTCATCTCTGAGAAGCTGAGTTGATCTCATCATTTCTCCATTATGTCCACACATGCCCTGGCCAATATCTGGGGTGGGCCCTTGCCATGGTGAAACGAGAAGCTGGCAGGGAGAGAAAGGGTGGTAACTGGAGGAAGGGGCGGTTTACTGAACCAGTGAAGGAGTAGAGAGGTGGATCCAACAATAAAAGTCCATGATCCAGCTGAGCAGACACGAGAGGAGCTGAGCAGAAGGAAGGACACGGGGAACCGAAGGAAAGAGGAGACAGGAGGTGGCCAAGCTTAACTGGCTAAGGGTGGAGGAAAGGTGCAGGTGGGCTAGAAAGGCTGTGCAAGGAGAGAGGATGGGACCTCAACTAGCCTACCTGCCTTGGGGAATGGGGTTCTGCTGCTTTATCTGTAAAATGTTGTATTTGAGAGCAGTGAGAGGTGGACATGACTACAGAATGAGGATAATGATTTTAGTAGAAATACAGCGCATTCGTGTTGGGCTATCACCATGTTTTCACGTGTGGATGCGGTACCTTAAGATAGTTTGAGACAGTTGCATGACACGGTGCATTATTTCAATATAAAACAGAGATTTTAAATGCATCCACAAAAAAAGGTGAGGAGACTATATAAATTTTAAGATAATACAGAGTGCTCACATGGGTAAGGCTGCATTCATTCTACAAAAAAAAAGAAACAACATGGCTTTGAGGGATAAAAATCTAATATGTCTTTCCCCATTACTATTTTTGAAGGTTTACTGACATTTTAAAGTACATGGATACGTGTAAACTTGATTTATTTTGGAACATCTGATACCACATCCATACAGTAAACTATAAATCCATCTGTCCAAGTAGATACTCTGTGTGAAATTAATAACTTACCCTAATTCGGCTGAACCTTTGGATGTTTTTTCAAAAAAATATGTATTGTGTATATATGGATATATAAATATACACTTACACATGCATATATATATTTATATAAAAGCATATCTGCAGATTTAGACTGTTTAACTATTGCCAAGATCATTCCATAATGTTTAAATATCAAATTAATAAAACAATAACAGAGATGTCAGTGGTACAGTTAGAAAAGCAACATGATCTATGATCTATAAATAAAACTATGCAATCTCACAGCATATACTATTGCAAATATTTTTGCATTTGCTTTTATGGAATGGGAACTGGAGTGGAAACAATGCGATGAAAATTGTGCTTTGAGTAGTCCCAGAAGAAATACCTCTGCTTGGTCAAATGGCAGCATATTGCTTCTGGCATCCGTGGGAAGATGTCATTTGTGTCATCACACAACGGCCTGGACTGTTCTTTTATGCTTTCCCATTATTCTCTTTTCTACGTGCTTCAGTGTGTTCTGGCAGTGGACATTTTATTGGTTTGCTTTTTGGAAGACAGAGATGTGAACTAAGAAACAGACCAACAGTTATATTACAGGCTAATACAGACTTACAGAATACTAAGCTGGTACAGGATGAGTTATTTCAGGGACTTATATTATGAGCACATTTTTAATGTTAAAAATTCAAATTAGCAGCTTTAATACTGTTCCGCATTTTCATAGAGAAGACTTTTTCACAGCTCTGTGCAAATTTTTTGTGCCTGGCAGTTTAAAATTGAGCAGTAAGTTTGCAGCCAGAGAGCCTTTTGGCTTACATATTACTCTGCAGACATCTGTATCCACATGGAAGTAAAGACTCCTGCTTTACCAGCTCACCAATTTTTTGTGGATTCCCTTTTCTTTGTAGCATGACTGTTACTTTTTTTAAGATTTTGGCAGGGTTTTTTTACAGTTCATTATTACGTGAGAGTCCACCTCTCCTGGCACTTTTCTCTGCGTCCCTCCTTTGTATTGAGAGAATAACTAGAATTAGCTGTACTTCCCCCAGAGACCTGAGGAGCCCAGTCTGACCTGGCAACTGGGGTGGATTGCCTGAATACCCAGCAACCACACAGCGTTCTCCAGTTTAGGTTTTTTCCCAGAATGCTTCCTCGTGTTCTGCAAAGACCTGGAAATTGGCACTCACATCAGCATGGGTTTGGATCTTCAGACTTGGGAAATCGGATCTCAAATTAAGAACTGAAATTCTAGGCTTTTTTTTAAGTACATCAAAACTATCTTAGAAGCAGCAGTCAGGGGTTCCATGGTCACTGTAGCAATAGAATAAACAGTATGTTTTATTTCTTCTTCTCTTCCTGCATTAATACCACTGAAATGCCTGT
This sequence comes from Rhinoptilus africanus, assembly GCA_013400135.1. Lineage (NCBI taxonomy): Eukaryota > Metazoa > Chordata > Aves > Charadriiformes > Glareolidae > Rhinoptilus > Rhinoptilus africanus. The sequence continues at coordinate 283,106 of VXBO01000804.1, read as the reverse complement.
ATCATGAACAGTCCCCAAAATTTTTACAACTTATCATCATCCCTTGGATTATGGGCTGCGTGTGTTCTTTCTGAAGTGTCCCTCTTTCCAAATGTTTTGTGTTTCCCAAACATTAGCAAATAGTATATTCTATACAACATCTCTTCCTTCAGAGCTGCCACTTTAGTTAATCTTGTCTGAAGCTGGAGTATTACAAATTGCTTCATTGTATGTGTGATATGATATGAATTGCAAACTATATATCATAGAATGTGCCATCAAAGTAGATGATGTGGGATTTTCAACATGTCAAGTTCTAGTTCAAATAGCAATTTAGTATTTCCCTTATGGAAAGATTTAAAAATATGGTTTTGATTTCTTTTTCTTTAGATTTTTTAGGTTAATGTTTTTTTCCATTTGATGGGCAGCACCATGAAAATTATTATTATTCTGCTCTGATACAGTCAGGGGAGCTAATCAGTTTTAATATTAAAATAACATTTTTTTCCTGCAAGCACATTCAAAGTTGTGCTCAATCGCATGCTGTGAACATACCAACAAAGCAGTTCCACAGCAGATCTTTACGGCCTCCTTATCATAGGTGGTGAGTATTTGTAGCAGGGTATGACATGAAAGCATGTAAAAATCTATTTCTCAGTCAAATCACTATTTCCTAGACTGTTAGATTTAATGCTGTGTGTGCTTCCAGCAGGCGTTTCTGTGCTCCTCCAGACACTGGCTCTAACGGTGTGATTAGAAGAATATCCCTGTGTATTGTCATAGGAAGTCTGAAGATACCCACTCCAGGACACTTTTTTCTTTTTTTTTTTTTTTTTAAAGGATGCTCCATATGTTCATAGGGTATAAACTGTTTTTCAGGAGCTCTTTTTATTAAATCCTGAGAAGTTAGGTTATTAAAGCTTTAACGGTAGACAGAGAGGTATATCTCTTTAAAGACAGTGAATTTGTCCCAGTCTTGTCTTCCATTTGAAGGCAGAATTGTATTCCAAAGGAAATACACCTTGAAGCCTTTCCTGGCATTTCAGGGCCTGAGATCAAATGAGTTTTGTTTCCTCTCAGCTTTAGTCATTATTGGGCTGTAGAGTGCCAGAAATACTGGAGCTCTACATACTTTTGAACATCTTTTGACAGTGTACCTCTTTCTCTACTGGATTTAGAATATGCATAAAATGTTATATATTTTCTTTTCAGTGACACAGTTTTCCAGTCCCTCCAGAGAACACAAGTTCCCTCAGCCCCACGTGAGCCCCTGGTGCACACCACTGGACCCCTGTGCCCGTCTTTCCCTCTTCATACACTTTGGCAGATGGGCACTCAGCAGAGGTCTTTGCTCAGTTGGCTACAGTGAATCTCAGATCCTTTAAAGTCTACTTTTTTATGTAAGAAAAGAAAACATCTACTTTTTCTTTTCTTGTAGGAGTTTAGGAAATGGTAGTTTCCTAGAGAGCGTTACATGCAGTGTCCCCTGCCAAAAATAACCATTGTCTTGCTTTTATTAAGACTTTTGGACATTAAGACTGCTCGTAGTTGCAGATTTCAGATAAAATTACAGCCAGACACCAAAGCTCTGTCTGAGGAGACAGCTGATTTCTTCATCTTAAAGCTGGTTATGAAGATTGCGTCTGCTTTGTGTTTAACTTTTATTAAGGTCTTTTGTATTTGTGTTTTAAAAAGAGAGGGTTTCCTGAGTGCCTTTTCGCTTTTGTTTCAGAACTAGTGATGCTTGGCCTTTACGTCTGGTGCTTGCCCTATTTGTTTTTACCAGCAAATTTTTGTTAGGGTAAGGGCAAATGGAGCTCAAGTAAGCATCGTAACAGAAAACAAGATTAGTTCGGTCTGCGAGGCTTCGCCACATAATTCTCATTTTGAAAGCAGCCTGGGATTTGCAAGTGGACAGGAGTAACCTTTATCAGGCCAACCTTTGCACAGGCTGTCTCTTCCTTCCTTCCTTATTAGATAAGGACATGCACTCTCACTCACGGAGAAAGGATCATAATTGTTTTCCTTCACACAGATACCCTCACAAAGCATTATAGAAATGACATTAACAGCATGCTGAAATGCAACCACACGTGGGATTTTTTTTGTCCTGACAATGAATTATCACTCTCTGCAGCAGGAAGAAGACAATTTGCCTCCAGGTACTGGTGAAAACCTTTAGGGATCCTTTAATAAAAGTCTTTAGAGAACCGTGAATGGCTACCTACAGCAGAGAGGATTTCCGGCTCGCTTCATCTGAAAGATTGATCTCTCTAGGTGTGTGCAGACATAGTCTAAAGCTATGCAGACCTCATTTTTCGTACCTCAGCAAGTGCTGTGCCTTCAAGAAACGTAAAATGATAGTTCCAAAGTCAACAATCGGTCTCAAACCTCATGCTACAATATCTCAGCTCTATCTTTTGCCTTCCACCTGCATTACGTGGCATTTCGAACTGTGAATTGTGGTGGATTTGACAATGAACATCTCTGGCACAGGGAGAGGCAATGAAGTCTCTCCCTGTCTGTGGCTGGGCCTGTGTTGGTGGAGTTGTTTCACCTGGTCTCCACTGCCTCCCTGAAGCTTTTCCTACCCCCACAAAATTCAGCAAAATAAAGTATTTGTGGCAAGCGGGGGTTTGCCGAAGTATCAGATTAGCATAAATTACCAAAATAGCAAATAACACTGCTGACAAAACAGTACCCCCTGAAAATCTATTCGCTTTACATGCAGGAGAGTGATTTTATTTAAGGTGGGAGGAGGGTGATTTATTTTTTTTATTTGTCAGCAGATGATTTGATTTCTTTTTTTTTACTTACAAAGCACTTTTCAGCATTGCAAACATTCATTTTACATTACTCAAAGGGATGCTGATAGCTTGTCTCTGAAATCTGAAATAATCAATGCCTTTACAGTCAGTAGTCTTTTTCCTGGTCCATGTGGAAGCTTTGATTACTTCACACAAATGACTGCATTTTCAACTCAGATTTAATTTTTCAAACTTAATTCAAAACTTTCAAGTTTTACCCTAAGTCCTCACTGCTCTGGGCCTGTCATGCTGAGGTATGAGGAACGGTGGAGACTATCGTGGTTATGGGCTTGAGTGTGTAGGTGGGGTTGTGGTGTGTCTGTGGGATGTATAAGGCGCTCAGTTTGAGATGGTTTCAGATCTTCCACCTCATGGCTCTCAGTCCAGTAGCTCAACACCACTTGAGCAGTTAGAAACAATGGCTTCTGTGGGGCAGCAGGTACTACAGGAACACCTCCATGGGGCAAAGGGTGTCGACCTCTTCTTCATGTCTCTCTTCTCTGCAGTACTTCTTGCTTCTAAGTGAGGATGAAGCCATCAGAAGCAGGCAGGAGTTGTAGTGAGAACTAGTTAGGAGGTATAAGACCGAGAATGAAAGTGGGGATAATGGACACAGACTAGCAGACTACCCGAAAGCTTCATTGTGTTTATACTGTAAATCCTCAACTGGAGCTCCTGTGGCTGTAGAGAACAGCGTTTATCACAGTACCGCTTCTTCAGCATCTTGATTTGTTATTTTCTTGCAAGGCAGTATTTACTGTGGACACCAAGGGCATGGCATAGGATTTGAAAACCTGTAAAACACACCAGGTATTTTCCTCACGTGGTGAAAGTCTTCCCATTTCCTGTGGTAGTATTGTGTCACGTAATTGTTTAACCATGTTGTCCTTTCAAATAAAAGAAGTAATTGTACAAAAAAGAATGGAGTGACGATTTTAATGCTATTTGAGATGGGATTGTCCTGATGTAAAACAGCCTGTTATTAGAAACCGTGATGTGTGAGTAGATTGTATTAAATAATCTATACATGATTCTCTCTGCTAGTGTGTGAACTACTACAAACGAATGAATAATATTTATGTGGACATGCTCTAAAATGTGGACATGCTCTAAACTGCTTGATATGGCATTAAGTGGAAGCACAGTCATTCTTTCTGTTGTCATCTAAAAAACTCAAACTGTTAATACAAATTTCCCCTTCCTGTTGTTTTGTTTTGCTATGAGAAGAGCTTGGCAGATCATTTCTTAACTGATGCAATCCCCCTGGGCCACAGTATGCTGATGCTCTAGGGTCCAAGCTTTCTACTGGTTTATGTATGTTAGATTTCTTAATGGAATTGATTAGGTTAGTTTCTGCTTATAAAGTCCTGCATTAAATGGAATTCGATTGATTGAGAGTCGGCATTTTCTTGGTACAGTGGTGAAACAGTTTGCTAGCAGTCTTTTGTAGGGCATGCAGTTACAACATTTTATGTTTAATTTGAAATTGAGAATGATGCAGTTGCTGCATTCCATTATGAAATTTATATGCTTTTTTTTCTTAATTGGTAGTTAGAAATTCATACATATACGTACATTGGTAATCATTTTTTAGATTGCATTTAGTGGGAAATTTGGGACAATGGTAGTATGGACCAGATACTTCAAAAAACTGGTGACCTCTCTTTATACATGATATGTCTTCTCCAAGGAGTGATGTTCTCCATGGAGCACTCCAGCCCTCATCTGCTTGCCATTCTTTCTAAAGGGACCTCCAAGGAGAGCCATCTCTCCTGCACTGTTCAGGCACACACACACATTCCCTTCTATTGAGCACACTCCAAGAGTGTCGACACCAGGTCTCATACTGATGTGGAACCAGGATCCAATCTGGCTAAGCACTTGTCCCAGGGGTTTGAAAACATAGATATGGACAAGCTAACACAAGCATCAGGGAGGACAGTAATGCCTGACAAAGCCCTTTTTGTCCTGTAAGCTCTCCTGGTGCAGATGTGGTGGAATCGACAGCACACTCCTCAAAATTTTGTTCATGGATATACCAGTATTATTCTCTGTTGTTCAAAAGGTACTTTCCTTGTCTGTTTTTTTATTGGGAAAGGTGATGCACAAGCTTAATTTTAAAAAGCCTTCCTGAAAAAGTACCTTGTCAGTTTTTATCCTGTTTTTATATGCAAAAGCAAATGCAGTAATTCCAGATGGAAGGAGTTATATACCATAGTTTTGACAGATCAGTTTATTGTCCCACATTGTTTACTCAGCTATCAAAGTTCCTATAATTGCTACCTTTTTCGTATTTTGAGGTGGTATGGAAAACAAGCTTTTGTTTCTCCTCTGTTCTCATTGCTTCTCCATTTTAGATGGCTTTATTTGACTACATAACAATTGGATTAAAAATTAGTCAGATAGGGCTTGGGGCTTTCTTTCTATCATACAGTTTTGCTACGAATAAATCAATAAATTAAGGCAACTGTTCTGTATTTCTGGTTGCTTCCATGGTTAAGTGTGCTTTATGATTGATTTGAAAAACATTTTAATTTGATCTGTTAAGACTCTGTAGGCTCTTTTCTGTAGAATCATTCTGTGAAGAAAGGGTTAATATTTATATATGCATTTACATCTAAAGCTTTGCTCTCTTGAAAATCCTAGTGGGTAGATGTAAAGTTCATGAAAGAATCATGACAAGACACTAAACATAAAGCAGACATAATGCTGCAGAAGTACAAGATCTCTTAAAGAACAGTTATGGCCTAGACTTGAAAATCATTACATGACTTTTTAGCCTCACTGCCTATATCCCCTTGATGAAAGTAAAATGTAATGTGTTTTCTCTAATGGGCACTTATCTATCCGTAGTGCTGCTGAAATGTGTCTGTAAATACTCAATGAAATGGCTATTGACAAATCAGGTTAGATCAGCATAAATAGTGATACTGTCACCACTGTATGCCCATCATAACATCTTAAGGGTTGAAAGTTTTTTCCAGGTGGAAGCATTTATAGCCCATATTATTTCCTAGAATCATCACAGAATCACAGAATGGTTGAGGGTGGCTGAGACCTCTGAAGGTCATCTGGTCCAGCTTCCCTGCTCAAGCAGGACCACGTAGAGCAGGTTGCCAAGGACTACGTCCAGGTGGCTTTTGAGTGTCTCCAAGGATGGAGGCTCCACAACCTTTCTGAGCAACCTGTGCCAGTCACCCTCACAGTAAGAAAGTGTTTCCTGATGTTCAGAAGGAACCTCCCCTGTTTTGGTTTGTGCCCATTGCTTCTGGTCCTGTCACTGGCCGCCACTGGGAAAAGCCTGGCTCAATCTTCTTTACGCTCTCCCTTCAGATGTTGTACACATTGATGAGATCCCCTCTAAGCCTTCTCTTCTTGAGGCTGAGCAGTCCCAGCTCTCTCAGTTGTTCCTCATAGGAAAGATGCTCCAGTTTCTTAATTATCATAATGGCCCTTTGCTGGACTCTCTCCAGGAGCTCCATGTCTTGTAGTTGGAAGCCCAGAACTGGATTCGGCACTTCCCCTCTAGTAGTGCTGAGCAGAGGGGAAGGATCACCTCCCTCAGCCTGCTGGCAATGCTTGCCCTCACACAGCCCAGGATACTACTTGCTCTCTTTGTGCGAGGGCACGTTGCTGGCTCACATTCAACTCGGTGTCCACCAGGACCCCCAGGTCCTTTACTACAAAGCTGCTTTCCAGCCAGGCAGCCCCCAGCCAGCCCTGGTCCAGGGGGTCGTTCCTCCCCAGATGCAGAACTTTGCGTTTGCCTTGGTTGAACTTGGTGAGATTCCCGTTGGGCCATTTCTCCAGGGGTCCCCCTGGGTGGCACAGCCCTCTGGCATGTCAGCCACCCTCCCGGCCACTCATCATTGCTGGAGAGATATGAGAGTGGGTGCCATCTGATGGCTTCAGTTCTCTTTGTGATTTATGTTGTTACAGACCAGAGGATATCTAGAGTGTCAATGTACAATGAGTTTTGCTGATCAGCTACGTTGCTTAAAGGAAGGAGACTCTTTTCCTCTCAAGATAACGTGCCCAAGGACATAACGTTTTCAGCCTGTAATCACTTTTAATCAATTCTGTGTATTGCTTTTATTTTGTCATCTCTTAGGATGCAGGAAGTCAACAAATAGGCTTTTTGCTGGGAAGCTGTGGAGTTACTGTGGCCTTGACTAGTGACGCATGCCATAAAGGACTGCCTAAAAGCCCCACAGGGGAGATACCACAGTTTAAAGGTAAGCTAACCCATGTTAATCGTGGTGATCATGGGTCATTTGCTACAGTAACAGTCACTTGTTTAGTTGTAGCGGATGAGGATCAGGCCCGTGATGAAATCAAACCAACAGACCAAGGACTGTAGCAAATGGGAAGCATTCTTACAGTTCGGTCCTATAGCTAAGCGGCAGGGACAGTAGCATCTGACAGCAGGGTGGTAATAAACTATTTGGGTCAACAACAGCTTAAACTGCCCAGCCATTTCTTCGGGATTGTCTGAGAAGGCCTTGGTGCTTGATAGCCGTGTCAAGAAAGCAGTTCTGGAAAATCCTTTTTCCCATGCTACACTGAGGTTTAAAAGAAGCAATGTTTAGGTAGTGGTGACACGGGCATTTGGGAAAAAACTGGCAAAGAAGAATTATGTCTCATCTTATCCGGCAGAAGCTCAACAAAAGCTGACTTTTCTTTGTACCTCAGGCTGGCCAAAGCTGCTGTGGTTTGTCACAGAGTCTAAACACCTCTCCAAGCCACCTCGTGACTGGTTCCCACACATCAAGGATGCAAACAATGACACAGCTTACATTGAGGTGAGTTAATGAAGATGCATATTCTCCTCAAGTCATTGCATATGGCACTTCGGGATTAGGTAAACACCATTATTCATTCGCTAGTCACAGAAGCAAAGAACATCCTGGTTTAGCTTGTTAATAAGTAATATTTTCTAATAAATTATACTGGATATTGATTTCAGAAAAGTTAATGAAATGTTAAATTGCATTTTGGGGGTTTCTGATGTTAATATTTTTATGTCATCTATGTGGCTGCCACAATATTATATTAAACTTGCCTTGACCAATCTTGGTCTCATTCACAGTGTGGGCTTGCCCACTGGCCTTGAGATGGATTGACAGCAAGTTTCACAGTGAAGCTTCAGTTGTCATATCTCAACCTTCAAACCCTTTGAAAAAGAAGGAACTTCTTGTTCAAATGCTTGCCTGTCACTTACTGCTTTGTGAGTCACACTCCCCCCAAAAGACCAGCGTCAGGAAGGGAAAATTAGTGATGCTGTTAGCTTTAATTCTCTTTTTTTTCTCCTGTTCTTTTTTCCCACTTCTACATAGACGCAAATGCTTTGAATGCAGTGATGTTAGTGTTGAATTTAAATGCTTATTCAAAGGGAATAAGTTCAAGTGAATGGAGCAAAGGTATTTCCTATCTTCATGCAGTCAGAACACTGGGCTAGAGAAACAGAGATGCCTCCATTTTCAATCTTGCTGATTATCTTCATCATGGAGAAAGATAAATGTTTAATTTACTTTAATTGCCACTGATAGTTTTCAGACTCTTGCATAAAGTTGCAAAAATCACTGCAATCATCAGCAATAATCTCTCGCCTCTTTTTTTGCTGCTGTCTCATGACTCTTTCATATTCTTCTGATCAAAGAGCTTGCGTCTTTATTGTAACAGCACCCAGCAAGGATTCCTCGGTCAGCTCTTATCCCATGCCTTATTAGACACAGAAGGGAGAAACTCAGGTTTATGGGTTGGCCTATAAAGTCTAACGTGTGAACACTGAGTCGACTGAACTAGGTTATTCTCCACTAAATCTAGCCCGTCCTTTAGTCATTAACGTGATCAGAATTGTTAGAATTATTTTTTCATAATGCCTGTATTCAAACAGCAGATGGATTTCTGGTATGAAGCCTGGGAAGGTTCAGTCAAAAAGAGAAAGCCTGTCTGAAAAAAGTGTCTTTTAACAAAAAAATGCCTCCCAAACTCCTCAATACTGCTGCCTTCTTAAAATAGAGTCATTAGATGTGTCCATCATTCACCTACATTGGAAACACTTTAAACATAGCTATTAAATAATGGAAATAGCACAACTATTGCACACTGACTTTCCCTGCTTATTTCTTTTTAGTACAAAACATGTAAAGATGGAAGCGTACTTGGGGTGACTGTGACAAGGATTGCACTGCTGACGCACTGCCAAGCTCTGACCCAGGCATGTGGATACACAGAAGGTATGGAGTACACTTCCCTTGCTTTGTCCTTAAAATCAAGCATGCATTGTAATTTGTTTCTCACCAGGCCTCCCATCTTATGTTTTACATAGATCTGTGTCAAAGGCTTCTAGATTTAAAAACTTGCACTTTTTCTCATTCATTTTAGAAAATATGCACACATTTAAAATACCTTTGTGAGAGGTACAAATAATGTCCTAGCCAATACAAATCCCACAGTGAAGACTTACTATGAAAGTTAAGCTTTGAGGTCATCAGTCATGTTATACTGAAGCTTCCTTCTTTTGAGTGGGTTTGCCTTGGATCAATGCCATGGTCTAAAAAATAAACTCTGTTTTGTTTTTGTTGGACAGCTGAAACAATTGTGAATGTATTAGATTTCAAGAAGGATGTTGGTTTATGGCATGGGATTCTTACAGTAAGTATGTTTTTTTATTTTGTGTGAGTATTTGAAAATAAACTAACCTAGTATGCTTATTACTATCAGAAACTGGGATCTCCTACTGCTTCTTCTAATTCAATTTTTTCTGCTTTGAAAGCAGAAAATATGTGACTTAAACCCGTGATCTTCCGCTGGTGCCCTTACCCATAATAAGCATGGTAAAGATGCCAGTGTATTTTTTATCCATCACGTCAAGTACCCTGGCTCCATTCTTACCATGTTATTTTGATCTCACTGGTGCATAATTTTGAGATCAAACTTTAAAGCACAAACACGTTAAGTTAGTACTTCCCTCTGTATAGATATGATCCAATGGCATAGCTATATTGCCACTCACTAGCTTCTCTATCAAAACTCCCACCAACAGATGGTTTTGCTAACATGAAGTATTTTTGATACTTTAAATTGCATAAATTGATAATACCAANGGAAAAGACAAGGGGTAATGGGTACAAATTGGAATCTGGGGAGATTCCAATTGGACACAAGAGGAAAATTTTTCCCAATGAGAAAAATCAGATTCTGGAATAGTCTCCCTAGGGAAGTGGTGGATTCCCCATCACTGGACACTTTTAAGATTCAGCTGGACAGGGTGCTGAGCCATCTTGTCTAGACCGTGCTTCTGCCAAGAAAGATTGGGCCAAATGATTCTTGAGGCCCCTTCCAACCTGGAATTCTGTCATTCTGTGAAATTGTCTACTTGCTGTGTGAATGTCTTCCTCAACTGACGTGGGAGGCAACTGGCAGATTTTTAAGGATTGCTTCCAAAGGTGCTGCTGCAGTCAGTGACTGACAAAATACTATTCACTGATGATTTTAAGAAGAGATGCTAAGTTTTGAAGGATCGCTGTTTGGGGATCCCAGGATGTACAAGCCCTACATGATTCCCAGGAATTTGATATACTTCTTCCATGCAGTGTTATACTGTTTGTAGTATAAAAGGGCAAGTAGTAACACTTCTGAAGCAGAAACAGTCTACTAGACTTAACGCCCATAAGTATCTCATGTTAAGAAAACATATCACTGAAGTTGAAAGCAAGCATCTAATAGAGCTTTTCTATGCCTTCTTTTGCTGTTAATCTTGGTGTGAACTTCATTTTTTTTTCATGGACCTCCCTGTAAGTGCTTTTCCTGTACCTACATTTGTGCCAGGCTGAAAGGAGAATTATCTTTTGTAGTTCTGCAAGTCTTTAGATGACTAATCCGCTGGGACACTTGACCTGTGTGAGGAACAACTTTCTTAAGCCTAGGTTTTCCAAAACAAATACTGTATTTAACCTGAGCTGCTATGAGGGGTGCCGTGTTACCCTCAGAAGATGTTTCTAAATCATAACAGAAGTAAAGTGGCAGCTCATTTACAGGCTGTTTGTTTAGCAGTAACACTTGAGAAATCACTTAAGCAATTGACTGTCTCAGACTGGGAGATCGGCTTTGGATCTGTCATTTGCTTCACTCAACTGCTTTTTCACAACTTCCTGCAACTTTTCTTGACCTTGTTGAAAATACTGGAATTAGCCCACCTGGAGAAGGACTAAAAAACTCCTTCACTGATTTTCTGTTAAAATAAATTGATCTTTGCTTAATCTGTGACTCCAAATTTCTCTGTCTACTGTCTTTTCAACAATTTATGCCCAGCTGCCTTTAGTAGTTTTTCAGTTTTGATAAAGATGAATTTCTGTGGACAGGTATGTTGCTGTTGCTTGTGCTTTTAAGTAAAGAGTCTTCATATATACTGAAGTTTAGCAGGCTTAGGGGTAATATTAACCTACATAGAAAAATTGCAAACATTGTTCATTCAGTGTTTTTTTACTTCTATTGAAAGTGAATTACTTAGAGTATAAATAGGAAGAAAATCTATTTCATTTTTTTTCAGTACCACTTAAAAGTTATGATCTGATTAGTCTAAATCCTTAAGCCTTAATTAAAGTATTAGAAAATGTGGATCTGTTTCATCTTAATGTAGATAGCTAGATAGGAAAAGATAAATGCCAGCCTTAACAATGAAACAAACAGAGAGTGATTTCCGTAGATGCCACTGCAAAGAACACAATATAAATAGTTATCACAATTGTTGTATAAAACCCATTTATCTTATTTGATTTCAGAGTGTCATGAACATGATGCATGTTATAAGTATTCCATACTCCTTAATGAAAGTGAACCCACTGTCATGGATACAAAAAGTCTGTCAATACAAAGGTAAGGAACAAGAATATACAAAAGTATCCTTGACAGTCAAAATCAAAAGTACAAATTGATAATACAGCTGTATAACTTTTATGTGGGGTATTAGTAGTCTTCCCATTCTTATTGCAGCAAAAGTTGCCTGTGTAAAATCCAGAGATATGCACTGGGCGCTGGTGGCACATCGAGATCAGAGAGACATCAACCTTTCCTCGCTGCGTATGCTAATAGTGGCTGATGGCGCAAACCCATGTAAGCTATACTTCTGCAGTCCAGCAGAGAATAGGAATTGTTTTCCGTCTTGCATTTCAAGTTTCAATATTCAGTCAGCTTAACTGAAATATTTGCAAAAGATAGGGTTTGTCTACTGCAAACTATAAGGTATTTATGCAAGCAGTAATTAATTTTGGTTTTTTTTAAAATGTATTTTTCTTCAGCTAATCCTGAAGCAAACTTGGTATTCCACATAACGTAAGTTGTGGTAAATCCAGTTTTGTTTAACGTGACAGTCATGTATAAAGAGTGAAGTAAATAACCTTAAACTATAGAAAGGATCAGAACATTTCTTCTGAGTGGTGGCTCTCAGAGACGGAAGCAATTGAGAGTTTTAGAAGAATATTTATACCGCTCTTGAGAACCACATCTGGATCATTTCATGACAGTTAATAGTATGAACTGTTTCTCTATTTAAGATACAGGTGTATAGGTGTTCTGCTTGTTTATAGTAGTTTGCTTTGAGTTTCTGAATTAAATCATTCATTTGCCTCATCTTAAAAAAGAAAATTGTAATTAAATTCATACTGTAAATCTAACAGTTGTGGCTTTTCTGCGTAGGCACAGTGAAAAGATTTTATGATCAAAAATTCATCATTATTCACTGGGTGCATACTCAACTGTATATACACATAGATAGTTGTGGCAGCTGTGACTTCTTTCCCAGGGCACATGGGTCCTTTTAACACTTTTTTCTCCTGAAAAGCCTGTATATTCAATAGTAAGTTTGCAGTTTGAATAGCATCACTTCAGAAATCAGATTATTTTTCTCCTCTGATTTTTTTTCTCTTTTTTACTCCAGGGTCTATTTCTTCCTGTGATGCATTTCTCAATGTCTTCCAAAGTAAAGGTCTAAGACAGGAGGTCATTTGTCCCTGCGCTAGTTCACCAGAAGCTCTCACTGTGGCTATTCGAAGGTACTGTGTTACACCACTGGAAATAGAAACCCACTGTAGAATATATGTGTTAATTTGAAAAGAAATGAAAAATTTATTCAAGTATGAATCTGCATTCTTAGCTTCTGAATTGCATTTTTAGTTTTCATTTTGTTTATGTCCAAAGAAGTCATACCAAAAGAATTTGTAAAGTAATAATTTAACTTCAGAGTGCTTTATAATATAGTTCTCATTTCTGTAATTTTTATCTTATTTTAAATGAAATAGACTGAAAAGCAAAAGCTAATTCGCTAAAAAAAAAGTGGAAAAATGCCATCGTAAGCATAAAATTAATTAAAATGTGAGAATTTAAGTGGAATTGCTATCGAGGAAAATCATGCTTTAAAGTAGTCTGTTTAAAGAGAATTACGATATTCTGCAGGTTGGGTTTGGCCGGCTGGCTCTTTTTAACCATTCATCGACTCTCAGTAATCATCTGGAAATGCCCCTTGAGCCTGGGGGATTTGTGGGTAGAAATAAAATGGATAAACTTTAATAAAACTGTTAAGCCCTATGTACACGAATGTCAGTATGCAGCAGTCACCTGTTAGGAGTGTTGTAGCACCCAGTAAATGGCGTAATTGTTGTCTGTTTGGGCAGAGTTTTTCAAAAGCTGTACCTTGAATAGTAGGCACTTTGTTTATAAGTCCGGTTTCTGCAGCCATTTATAATTGTTTCAGAGGTTAAAACACGGAGTATAAAACTGTAAAGCACTGTAATAGCATTAAGTAAAATACTTCCTGCCACAAAGTTTAAAATGCACTATCCAAGTGAAATTTAACTAGATTTTTGATTAGCTTTCCAATGAAACATCACAGGAAGAAAGACACGAGGCCAAGAGTGTGGTTGACTTTCAGCCACCTCATTATTAACTTAAAACATCTGAAAGCTATCCATTAGGGACTTATCCTGTCCAGGTTATTTGTCTTCCTGTGAACTACGGTATCTCAGAGAGCCCTTTATTCAGCTCCACCAGCCTGTTCTCAGCTTTATACCAAGGAGTATGTTGTTTTTCCCTTGCCTTGGGTTTCCCTGCCATAGGCTGTGCAGACTTTCACTTCCTTGGAATGAGCTCTTGCTCGTAAGTGCAGAGAGGAGGTGGAAGGGCAGCAGACGTCGTGCGTGCTGAGCACTGATTAACGAGAGAGAGTTTTCATTTCCTGTGCTAGCCCTGGAAAATCTGCCCCAGATCGCAGGTTATGAAGTGGGAGAACTCACTGCTTCTCAATGTACGATGGCTGGAGTGCCCTTTCTAGACTTAAACTCTATGCTTATAGCCATCTGAAGCACTAAAGATTAATTTTCAAATCAACTAGTATTGATAGCTTACATAAAAATATTTATTAGCACATAAAATAGTGGATAATACAAAAAAAAAGAGAAGCATTTTTATCTTCAATGCCTTACTGTGTAATTACAGAGTAGTTCTTGCTACAGTGAATGTTACTGAACACGTAACTCCTTTTTTTGAAGTCTGTTTAATGGCAGGATAATACCAGCTGAACTTGGGAGCTTTAGTATTTTTCATTTTATTCAAGCCGTCTCCACTGACAGTAAAGTCATTATCATAGAAGTTCCAAAGAGTTACAGCTGAAGTACGCATTAAAATGACTCCCTGCAGAGCACAAATCCAGAGAGCTCCTGGTTAATGCTCCAACTCTTTCAAAATCTATGGTGTATTTTTACTGATCTTCCTACAAGGAAGAGTAACAAAACCAGTTCTCAGTTGAAATACCCTTATAGTTTAGAAAAAAGACAGTCAGTAATACACTAATAGGTGCTTTAGCCTTAGAGCTGAGTCAGAAAGCCTAATATTTAAAGGAATGTGTCATGCAAATAATTCTTTATGGTATTCCCCTTTGGTTTATTGCATATGAGTCTGAACCCATTTGCTTAAGGGGGTGCAAAAGTTTAAGTACTGGTCTGTTCCCATTTAAATGGCTGGCGAAAAATAGTGGTAAAATAGATTGTATCTGTAAATGGTAGCGGTAACTGTCCTCAGAATTCTCTACAGCTACTCAGTATGAACAAATCAACTTTGAAGAAGATGCACATTGTCCCTATTTCATACTTAGGGAAACTAAAGGGTTAGGTTTGTCTGGTGGTTTAAGCTAAATTGACTTAGGATATGAAGTGGGTGGAATTATACCTTTGTTTAGTTGCTCCTACCTTAGTCAAAGGATTTTTCTTTGTCTTGTAAAAAGTCTTACAGAATTCCAAATCCAGTATTAGAAATGTTGAATGTGTAAAGAAAATTTAAAATGTGAACTTTAAAATAAATTATAAATACATTGGAATTGGGTTATTTATATCTCATCTTCTTTCCAAGTGATATCTCTCCTTCTGCTTGTCAGAGATAACTTGTTTTAGGGATGTTCCTACGTGGATGTCATGCACACAACAAAATAAGATACTATATATTGCAGGATTGTTGCTGACGAGTCACTTTCTAAGAGGCTGTGTGGGTGCAGTCGGTGTGTGTGTGTGCCTGCAGGAGAGCTGTCTTCTCATGAGCAGTAAAATGTGTGTTTTGGGGAGCAAGGATGAGAGGAAGTTGATCAACAAAGTCGCTGAAAGTTCCTTTTACATGGTGGGAATGTTATTTATCACAGCTGCTTGTTTACCAGCGCCATTTGTTATGCTCTAATGCATTTTCAAGCGTGCCCACATCCTTCTTTGTTGACAACGTCACTTGAGAAATATGCCTCGTAAAACCTATTAATTGAAATTTATAGTGCCGATCACTGCAAGGCTTACACGAGCACGATTGGCTAAGGCCCATCTAGTATTTCAAGCACAGTAGAGAAGTGTCATATAAAAGGTCATTATCTGTTAAAAAATAGTTGTGTTATGATGAAGCATTTAGGAGAAATGAAGAATCTTGAACTCAATATTGCCTGTTTTATCCATCTTGAAAATAGCTGGAGTCTGACTGCTCTATATGGATGCATTATCCACACTCAAATCAGCATCACATTAGCTTCCAGTTTTGCATTTTAAAATGCAGGGCAGTGTAAGAACCTTTCCAGACAGGAAAAGCCCTGACATATTCCCCTGACATAATAACTTGCATATGTCAACATTGGTTTGCTCAAGCCACGCTCCACATAGGTATAATCGTATCCACTGCTACGACAGGCGGTTTTACGTTGAAACAAGCTGACAGACAGCTTGTGCTGATGCTGTGGGACGCGAGTCTGAGCAAACTGAGGCGTTACAAAGAGGCCGCATCCACAACATTTTGACCATGACTGATGAAGGTGTAATTTGTTTCCATTTTCATGTGGTTAATTAGAATAGGAAAAATTCAATTACATGCACTAAAATAAAAATGGTGAAGTCCTTGCAGCTTCCACGGGTACTTGGCAGTGAATCCATTACAACCTAATTTCTTCTGTTTAGTAATTTTAAATGCTTAAGTATTAGGAGTGGGAAGTCATATCTGTGATTTAAATGCAGCATACTTGTATTCTAATTTTGACTTTGGCACCACTGTGTTAGTTAGGCTTTTAGTCTGGCAGGTGAGCTTGGTTTCCTGGTTCTAGGCTGCCTCAAAATAGGTAACAGATAGAGAGTTTATCTCGCTATTTACTGGTCAGTTCCAAATATTTAGAGTGCAGTTTCCCTCCACATCATCTGTGCTGCCTTTCAGTATTTTTAAAACAAGGCAAAAGGCCTTTACTTGGGCAATCGAGCAATCTTTATAGATCCATCTCAAAATTAAATACAAGCTGTTATGGGTAAATGTTAGGTGTTAGTTTCATGTCTGCAGCCCTATATATGTGGGTGGCTACTTAATGGGAGAGCTGACAGACATAATTACTCAGAAATGGCTGAAAAACAGGACTCTGTCAGGTCTAGTAGGAGAAAAAGGAAGATGACATTTTAAACTCTCAAATAGAGGAGTATTTGCAGTAGTAGTCCATTAAGAATAAGTAAATGCCTAGGTCTGCCTGCTGGCCCGCTGATGTTGTAACCTGTGGTTGCAGGCCAACAGATGACAGCAATCAGCCACCAGGCAGAGGAGTTCTCTCCATGCATGGTCTCACTTATGGAGTGATTCGAGTGGACTCTGAAGAAAAGCTTTCCGTCCTGACTGTCCAGGACGTTGGCTTAGTGATGCCAGGAGGTAAGGAACTGTCTTTTAAACACTATGATTCATCAGTTTAAGTAATTAGCTGCAGAAAGTCATAGGTGGGTACACTTTGCCACTAATCCCCATACTTTGGGATTAGAACATGTGTACCTGAAAACATTTTAGTCAAAAAGCATTACCTTGTAAGACTTCATGGTTTGGAAATCCCAAGATTTCTTCTCTGTGTTTTCCTCAGTGGATGTCTTTACTCGCCTTAGTGGTGTGCTTTAAACAACCTGTCACCACATCAGGACAGCCATTCCCCAACTATGGGATACTGGTACAGAAAATAAGAAAGTTGGATTCCAATGTCTGGAGGATATAAATATCCATAAGCCTGACCCAGATGAGACTCAGTAGTGAAAGTTTTCATAACCTATGCTAAGGATCAACAAAATTACTATCTGAAGGCTTGCAGAATGTTTTTCCAAAGATCTTGTGCTATCACCCAGGTATTGGAAAGAGGAGGTATGACTGAGCAGTTCCTGCTGATAAATTCAAACTGAAACCAGTGCTTCTAAAGATGAAGATAAGATTTTTCATAAGAGAGCTAGATTTTAAATGAGGAGATGTAGAGACTAGAAATGTTTTCGTAAGAGAATGTCTGTTACGCACTAAAGGAACAAAACATCATGGTGCATCTTAGAAAATTTCATTTGAACAACTTAAAATAAAGGAAGAGTGGTTGTTGCCTTACAGTTATATATTATTATAGGTGTGCCATCTTGCACTTCATACTATGTTCTGATCATTTTAATAAAAGTGCACACTCCTGTTTATTCTTTACATTGGTACTTAAAAGACATGCTGATTCATTTCTGGTCTCCCTTGTTCATCATATCCTCTTTCAAACTGCGAAATCTACACATGCTGGACTCCAGCTCCAGGGATTACAGCTAAAGCAGCATACCTGATTCTTATTCATATGGCAGACACATAAAATAGTGCTTCTTCCTCAGACCAGTGCTTTCTAATCCCTCCCGTTTAGCTCCTGCTGTGTCTGCAGCCCTGTAAGACCGGCGAGAGGGAGTCTGAGCTCTGATAAATTCTTAGTAAAACAACCGTACTAGTCTGCTAGAATATCTTGATCTTTTGTACGGTGTTACTTGCTACTTTGGGAGAGGTGGATTTCCTGGTTGCCTGTCCCCCTGGCAGTATAATTATTATCAAGAACTCCATTAGGGTATTTCATTTTGCACTGACTGCGGCAAATCTGTTCCTCAGTATGCAAAACTGGGAACATAGTCACATTTCACAGCAATATTACAGATCAGCTGGAATTTTAGAGAGCAAGGCAAAATAGATTTTGTTATCAGTGTAAAGGCTGAGTTTACATAAAGATCTTTGCATTCTTTGTATAAATATTATTTATAATAACAACAATAATGGCAACAATTAATAACATTTGATAACACTGAACACCTCAATGTTTGAGAAACTGACTGTTAGATATTAGTCTACATATAATTTATTTGTTTATGTCAACTCCACCATGATGTCTTTCCTACAGCATTTATGTTATTCTGTAGTTCATTTTATAGTATTTTTTAAAGTCCTTTGCTCTCCCTCTAGCTATAATGTGTTCAGTGAAGCCAGATGGAATTCCTCAGCTCTGTAAAACAGATGAAATAGGAGAGCTCTGTGTATGTGCTATTGCAACGGGTACATCTTATTATGGACTCTCTGGCATGACCAAAAATACTTTTGAGGTAAGCTGACCAAAAAATCCTATATAAAATCCTCACTTTTTTACTTTTGCTATTTCAAGATAATATTTGACATAAAATATTGATAGTAATAATATCAGAGTAGCAGTAGGAATCAATGGCTGTGGCTTGGGACCTGTAGTCTAGCCAGAAAATCTGCACTGAAGCCCTTTTCATTAAGTGCAGTAGTAGATCTTTATGTGGGTTTAGTTTTGTCTCTGAAGAGCTTTTAGTTTAATTTTGAAAAAAAGATAGCAGGGGCTGAAACAATCAGAAGGAAAGCAGGAAGAAAGGCAAAGTTCAAAAGGTAATACTGTACTAGTCTATGAGCTAGCTACATGCAGAATTTGATTGTCACAAACAGCAGGAAGGCTGATGAGTATCTTTTAAAAGCAGTTTCCAACATTTCCACAACGCAGCCAGTGTTAAAGGCTTGCGTTTATATAGAATCCTGATAGAGGTAGTCTTGAAGAGGTATCTGAATAGCAGATACCTTTTCCTAATTAGTCCCCACCTTTTTTTGAATTGCTTTGGTTTGAATTGCCTTAGGTGAAAGCCTTTTTTTTTATTTCCAGAATCTGTTTTCCAGTAGTTTTTGGCTCCAGTGCAAACAGCTGTATTGATAGCTGTGTCGTACCTGCTCGCTTGTTATCATTAACTTCTGCTGAAGCCAGTATGAAAGGCTGAACAAATCAGAGAAATACTGAAAATATTTGAGCTGAGATTTTTATTAAGTTCTGATCGTTGTCTCTTTTAATATTTGAGAAAAAACATTAAGAAATATACATTTATATTTCCCTTAACAAATGCTTTGATATTACCATTTTTAATAGACCAAACATGACTAATATCTCCTGCAAAATGCAGATCTGAATGTTATAAACACTATACATTAAATAATGAATGGAGACTAGTGGACACAATTCTCCATCCGACTGCTGAAGCCAGAATGCTACTGTGCTGTTGTGATCTGAAATTTGTTGATAGCTGATTACTGTGCTACAATTGGCAATACTCAGTGTGAATTATAATCCTGGATTTCACATATTTCAGAGTAGAAAGGTACTTAGGTTCATTTTGTAGTACTTGCTGTAATTGTAAAATCATTCATAATTCATAACTGAGTCTGCAGTTTAACAGCATATTTAGACTGATTTAGACTTATTCGTAATGGTAAGCAGATAAATTGACATTGAGTGAGCAGGAGTTCTCATTTTTAAAGTTAAGCATGTTCTTAGGAGCCCTCTCCAAGTGTTTTACAGTGCAGTTCATGTTGCAGGTATTAGAGAGTCAAAGAGTTTTGTGTTCCTGAAATGAATTGCGGCTGAGGATGTATAAGCTTTAAATTTGTTCAATGAGAGTCACCCATGGGCATCTGGCAGCAGAATTTGACCTTTCTTTTTAGATGAGCCTTAAAGGACCCTATATAGATGTGGTCTTCCACTTGCCATCAACTTAAACAACTTGCCTTTAGACTATTTCAGTTTAAAGAAGCAACGGCAGAAAAGTGAGGTTGTGTGAGAATGCTGCTCAAAGTAGCTCATGTGCCAGAAGGATAACGCTGTGCTAGTTAGGATAGAAAAAGTGGTAGAAATATGTCCCATGGAAGTCACGTATGCGTCTGATATTCAAACATTTAGAGAGGTTCTGTATAGAGCTGTTTTTTTCACTTTTAGACATGCTACAGAAGTCATTATCACTGGTATTTTGAGGACTTAATTGACCTTAGATTAAGATGTGGACAGCTGCAAGAGTCATTAAAGAACAGTACCTTAAAATAACTTCACTTCTAGCCTGCTTATTCTTCTATACTGTGCTGGCAATGAGCATGAGGTAATGAAAAGAAACTCTACTGTAATGTTTATGATTTAATCTCTCTGTAACCTATACTTAGCACCTCAGTTTAGCTGCACTCTGCATAGGGTTTTTTTTCAATACTATTTATCTTGATTTTTATATATTTTTTAAGGTCATAAATGATTTACAGACCCATGGCTAGGGAAAACATGTATGGAACTTGCTGGAACTCAGGTACAGAAAATTGCACACACTAGTCCGGGAATTTCCTCACAGTCCCTTTATGGTCAGTGAAGAGTAAAGAGCATCACCAGCAACCTATTTACTTCATTCCAGAAGAGCCATCCGAGAGAGCGTGCCTGAAATATTTCACAGCGTGATCTCTTGTGTAGAGAATTCAAGACCTGTGTTTCTCTGTGTTACAGGTGTTTCCTATGACCAGTTCTGGAGGCCCTATCACTGAATATCCTTTTATAAGGACTGGACTACTAGGCTTTATAGGACCAGGTGGACTTGTCTTTGTTATTGGCAAAATGGATGGTTTGATGGTTGTCAGTGGAAGAAGACATAATGCTGATGACATTGTAGCAACAGCACTGGCCGTGGAACCAATGAAATTTGTCTACAGGGGAAGGTTTGATGCTTTCTTCTCTTACATTATGTAGAAGTCCTTATTTTGCTTAGACCCGGTGTAAGTGACGCAATGATCTGCACTGTGGTTTCCCTCCATTGCTGTTCATGTTGCTAGAACCAGGAGACAGCAGAGGTGGCATGGTTTGGGGCGGGCTGGCCACTAAAATGAACGACAGTGTAGAGGCAGACTTAAGATACCAAGGTGTGAAACTGTGATTATTAAAATTTCCAGTGGAACAGCTGGTCAATTCCAAATGCGTTGACTCAACAGGATCCCTTCTGTCTGAGTTGAACATTTCCCATGTGCCTAGTACTGAGGTTCTAGAACATGACAGCAGGTCCTTGGGTGACCTTCCTAATGTGCTGAAACTGAGCAGGAGACATCTAAAACTTCTGAAGAGCCTAATGCAGTAACGTGCTCTCACTTGATCACACAGCAGACCTCCTACGAAATGGTCTTGCAATTACTTTCCTCTAAGATGGGGCCAAAGAAGGTGCTTACATTGGCTGTTATATAAGATCTTAACAACCACCTTGGTGTCACCCAAATTTAGCGCCTTTCTTATCCCAAGAATGTTCACTTCTCCAACCCTGCTGTGACAGTATGCCTGTTTTTACATAATTCTAGAGCAAAGCCCCCTATTTCTCCTCCAGAAGTTATCCAAAACTGTTCTTGTTGCGTTTTCTCCATGAATAAAATACTAATTGATGCACCAGTTGTCTGAGTAATAAATAACAAAATCATAGTTATGGTGGATTAACTTAGAAGACAGGTTTTTTCCATCTCTCCTGGCACTAAATACTCTTCTCTCCTTTTCTTCTATAGAATAGCAGTGTTTTCAGTGAGCGTGCTGCACGATGAGAGGATAGTTATTGTTGCTGAGCAAAGGCCAGATTCCACAGAGGAAGACAGTTTTCAATGGATGAGTAGAGTTCTCCAGGTAATGCTCTTTATGTACGCTTGGAAGCTATTTTGGCCTCCTTTATATTCTTTTTATTGATCTTTCAGGCCCCCAAGGTAACTGACATTTGTCTTTGAGTAATTCTAAGTCCACCTTCACTTGCTCTTGCACCTAATAAGCACAAAATTAGATTCTTCTGAGTGACAGTTCCTATCTGGGCCGCACATATCCAGAGACTGGTCCTTTTCCTAATCAAAATGCTATAAGTAAATAGGGATGAATTGAAGTAAGTAATAGCAAGGAGAGGATAGCATATGGCTTAAAAGGTTGTAGTCATTCATTACTTCAAAAAGGTAATGAATGAATGTGTTATATACTCTTACTGTCAAAAGCTACCAAAGTCTCTTACTAAACAATTATTGGCACTGATAGGGAGTTGACCTCATCAAAAGTAGATACACGTATCTGAGCTAGATCTCCAGATATTTTTTTTTAATCAGTGGGAGAGAATTATGTGTTTCTAGTGCACCATGTTGATAGCTAAAATAAACTGAATGAAACACAGCCTAAAAATGCTGATTTCTCTCCACTGAAATGAAGGGAAGTGATTGATTAGCTCAGATCTAGATATTTAAAGTGAGGTTATTGCACAGAGGACACCTATTGCAAGGAATCCTATTCCAGCTGTCTGGTGGATTATTCAAGGAGCTTACTGCTGTGATGAAACCCACCTTGCTGGTGTTCAACAGTTTGACTAGAAGACATAACCTACTGAATACTGAATAATTCTGATCTTCTCCTTACATACAGCAGTCAAAGTTAAGGCCGTATCATTACCATACTCAAAGTTTTTTCAACTCTAATGTCCACACACAAAGAATGAGATACTTCAGATCGCAGTCATCTTCCATTTCTTCCATCTCCATGGTTAAGCCAATTCTTACCAAAACCAATAGGTTTAATAGAGATGTAGTTAAATTAAGCCTGTCTGTTGCTACCTTGTGAAACGGTCTCAGCTCTGCCTACAGCTGGTCACCTGTTAGTTCCACTTCCCTTTCCTTCCTGTCCTTCCTCAAGGACTCTTCTCACATAAATATATTGCAAACATCTTTTTTGCTTTACCCAAGAGCCAAAGAAAAAAATAAAAGATCCCACACAATTCAGAGAAGATGTTTTTGTTCATTATTGTTTTGTACTGAATAAGAAAGGGAATCTGTCTACCATACCCTTGAAGAAACTGAACAAACAAGCTTTCATCCATCCCAAGACAGGTTTATCTTCTCTCTTGATTTAAAAGATAGCTACATTTTTTACAGCCAGAGGCATCTTATATTCACAGTAGATCAAAATTATTACTGAGAAAAGCTAGAACCTCTAGCTTGTCCATCAGACAGAAAGCCTTTGAAGCACCTAGTAGCACCTAGGGCAACTACTGTAGGAGGAAAGGCTTTTGGATTGTTCACGCTTCAATAATTTTTATCAAGTAGCAAGCTCCTAAAGAAAAGGATGAAGCTCTGGACTTGTGCTGCTCCTGTTTCGTCAGCTGAGCATTTTTGTGACTTTTACAGAAATCATGTCTTACACCATCATAGCCAGTAGGATTCAGTACTGAACGTTGAGAGACTCCTGTGTCAAGTTACTCCTGCCAAAAGTCAGTCCTGTTATTCTGAGTATGATCAAGTCACAGGAGTGTCTGAGAATGGTCAGCCATATATCAGAGTACACACATGTGTGGCTGCTTTCATCACCCATGTGTGAAGTCTGCAACTCTGGCAGGCATCACTATGTGGACGAGAAGTTTCTGGTTCCATTTCAGCTGAGAGCGGAGATGGAAGACAGAAGCCATGTGGGATGCTTTGTGCCTCCTTCCCAACCAGAGTTTTAATGACAGATGTCAGGAAGTGGTAACCAGTTGTATCTGAATCATGTGCTAGTGATGAGTAACATAACGATATCACACTTCTGTCATGAATCTCCATGATAGCAAACTTTACCAAATTGCTGTTAATATCTGATGATACTTCTGAGACTCACCTGACACCCTGCGTGTGCTGCCCTCTGCCAGCCCTGCCCTACACTGCCTGCTTCTGCTGTGCCTTGCTGTGTCTCTGCATCTCTTCCCGACAGTCGAGCTGCATTGATTTGCAGAACTTCTTTCCAGTGGGTTGCACGTATTCTGACTGTCCCTGACCCTTCCTGCTCCTCAGCAGAGGGCTGAAGGATGGTAGGGCTGCTGTACATTCGGGACTGTGTTGGACTGCATCTTTGGGTTTTAGCAGAGGCATGGTTGGGAGGGAGTGATCAGGCTGGGTATAGAGAGTAGTGGAGGAGGAGGGTATTTTAGTGACAGTGTGAGTGAAGATCCCAGGTCACACAGCATGACCTGGATGGATCCTAGATACTCATTCATCTCCCAGGCTGCTGCAAACTGATCTGACCCTTCAGGCAGGGTTGCGGTTCCTGTACCTGCAGATGGGATATGGGTTCTACCAGTGCCAGTGCTCTGGCAGGACTTGACAGGACTAGGCAAAGCCAGGAGATCTACTGCAGGACTGGAGAGTGTCTGACCGGAGAGTTTTGTCAATGGGATGTTTTCTTAGCTTGAACAACATAGCAATCTGGACTCTGCAAGTTACAGTATCGCAATGGAGCAGAGGGATAAAGATTTCAGACACTTCAGTTTACTTCTGGCTTGACAGAGTCATTTCAAAAACAAAGCCATCTCATCAAGAGGCATAAATGCCAGCAGTATGAAAATTCACTGGTACTCTTCTCTCTCAGAATTTTAAGGCTCAGTTCATCAATGCTCATCCTTGTGAAACAGAGTCATGCCCTGCTTCAGAAATGTGCCAGACTCCAAAGTGTGAGAAGTGACAATTTGGAGGGACCCATGACATTTTATCAGGCTCTGTGCTGGAGAGGCAGCTATGAAAGGAGACAGTTCAGAAGTCACTGGAGGATCACTACATGTAACCCCCTTTATCCCACCCCAGCTGGCTATTGCTTTCCTTCGACAGCTCTAGGAGCCACACTGTTTTACATTTGAGTAAGAGTGGTTACTTGCCCTGTAACGGTTTCCCTTCAAGCTGATGTCAGGTGGGGATCCCATGATTCATCACTGCTTTTCAGAACCTACAAATAACATTATGATTAGGAGGTTATGGTGGTTTCTGCCAGAAACATGAGACATTGCCTGTTGGCTGTCTTATGTATCTCACTATTGCCCATCTTGTAGGTAAGGTGTCTGTAGACCAGCAGCAAGGTCTTCAAGTACTACCATGAGATCTACCACTACTAAACATGCAATGTTTGTAAAATGAGTAACTGCTTTAGTATTCTATCTTACAAAATGGTGCAATCAAATCAGTAAAAAATTAAGCAAACAGAAGCCAAAAGCAAAGCGTTACTTTGAGTCTCTGTAGAAGTAATCAGTAATTTATTGGTCTGCATTGAAGTACATAACTATAAATTATTATTTGATTCTCAGAATATAGATTGCATCTTCAAGTCAACAGACATATGAGTTTACTTTTCTTACAGTTAAAAATTAAAATGCAAGTTAAGTAAATTATATTTTTGAACATTTAACTACTCATTAGAGATGCTGTCTCACTGCAATTTTTATTACCAATGTAAGGAAAATAACTAGTTAAAATGCATATGGAATTAAAATCTAAGTGCATGGTTATTCGTATTTATCTAAATAAATTACATAGATACTGTACGTTATAGATTTCTTGAAAGTGATGCAGTTTACTTCACTTGTTGGACCATGAACATGGTTACTACAAGATTCAAAGATGCTTATTTTTCAGGTTTTCATTCAACAGATTTTTTTTCAAGTAGATAATGTCATGGGTTTCCCTTATATTGTCATTTCCCATTCCTGCCTGTTTTACACAGTAATCAGTGAGTGAAACAGTTATTATCTTAGAAAAAAAATAAAAATTCATAAGCTACCTACATCAGTAGGTATATGGAGATGTATGGGCAGACTTTGACATTTTTCATTGCTCTGCAAGATGAACTGGATCTTAAGTTGATAGGAGTCCTTTGAACTCTAATTCTAAGAAGCGTACAGGTTAAAATCGGTTTCACATGGGTTGCCAGCCCATCTTAGTAATAAATCTCCAGGATACGTGCTACTAACAGATGCCTAAGAGGGGTGCCTAGGTAGCATTTCTTTATAGGTCTCTGTGTGTTTATCACCAGGTTTTTGTTTGTGTTTTTATCTTCTGGAATGGGTGTAATAACGTCAGTGTTACATTTCCGTCCACCTGTTCCCACTGAAAAGAACCTCCTTATCACTGACATTGCTGAAGTGCCTTTCCATTGCCAGTTAATTATTAGGGTTGTTTTATGCAGTAATTCAGAACAGCACGTGCTTATTAGAATGGTGAAAAATTAGCCTTTCATTAAAATCGACTTCCTGCTTTTTTTAGGCTATTGACAGTATTCATCAAGTGGGAGTCTACTGCCTAGCGCTCGTACCAGCAAACACGCTTCCCAAGACGCCGCTGGGAGGAATACACCTGTCAGAAACCAAACAGCTCTTCTTGGAAGGATCGCTGCATCCTTGTAATGTGCTGATGTGTCCCCACACATGTGTAACAAACCTGCCCAAACCAAGGCAAAAACAACCAGGTGAGATCAGTGAAGGCAAAGGGACTGTGACTTAATGCTGCATGTTCGTGGTACTGTGTGGAGCAAAATCAAGTAACTGTTAATGCAGGTGAGAATCAGCTCGATCAGCTGTTCCTGTTGAATATTCCAGGTGCATTAAGGACATAATTGGTTTTGGCAGAGGCTAGATGCACCTTCACAAAGAGTGCAAGGGAAAATTGTCTAAAAACCAAAGTTAATTAAAGATGAAGAATTTTTATCACTCTACGAGGCACTGCACAGACCACACCTGGAGTTCTTTTTAAATTCCTGATCAGTTATGTTTAAAGAGGATGGACTGAGACTGAAACAGAGACAGATAAAAATCTTGGTTTATTTGAAGGCTGAGTTTGTAAAGTAGAAATAGAGAGGAGGAGGGCTGTTGACACTAAATAACAGTGTTGGAAGAAGAGCAAATACTTAAAAACTGGTTATGAATAAATTAAATCCAAGAATGAGGATAAAGGCTTTTACCTGAATAGGGAGGTTCTGGATTATTCTTACAACAGGTATATTTGAGGAAAAAACATAACTAGTTTTAACATGGTTTTTGAGAAGTTCTGCCACACTTTATGAAGAGTATTGTGTGAAATGACACAGCAAGGACGAGCCCGAGAAGGTGCTTGTAGCCTGCTGTATTCCAGTCTCTGGTTACTCACACCCAATCAACAAACAAATTTTAGCAAATTTTTCACTTTGAATCTAATTGCAGATTTTAGTATTCAGATTAATTTTAAGGATTTCTGGATCTGTAGCCTCAGGCTTAAGACTTGAATTCGGCTACATTAGACTAAGTGTTTGTTACTTTCCACTTGAAAACCAACTTGCAATATGAAGTGGCTTTACCCTCTGGATCTCAAATATGGGGACTGTCCACCATGATTTCAGTGCACATTTGCCAAAAACATCAGCTTGTTTCTTTATATAAAACCTTTGGACAAATATTTCAGAAAACACAACCATAATCTCAGTTTGCAGATACTGAAAGTGTCAGAGGTTAACAGTGACTTTCACTAACTAATGAAAGCAATGAAGCTTTTAACTGCAGTGCTCACTTCGTTGTTTCCTTGTTGCTGCTTCATGAAGTAATCACTGAAATAGGATCAGTGCAGTGGAGATACTTACAGATATATTATGTATACGTTATATATCACTATGGTAAAAGCAATCCCAGGAACACAGGAACCAAATTATCACATTCTCCCATTCTGTGTAGTTGTGACATACCCAGAGGACATTGCTTTCACCTTTTTAAAGCATAGTGGTTTGTAGATGTTGTTTATGGTACATTATCTGGTTACTTAAACATCTTGGTTTCTGACACTTATACCACGTACCATCACTGAGACAAAGCCTGGACATGAGAGACTAGAAGTAAAGCCTGGTATCAATTTCAGTTGATCAGTAATCCATGCTGGAAGAAGCAGAAAACAAATGGTAACATGAGCATAAATGGTACCTGTGAGACAGGTATTATTCTTCCCTAATGGCAGCAACAAAAGATCAGTGAAATCCATCTCATGGAGAACATCTACCTTCCTTCTAAAGTTAAATTATTTTTCTTCAGTCTCTACCTTGTGCTAAAGGGCTTGCATATATTTTATCATATACACCATCTGCCTTCCAAATCCTTGTCACTTCATATCTGTAGCATTACAGAATTGTTAATGCAGATGCAACTGCCCAGGGAACAGAAGAGAGAAACAGGAACATTGTCCCTGAAGCCTGGATACATCTCATCTGGTTTTAGGCACTTGAATGGACATGCCTAAATTAGGACCTGAATTTTCCAAAGATTCCTCATACCAAGGCGGACAAGATGTGTCTCTGACTGTAGAGAGCCCATGCTAAACGGGCTCCTCAGTTAGATATGTTTAGAGAGGATGAATCTAAGCCTACGTCTCTTCCAGCTACTTCTGGTCCATCAACCAAAGTTTGTATCAACAGAGATGTGCTCAAGGTTTGGTGTTGTGGATAGCTATGACAAAAATACCACCTAATGTGAAAGAAATAAGAATAATTTTCATCCACAAGCAACTTAGCACGTTTCTGCTTTATTGTAGAAATTGGCCCTGCCTCTGTGATGGTGGGGAACTTGGTCTCTGGAAAAAGAATTGCACAGGCCAGTGGTAGAGATTTGGGGCAAATAGAAGACAATGACCAAGCCAGAAAGGTAAGCTAACCTTTTCAGATAAGGCTTATATTTAGCTAGTTAGCATTAGGACACTTAGCAGTACATAGATTGTATTATTGTTGCCGAATTTGCTGATAGCATTTTTTTTAATTCACACTAAAATATTCTAGAACCTCTTTTACAGGTAAGTATAACACAGACATGGGGGGGGGAACACTGCATTTCATTTATATGGATTTTTTGTAATAAGTTTACATGGGACAACAGAACAAACATGGTGGCAAGTGTAATGGGGCTTCTACCAGAAATCACCCTTCATTATATCTTTTTTACTAGTTCAAGTGGAGTCAGGGGAATTTTGTTTGCATGTATGGTTCTGACCTTATTTGTTCTTATTTTAACCCTGTAAAAATAAATTGAAATTCAGCTCTTTTGGGGGCTTATGTGAGTAATTAAATTAGTAAGTTCTGAGTTGTGAAAATATTTATTTGTAGCAAGAAAAAGAGGAAGCTAAAGAATTAAAATTGTGCTTAAATTTGGGGAGATCAGTAAGAACTGGTTTATTGCTTTGAAAGTTTATGTAGTAATTTATCATAATCCCAGCAGTGGCTTCACTTCAGAGAGGCTGCCGCTACCATGCAAAAAGCACCTTGCTATAAATATGTGTGATGACAAGAGAATTAATTCACGTTTAGTGCTTCTGGGTATTGCTGTAAAACATAGCATATAAATAAGAAAGATATAGCTAAACTAGCAAAAATAATTTTCTGGTTTTTAAAGCCAAAAAGTTGTTTAGTGTCATGACTATGACTGTGCTTTATTTTAGTTCCTCTTCCTCTCAGAAGTGTTGCAGTGGAGAGCCCAGACCACTCCTGACCATGTGCTCTACACTAAAAAATACTGCAGGGTAAGAAGCTCAGACTGTTCCTCTTGACGGGCTGTGGTTTGGAAAATGGCACACTGGTATTTCAGCCCCTCCTGCTTGTGCGATGGCTGAACGCAACCTTTCTGTTTCTTTTCCCGTTAATACTCAGCTGTTATATTTAATGTTCACTGAGGCAGAAAGGAAAAGAGAATAATTATTGCCAGTTGTCAAAATATAGACTGCCTTTGTATCAGGCAGCTCACCTTACACATTTCTCATTTCTTTTTCCACCACATATGTGTTGTGGGTGAGCTGACACTGCAAATCTATTTCAATACTGATTGTTCCTGTACCAAAGAGGTCTCTTTAATACTGCTCAAAATCCTGATTTCCAATTTGAAAACCCCAGGCTGGGCAAAATCAAAGTATTTTCCCTAAATAAAACAATGACTGTTGGTTTTGAGACTGGACCATCTAGGGGAGGTGTGAGAATGGGGAAGGGAGGTAAAGAGAAGATGAGGTATGTCCAGAATCCAACCAGCTCTGCAGATGATCATTAGTAAATCTCTCTGCATAGCCTACATGAGGTGCCAGCCTGGCACAGCATTTCATTACTCATCAAAAATGAATTAGTGTACATCACATGGTGCAGAACTTGGCTTTACCAAGAGTCGGTGATTAGAGATTTCCTAGATGACTGTAGATGACAAACCAATAATTCCCAAGACCGCTGTAGAGAATGAAAGTCTGTTCCACCACTGTACCACCACAGTGTGTCTAGACACATCTGTCAAAACTGGGAAATACATGTAGTGTGTGAGGGCCTCCGGGAGAGGAGGGGCCTGGAATAGTGCTGTTCCTCCGGGCCACCTGAAGTATCTGGTGTTGTCTCAGCCACTGTGGTCCCTACGCAACTTGGATGGGTTCTTAAACCTCCAGTAATTTGTGAACCTCTGTGAAATGATCACTTACTCTATTTACAGGATCTGCTTCCCCAGCCTGTATTACAGTTCAGTTTGAGGCTACCAATACGTCATTAAATGACCTTTTTTAAATTCAGATTAATAGCTAATATTATGTGAACATGTGCAACTTGACAGATAATAATGAAGTGGTAATGTAGTTGTCTGTGGCAAAGGAGAAAACTTGAGAGCCAATGATCTTTATAGATTCAATATTGCATCATTAAAATAGTGCATTGTTCCATCCTGTAAGTTAGAGGCAAAGATGCTGTGAGAAAGAGACAGTGATATGTCTCTGGATGGGGCTTTGAGCAGCCTGATCTAGTGGGAGGTGTCCCTGCCCAGGGCAGGGGGCTGGTATTAGGTGGTCTTTAAGGTCCCTTCCAACCCGAACCACTCTGTGATTCTATGTACTGTCCCCATCTCCTCCACACAGGCTGTTGCTTTTGAGCTTTAAATAAAGCCAGACTTCCCATGCTGGCAGAATGGTTCAAGCAGTGGGAGGGAAGGACACAATGTGCAAAACAAAGATTAACAAAATAATTTATCATTCCGTAGAAGTGAACAATAGTTGAATTTTGAAATTCAGTTTCTCCACTGCTCTCAGCGTGGAGTATCTTATCATATGAAATTTGTTTGAGAGATGTAATGCTTTATGGAGAGATTTAGTGTTTTATGGAAAGGAGTGACAGGTTTGGTGGGGTTTAGCCTAGGCAAGTTTTATTGCCCATTTTGAATTTTAGTTCTGGTCTGTAACTTTTCCCTTTTTAGTCTTCCTTGCACATTGTCTGTACACTTTGTTCTAAAATATCCAGGCATCTTGTAGTGTATGACTAATAGAAATCCACTGAGATTAGTGTTTTCCTGTAACCCAAGCTTTTGGAGAATTTGGAATATTTCAAAATTAGCACAGTGCATTGTTTTTAGTGTGTGTCATGAAGGATTGCAACACCTTTACATTGCAGGACACCTCATATAAAAGGCCCGAAGGGAATAGTGCCTGGTGCTTGCCAGTGATTCTTGTCCAACAACAGGATTCTCCTTCCCTGCACTTGATATAAACACTGTCTTTCTGGTGGTTCCTGTGCACCAAGTGCCAGAAGTCTTAAACTTAAACAAGTTTTGCACAAATTTACATTATTTGCAGCAGTTCCCTTTCTGTGTCAGTGCGGGCCATGCTTCTGATGTAGGGAGCTGGGGTTGTTCAGCCTGGAGAGAAGGAGGCTGAGGGGAGACCTTATCGCTCTCTACAACTACCTGAAAGGAGGGTGTACAGAGGTGGGGGTTGGTCTCTTCTCCCAAGCAACGGCCAATAGGATAGGAAGAAACAGCCTCAAGTTGTGCCAGGGGAGGTTTAGATTGGATATTTGGAAAAATTTTCACACTGAAAGTGTTATTAAACATTGGAACAAGCTGCCCAGGGAAGTGGTTGAGTAACCATCCCTGGAGGTACCTGAAAGACAGGTAGATGTGGTGCTAAGAGATATAATTTAGTGATGGTTTTTGTCAGTGTTAGGTTGATGGTTGGACTCAGTGATCTTAAGGGTCCCTTCCAACCTAGGCGATTCCATGATTCTGTGTGGGGCTATAAAGGATCCTTCTTCCCATGACTGTGCAAACGGGCAATTTCTTGAAAGAAGGAAGAGTTAAAGAGTTTTAAGCACATTCCTACAAGCATGTCCACAGTGACAAGACACTCAGACCTTTGGCCAGTCACTTTGGCCATATTTAGGGCTGTACAGGTGGAAGCCATCTCTAGTCCAGCATCTGTGTAGTTACATGTGGTTTTGGAGGTTCTTAGTGAAGTGATCTCCACATCGTTCAGAAGACTGATCAAAATTGTCTGAAGTGCATTTTAGTACGTGGGGCTGCTGAAGATTGTGAAGGGGAATGGTAAGCCAGGACTTGGCCCTTTTTATTTTCAGTTAGGTTGTCCTCTGTTGACAGTGTTTGGGTTTGCATGAAGTTTATTATAAGTTTGTAAATCCCTGGTAACATGCCTTGACTTCCAGTGGTAGATTTTCATCAAACTGCTCTCTTACCTCAGAAGCTTGCTCTCAGTAAGTACTGCAGTGGCTTGTGGGATGGTGATGGTGGATAGAAACCAGCAGTCAGGACAAATGCTTATTATTCCTTGCCTTCTTAACATGCAAGTGTAAACAATATTTCTTTAAAACAGTAGATCTTCTTCCATTCTCTCTTAATAAGGTTAGTGATGCAGTGTTTTTGATTGCATTGCATTGCAGTTTTGATACATTGTTCTTTTTAAGTGTGTGTATATATTTTTTTTTCCTCACCTTTTTTACCCGCAATTTTTTTGAACTCCCTATTTTTAAGTGAACTTAATGCTTGTGATATGTTCCAGGTGTGTCATAGCAGTACTGGAAACTGAATTCCTCTTTTTCCACAGAACAAGTGCACAAGCAGATGTGCAGCCCTTCCCGTACTGCCCTCTCTATCTCAGCCCAAACCTGCACGATCATTTTCAGATTTCTCTTCTGAGGTGTCAGCTGTGGTAGTGAATTTTGTGATATAGTTGTATATATTTCTCTAAATGTGTATTTGTGTGGATGCATATATACGCACACACATATATATACTTAAGGAATGCAAGGACCATAACACTCATCCAGTTTAAAACACTGTATCTGTTTGATGATTTTGAGTAGCGCTATTTGAAATTTTTCAAAAAGCCAAACTCTGTAGCATATTGTCTCTTCTCCATTTTTTTCATGCTGACCACAGTTAGTCAAACTCAGCAAATGCCCTTCTTCTGTGTTTCATTTATATGCATGTGCTTAGCTTTTGTTCCAGACTAATTGTTTTTCCCTGTCACTAAGTATTGTTTTCTCCTGCGTCTTTTGTCTCTTGTCTTTTAAAGTATTTCTGCTGTGCCACTTGGCTTCACTCCAGCGTGCAGACAGCAGAGTGCAATTTTCAGGATTGCTCTCCACAGATTCTCCAGATTGCTGCAGAGATCGTAAAGGCACTTTCCTGGCTGCAGCTGCCTGTGTGGCGAGGGAAGGAGTACGGGTTACATGGGCAGGATTTTAGCATGCTACTGTACTCCCTTGCTTAGAGAGAAAACATGGTTTGAGGTACAGAGAAGGGAATAGAGAATGTTCTTCTACAAACATCTTTTTTCCTTCCAGCTACAGTTTGGCATATTTCTGAAGGTTTCCACATTTAAGTTGATCGCGTGACATATTGTGGCTGCACCTCATCCAGTAACTTCTAAGGTGCAGAGGAAAATAGCATTTCAGCACATTGCGTTATCCTCTGTGACACTTATCTTTCTTCCTGTGCAGGGAACAATAGCCAACTCGCTCACATGTGTCCAGCTACATAAACGAGCTGAGAAGATAGCTGTCATGTTGATGGAAAGGGGACATTTACAAGATGGAGACCATGTGGCTTTGGTTTACCCACCAGGTAAAGAACTGCCATATTTGGTGCCTTGGGAGTCACAGAAGTTTATCAAGATCCTTTAGAAGGGTGCTGCGCTGATGGTGTTACCAACCTGCAAACCATGTGAATTGGCAAAACACAAAATATTTGCGTTATGTACATTTCTTTGAACTTAGCTGAACATATTTAAAAGAATTTATCTTTCCGTATGTGCATAGATACTATTTCTTTGCATTCAGATTAAGATTAGCCCGTGTTTTTAAAGCCTGTATTTTATAAGCAGTCGTATATAATAACTGCTTTTCTTTTAATTAGCTTGAAATACACTATTTTATGAGCACATAATTCTGCTAAAGTATTCCATCTGCTGAGTGGTCTTAGACTCACCTGTTGAATTCCCTCTTGGAAATGCTGTGTTTCATGAGGGTAAAATAGCAATACCTAGGAAGTAATCCATCCTTTTTTAGAGTAGAAATATGATGAATAAATAGCAGATTACTAAGAAATACCAAATTATAATCACTATTTTCTCTATAGATTTTTAACCTAGGCAGCTCTCTGTGGCTTGGATTTTCCTCCTTTGACATAAGGGCTTTTAAGCTTGTGTTAACCAGTACCATGTTTGGCATTTGCTTGAAATTATTTCTGATCTAGTGCTCCTCTTTTATCTTTAGCATTTCATGTGTGTTGGTGAAATAAACAATCTGATTTAAGATCTGTATTGTGGTATTTGGTTTGTAAGGGCTGCTTAAATCTTTGCAGTTTATAGGAGTAATTTCTCAATGTTCAATATGGGAAAACCTTTTCCACTAGTATTTTAAACTTAAGTTTTTATTTTCTGTATTTCACTTCCCATGAATAAAGCATTTTATTGAGGGAAGACTAACTTATCAGTATTCCAGATCCTTTTCCACTGAAAGAATAAAACGTCCCCTATTTTCATCTTATCACAGGCTGCGTACAGCGCCAGGGAGCTATCAAATAACAGTATTCATGGGATCTTTGTGCTGTTGCCCGTTCAGCCTCCTTAGATAGCCTGAAGTGTACTGTCCCCAGTCTGTCACCTGCAGTAAATATTTGTATAGAACATCACTAATTTTATGTTACAAGCAGGATTCTAAAATCATTACTCCCTTTTTTACTGTAAAAGTTTAGGGAGGGACGTTGAAGCTACATATCTGAGGTTAAAAATGGCACGAGAAAGATGGTATTTAATGAAACCTCCAGATGTTCCATGTGCAGCTGATAGGAACAGGCATCGTTCTACCTCATCCTTTTGTTGGGTCATCCCTCTTCTTGTAGACACTCATTTGTCTTTAAATGTAAATTAAGGAAGAAGATTAATCTGCAGAAATCAGTCTTTTTAACAGGTTACTTCCTGATCATAAAAGTGGAGTTCACCTGAATTATGATATCTGGCTGCAGCTTTGTGTGTCGCCCGTGGTTTTTCATGCTCAAAAGAACAGTACAATTGAAAGGAATCAGTGAAGCTGAACAAATACTGACAAGGGTCTGAAAAAGAAGTCTGTTAAAGGGCTTAGTCGCTCATTTAACCTTCTGAGTTGAGTTCCAAGTAATATTTATGCTGACATAGGCGTCTGTGATTAAATGATTTGGTTTTCAGGGGAGGATTTCTGTTTTGTTCTTCATGCAGGAATAGACCTGATTGCCGCATTTTATGGATGCCTATATGCAGGCTGTGTGCCAATAACAGTTCGACCTCCACATCCCCAGAACATAGCTACCACGTTACCTACAGTGAAGATGATTGTGGAGGTGAGCAGATGCCTGAAAGCGCACAAGCAGATTAAAGGGCTGATGGATTTGCGTAGTCTTTAGGAACGGTAACTTAAGTGAGTGGTGGTGTCGGTTGAAGGGTTGTATTCCTTCCAAAGATTCAAGACTTCAGTGTTTTGCAGAGTCAACACTGCTTGACAGCACATAACCTTCTGACTCCTGCTGTCACATTTTGCCACAGTTATGCTGCTACTTTCAAGAAATGCATTTGAAGTGCTTTCTTGTATTAAGCTAAGGAATGACCTGATAGAAATTTAAATATTGAGGCTGTTCTTCATTGCCAATGCAATCAAAAATTTCCTGTTGTGATGGGGTCAAAGCCTGCTCTGACATGCTATGACATGCTACACAGCACCTTTTGAAGTCAATAAGAATGACTTATGAGCATAATTTGGCCTACAAAATTGGGTTTTGGTGACGAAGTGGTAGTAGTAAAATATAACTGAACATTGTTGAGCCCCATCTCTAGCAGTTGCTAGCCTGTAGCTAAGGTGTCTTCTTTTTCCTTCTCACCATCCCTACGTGTTTACCTCCAGCTTGCTATTCTCCAGGGATGGATTTTCTGTATTTTAATGAATCTCCTGATTGTCCAGAAAATAAAACTCCTGAAAGGACTAGTAACCACCAGCTCTTGAAATTCATTGTGGTTTGTGGCTTCACTATGTCCCAAATCAAGATTTTCGCAGATTAAGATTAGCTATGTAAGGCATTACGCTGCCTTGCCATGGCAGTGACATGATTGGATTGAGGGATGCTGGAGTGGCTTCGTTTGTCTTCACTTTTAGCTTGAAATATTTAGATTGTCCATACAGGGAAATCATGGGTTTAGAGGAAGTAGGTAGAGCTTGAGTCAGTGCTTGTATGCTTCCAATTTCCTCATGTGCTCCATGAAGTTGACCTCTAAAGTTGACCTCCATGAGATTACTGTCAACAGAAGGTGATCTCTTCTGCTCCGTGGTAAAATTTAGTGTACATATGGTTACTGATTTCCTTAGGTTGAGCACCGGAAATGAAATGTTCCAGATTCCTTAAAGAAAAAAGTACTCCTGGCAATATTTGCACAGATTCAAGGAAAAGAAGAATGATGCTGCCTTTTAATTTTTTCCTCTGTACTATCTTCAGTGATGAACAGTGTTCATATTTATGTTTGTCTGAATATTTCCTTAAATATATTAATTTTTATAATCACTAAGAAATATTCTTGTAGTTGCTACTTAGGAATTTTTTAAAATAGCAAATCCAAAAGGAGAATACCTTCATCATGTGTCATCTAAAATTCAGTGCAGATGATGCTTGCACTAAACTCACCACTTTATTTCTTAGTGCCACTTGCATGTCTTCTGAGCTACTTTTGCCAATATCAGAAGAGTTCCCAGTGGTTTATCACTAGCACAGGAATTGGAAATACATGGCTAACATAAAATTGACTTAAGTTAGTAAAATTATTCATATAAATGTCAGGCTAGGTTTTGGTTAATGTGAAAATACTGTTCGTAAGCCAAGATATACTATCATCACATAGGAAGTGTTTTGGTCACAGTCTTCTGTACTGGCATTCTGGGTTGATAACTGATATAATGTTTTGGAAAAGTCACATTATCACTATTAAGGTTCCTTTAGTTTCATTACAGCACTTTTCTCAAAGTGCATTTTTCATGTAATTTGTAAAACTCACATGACTGTCTGCTTTGTGAGCTGCATTTTTTGTGCATCTTTCCCCCTCCTGATTGGAAAACATAAGACTAATATACTTGTGTCCTGTCTGGCAGAAAATAAATCATGGTCTTGCTCATTTTCATGGGAGAATTAATCAGGATCCCTTGCGTTATTATTTATTTCTTAAATTCCTAGGTGAGCCGCTCTGCCTGCTTAATGACTACACAATTAATATGTAAATTGTTACGATCGCGAGAGGCAGCAGCAGCAGTGGATGTCAGAACATGGCCTCCGGTACTAGATACAGGTGAGTGCTAAGGCTGGGGGACCTCTGTGTCTTCTTTTATCGCTGTATTTGTCAAGCACTCGGGGGTCTACCTGTCATGGGAGTACGATACACACATTTTCTTTCTCTGTTTTCACTAGACGATTTGCCAAAGAAGCGGCCTGCACAGATCTACAAACCTTCTAACCCTGAAACGCTTGCTTACCTTGACTTCAGTGTCTCCACAACTGGCATGCTAGCAGGGGTAAAGGTAGGGACTTCTTGTTAAGGCTGGCGTTCCTGCTGTCGCGCCTGACTGGCAGGTGGTACGTTGCTACTGATGTGTAACTCCTCTTGATTTTTGGTAGTAGAAGTTGAATTGCTTTCTCCCTTGCAGTCAGTATTTGATTCCATTAACATTTAATTAGTTCTTCTGTACTCACTACAGTACTGTGTGTAGCAAGTTTAGCCCCCTCTCCTCCTCAGACTAAAAATTCCATTCCGATATCCCCACGGATGGCCCACTAGCTTGTCTGCCTGAAGCATTCTTCAACTGACACATCTGTTTTTTCCAACACATCTATTTTTTCCATTTCATGAAGGAAATGAGACTCACTCATCCATTTTTCTACTTGTTCCGGTACCCATTCACTGTTTCCTCTGTCTTACAACTCAGCTGCTCACCATTGGTTTTCAATATTCTCTTCTTCATGCAGTTAAGGGAACTGCTGATGTCTCTGGTGTGTTCACCTGGTACAATACTAGAGTAAGCAGGAAAAAATTAATTGCTGTATTTGTTTGATAAGCTCAGGCATCTTGAGCTCTTTAAATCTCTATTCTGCCATTTTCTCCAACCTTTTTAGCCAGAGTTCATCCAAGTTCTTTCACCTAGCTGCTAATATATAAATATTATTCCACATAAAGAGGTAAAATCACTCTCTGTTTCTTACCTGTTACTTCCTTACTCCTATCTGCTGCATATCCAAGGGTTGTGATTACTTCAGCAGTCTCTGCTGATGTATCACACTTACAGCCTGTATTGAATTCCTCATACTCTTTGGCGTCATCCATCTATTTTTAGAAGCTGTCAGCATACTTTATAAACAAAGAAAGCATAATTTCCCCAGTTTTCAGGTGGAGAATTTGAAGCACCAGCCAGTGAAGTGACCACCCCAAAGTTAAATGGCTGATCTGATTGATGGTCACATACTGGACACTCCTGGAAGATTCATTTCATCTAACTTTAAATAGCTACAATGCCTGCAGATATGGGCTAGTCATTGGGCTCCTCAATAATCAACAGAGAGAAGCAAGGACTTTTAGGGTGTAATTTCTCTGACTTATCTGAAACAGCTATTTTTTAATGGAGTGAATGTCACATAAGTCTTCATTTCTTCTAAGGGGAGCCATAAACGATTCTTTCATTTGCAGTCATCCATATTAAATCAGGTCTGAATTCCACCTTCTCAGACTTGCAGAAATTACTACTAACTATGCAAAGTCAGTATTTGCACAGCTTCAAAGATATTCAGGCAAGTTGACTAGCCTTTTCTTAATGTGGCTAAAGGGAAATCCAGATAAATCTGTCAAGGAATTTTGGATTACCTTCTGCTATCTGGGTCACAAAGCCTCCAGATGACTGACTCAGTAGATGGTAAACAGTTACTAGTGATTAATTAATTGTAAAAGGATCATAAGAGGCCACAAGGCTTATTTTCATAATGCAGTGGTGCTAAATTTTAAAAATGGCTAAACAACTCATGTGGCTTCTGAAAAGTCAATGTTTTCTAATCACTTTAGAAATGGTAGATTCCTCTTATGTTTACCCTCAACTTTTTCAGTAGCTTGCACACAGTATGATGTAAAAATTCACAGAATAATACCAGTTCTGGCCCTACAGAGTTCAGTTTAATCCTGTGTGTGAAAGTGGTCTTGATTCAGCTGCAGTAGAATTAATCTCTGCAAACTGCAGGTGGTTGCTCTGTGAATACCTGTTTTGAGCTGCTCCTTTTGCATCACTTGGAACATGTCCAGGCTCAGTTACGGCTCTCACTGGCAATGGCAAAAAAAGTAACTTCTGGAGGTTTATTCCTCTGTTTACCTTAAGGTCAAATAAATTTTACCTTCCAAGTGCCTGTTCCCCTCCATTGACTCTAACAGTATATAAGGCAAGTAGCTCAATATGTGACAGAGATCAAAGGTTAGATGAGTTAAATCCTATAGTTAGGATATATTTCTAACATGGGTATCTTTCTTGTTATTAACAGAGAGGACAAAGATTAAAAGATGTAATTCTGTTCTCACTGTAGTAAGAACTTCTAAGCCCGGATGGGTGGGTGTAGGAAGCCGCCTAATGCTAGAAAAAAAAATCCGAATTTCCTTTTGATCAGGCTTTTTGTTTC
Source organism: Rhinoptilus africanus (assembly GCA_013400135.1). Taxonomy (NCBI): domain Eukaryota; kingdom Metazoa; phylum Chordata; class Aves; order Charadriiformes; family Glareolidae; genus Rhinoptilus; species Rhinoptilus africanus. The sequence continues at coordinate 242,923 of VXBO01000804.1, read as the reverse complement.
TACTTTCTGCTTGTTTTATCTCTGAAAGCTTTCTTACCAATATTTTAACAGCCTGTGTCTCAGGTAGGAGCTGGATAACATGGAGACGTTTTACAGAACGTTTTCTAAGTTTATTGGGGATCTTTATCACTGAGTGATTAGGTCCTTAGTACTGTTTTGCAAAATCCTCTTCAGTTTAAAAAGTGCATTGGTATTTTTTATTTATTGTATTAAGAAATATGTACTTAGAAATATGTTACTGATGATCAACAAAATACTTCATTCAGATCCTGCAGTCATTCATTCCTTTGTTCTTTCAGAAAGCTTAGCTCGTTATCATTAGCTTTGCATACAGCTTGGAGCACATCTTTAAACCACTCACAGATTTCTCCCTAAATCACTTCAAACTTATCATTCATTCTGTCTCCCCTCCCCTTTCACGGTTATTTGGATACCCTCTTGAAGGAAAATTATGTTTTCTTAGATATAAATTACATGTGTGTTTACACCAAGCACAAAGTCAATATTTATTTGTTTTCTTTATCCTGTAACTGATTTAAGCACTTGGCGCAGTTGGGGAATGAGCCTTCCGAATGGCATAGTTGATCATTTTAATTACTTTGCTGTTGTCTTTCAGATGTCTCATGCAGCCACTAGTGCCTTTTGTCGTTCTATTAAGCTGCAGTGTGAGCTTTATCCCTCCAGAGAAGTTGCTATCTGCTTGGACCCCTACTGTGGACTTGGGTTTGTCCTCTGGTGCCTCTGCAGGTGAGGTTTCTACTCAACTTTTTGAAACACCATTTCCGTTGTACTATTAACATAACAAACCAGATGATGTGAGTGATAAAAGAATGGCGAGAACAGACAGTACCTCTGGGACTGCTGGAGGCAATTGGAATTGCTGGAAGCTCTGTGGAGAGTGCTGTACAGAGAAAGTGCTTTCTTTGAGTTTTGGGCACGGGCATAGGTATTTAGACTTATGAGTGCAGAGCATCAACACAACTGCTCATCGACCTCCTGCTGTTTTACTGCTGTCTCTGCAGAGTCTGGCTAGTTTTATTTCATGAAGGCAGCGCTCTACCAATATTGCCTTAAGGAGGTGGTTTCCTGGTGTCCTCTTTGTCATTCTCTAATCTGAAAGTACGAGTAGATATTGGGGGCTTCCTCATTTGCAGGACTTGCAGAGACGTGGAAGTGTGTTTTCTTGCAGAAGGGGACTTCTATGGCTGTAGCAAAGCTATCAGAAAAAAATATTTCTAGTGAAAGGTGTATCAGCTTTTTTTGTTAATAAGAAGTTTAGAAATTTAACAATTCTGTCAGTCTTTATACTCCAGGGAAGTTACAGTTCAGTACTGAAAGCAGTTCTATCGATTTCCTTCTTTCTTACTTTCTTTTTTTTTTTAAGTTAGCTGGGTTGATGCAGAGGTAGAGGGAAAGAGCTATCAGGGTGTTAATGGAGCACATTTTTATGAAGACATCTTAGAGTGACAGGAGTCTGACATCTTTGCTCCCTCCACAGAAAGTTCTTTGGTGTTAGCAGTACTGCTATTTTTAGTTACTAAAATGAAGATAATGCAGGTCAACAAAAATACTCTGCATAAACTTTTTACCAATTTACTCAGTACTAGAAGGAAGCAGTATTGGATAACAACTGCAACAATTTGTTTTCAGCAAGTATTGTTTATTTTTAAAGTTGGCTATTGGCCTGGTTTGTTGCCCTTTTAAAACATTTGTTATTAAATATTAAATGGGCCAAAGATTAACAGTATTATCTTACTCATTCTTGATCAGTCCTTCTTGACTTGCCATAAAATAATTTCAGATTTTACATGAGAATTAGAGATTTCTTTGGAAAAATCTTTTTTTTCAATGTGCTATTTCCCCAACAATATTGAGGCTGCAAAAAAACTCAGAAAAGCTTTCAGAAATTTTGAGGCTTTATTTACATAGCTCTGCTTAATTTAAATTTTTTAAATGTTGATTTTTTAAGTCAGATGAATATTTCTTATATAGTTTTATGTGTTCCAGCATGCCCTGATGTTGGGCCTTCTCTCTGCTGGGGGTTAAGCCAAGTCCGTCACGGTGCATTCGGTGAGAGCAGGGAAAGGCTTTAGAGCACCATAGGAGAGTTCAGCTGAGGAGTGTGTTATTGTATGGGATAACGTTGGGACATGGAACATCGAAGAATAACTTCTATGCGACATCATGATAGAGCCATAAAATGCAGATAAACATTGACCTGCCCAAAACCCAATTACTTTGTGGTGCCTCTGACCCTCCTGAATACAGAAATTTTTGTTCTTCTAGAACTGTATTTGCAACAAACAAGCATTTCCTTCCCCTAGGTCCTTCCCAATACTGATAGTATTCAGCCTTTTAGGAGGAGAAGATTGTTTATGACTGGCAAGTGAATAAGGCAGTGAGCCACTGGGAGAAAGCAATCAAGGTCTGTGCCCCTCTGTAGCTTGTAGAAGGAATGGAAAATTTTATAGCTTTTTCAAAGAAGAAAAAGGAAACAAGGGAGCTGAAGGAGCTGAGATCAGGCCAGACACACTCTAATCTTATGAACCATCATGTCAGTCTCTTCTTTGCCACTGATCTCCCATTCCTGTAAAACCAGAAAATTTGCAGTCTGCTCGAATTGTGACTGTCATTTAGAGAAAGCTGACATCAGATACAGCTTCATTAATTCCACTTACAGACTTAATTTCCATTCCATTACTATTTTAGAAATTAGTATTATTTAATGTGATAGCAAAAAGATACATCCTGGAGGTTATTAGACTCCTACTCTTCATAACTTAAAACTTTGCAGCTACTCTTTGTAGTTTAAGATAGCCAAATCCTCCCCAGAATTTTACAGCCCAGATTTCTACCTCAGAGGATTCTACTGTAAAGTTGTGATTGTCTGTCACCACTCCCGTAACTAAATTAATGCTTTTTATGGCGTATGGAAATGAAGTTAGATCTTCAATTTTTGATCAGTTAGGGGCTTCTGAGAGTTAAATAGGAAGTCTTCGTTTTAGGAGCCCAGCAGGAAGAGAAAGCAACCTCCTGTGCTGGGCGCAGTTAAAATGACAAGTACATTTTAATCCCTTTATTAACTAGACCAAAGGAGGCACTGACTAAGGAATGAAAGAAAAACTAACCTTTTATCCCCGTTGTAGGTGCTTAGACGTTGTGCTGGCCTGCTCCACTGCGGTGCCCCAGAATCCCCCATTCTGTGAGGTCAAAGCTACTTAGGAAAGCTGCTGGAGCATGGAGCCAGCCCTTTGGTAAGTTTGGAATATATTGCATAGTTTTGCAAAGTTTTTATTTTTAAAAAATTTATTATTTTATGGCCTAAAGGGTATAAAATAATAAAGAAAAGAAACCTTGCAAAGCAGAGCAATACATTTTAAAAAACATGGGATTGACCATGTTCCCTCTAAAGTGGCTGCATGCTCCAGCAGGGTTTCCTTGGAACCTTTGTCATTGAACGGCACGTCCTGGGTTTCGCGGCAGTCATCAGCCCCATGTGAGTTCACAGACCCCACACTTCCTAATTTTAACAGGTTCTTACTAATGACTCAATAAAAGAATACATCATTCTTGCATTTTTCTCTTTAATAATGTCATTTATCCATTATGAGAGGGTGATCCTAGTATTCTGAACCGCATCGCATTACATTTTAAAATGTATTGCATCCTTTAAAAGAAAAAAACATGAAAGTGTCCTCCACTGTAAAAAAATAAAAATAAAAAACCCCATTGTTCAAAAAAGCTTCATGAAATTTAGATGCCCCTGTCTTAATGCTGCTCACTGTGGGGCAGAATAGAGCATTCTGCAGTTCGTTAGTGAGGATTTATTTAATTGATAGTTACTGAGTGATCCAACAGAATAAGAATTTTCCCTCCATTTTAGCCCAGGTAAGCCAACCCATATTGCAGCTCTACTTTTACTACTGGAAGATAGAATTGTCCTCGCTGAAATTAAAATTAAGTACATTAATAATTTCAAATAAATTTTAAATCTGTTCTCAGACACTAAGATTTCAATAGTGCAAGTCAGTAAGACACAGATTGGACCAGAGGAACTGAATTTTCTGGTCCAGAGTGGCCACATAATAAATAGCGTGAATGCTATAAAATGGTCCTGGGAAGGTTTTCCAGGTAAGGTGCAGTGAAGTTGCTTTCTCCTGTGCTGCTCATGCCGTCTCTGTTCCGTAGCCACGAGCTGAAGTCCCCAGCGGTGCTGCTGGGTAACCTCTGCAGCAAGAGACTGCAAGGTTTCTTGTTAAGCAAACAGGTGGAACTGTGCAAGAAGTAAGCCAGGAATTGCAGCATTAGCTTGAGAACTGCATTGTAGAAAACTTCAGTGTGCTAGGACTCAACAAATAACTATTGTTAGGCTTTTTAGGCTAACTTGAAGATGTCTTGTGAGCATTTCACCCAATTTCCAGCCCATTTATAGCAAAATAAAGGCAAACTTGCATAAAGAAGCCTAAATGCTACATCAGAAAAGGATAATTCTGACATGGAAAGTGAAGGATATGAACACAGACAATTCTTAAAATTTGCTCACCCACTTTAAGTATCTAGATAAAGGGACTTGGTGTTGAAATGGCCATGAGCACCCCAAGTTCCACCAAGTGACTGTAGGATTCCCACACCTGGTGCTCAGGAGCCATCAACAGCACACTTCCCAATGAGAAGTTACACATCAGTTCAGAAGTGCCCAGGAGCAGCCTGGAGCCATGTTAGAAAGCTTCCCTTGTGAGACTCAGGGATTGCTGAAACACGTGTCTGAAAGGGAGAGGTTAAAGCCTTTTGAAGAAACCGTAAATTCAGTTTACCCTCTGGCTCTCATTCTGGGCAGACAGCACTGTCCCAGCAGGTGGTGCAGGCACTACAGGAACAAAATACTGGCATTTCAGTGTTAACCAAAGACTTACTGGTATCTGATTGGGGCACCAGCACCAGAGCTTGAGTTAAACGGAGTGCTGGGTTGTGGCACTGCTCTCACCACCTCCCAGCACTCTGATCTGAAAGTTGTAAAGACTGGACCTATTCTCAGCACCAGAAGCCTATCAGAATTCATTGGTGAGATCTTGTCCTTTCTGGGGAAATCTGCATGCCCTGCACAATGATCCCTTTTGCTCTACATTAGTTAAACTTCTTTGTGAGGTGTCTCTGTCTCTCCAGTACTGACTGCTTATCTGCTTACCACGTGCAGTGATGCTGGTGGTGCACTGTATGCCAGCTGGCCATCTTTGGACTCTGCAGGTGCTGTAAGGTCCTTTACTTGTTCTCCAAAAGCCCCTTTTTTTGGTGAGCATCTTGGGTCTCCAGAAGTGAAGATTTAATTTTGGCCCAAGTCCTATGAAGCCTAGGCCAGACATATGCCCAAACGCTCTCATCTGTGGTCTGTACCATCCTTCCTGCAAGCTCTGGTCCAGATGATTGTGGAGGCTTTTGCTCAGTCCTGTTAAGGTTCCCTCAGTGTGCAGACTCTTCACAGACTTTGAATTACAGGCATGGCGACTCAATTATTTCAGGCTCTATCAGATGCCCGGTTCCCATACGTGTCCCTCATCAACAAATGTCAGATATCATCTGTAGAAATGCAGAAACTAAGTCCATGTACTTAGAAGACTTGGCAGTACCTACCTACCTCCTGCAGCGAAGTGGGAAAGCAGCTCATGTCACCTGAGGACTCCAGAAGTAAGGGCAGCGGCGGGTCAGTGGCCTGCCAGAATGCAATTGCAAATTGCAGTTGCCATTTGTCAGCATTTATTGCCCTGCTGAAATTTCTGGAGCTTTCATAAAACCTCAGACTTTACTGTTAATCTGCATGAGCACAACATGGGGTAAATCTTTGATTCAGTGGAACAGTTAATTGCCAAGATGTCCTTCCAGGTATCTCCGTATGCTGCCAAAACAGCCTGCCAGGCAGCGGAACCGGTGTTGTGATCAGATGGCGCCGTCATACCAAAATACATCCTGGTGCATTTAACTTGAGTGTTCCTGTCCTTGGGCAGCCCTTGCTTAGTGCAGGCAGACAAGGCTCTTCACTTACTGCCAAAATCCAGGGCTTTATCCACCACCAAGTGAACGCTTTTTTCTCCCCAGATGGCTTTGCAGTCCCCTAAAGGGGGGAATCTCAGCATCTCAGCTACCGCTGCATTTCACTCTGTGTCTGCATCCCAAAAGTCATTGTGACAAGATGATGCAGGGATGCGCTGTAGTCACTCTCCTTTGTTGTCTTCTGTTTAACCTACTCCTTTTGCATTTTCTAAAAATGGGGAAGACACATAAACAGATGTCCAGGTCTGTCAGATAGTCTCTGCAGTTCTGCACTGTGTCGTCTCCTCTTGCAAAAGTTGCATCAGGAGACAGAGTTACTTTCATGACAACAGATTTCTACAGCTGTGGAAGAAACACTCTTGCTTCAGTTTCCTTCCCAGTATTTTTATAACTAAATTCTTGTGCCTACTCCAATATATCATATATTGTTGCAATTTCAGAATGGTAATTTTAGCTTCTACAGTTTATATTTAAATCCCCAGCTTTTCCTAATATCCCATCTGATCCCCCTGATGCCACAGTGTTCAGTACAATTCTGTTGCTTCCAGTATGAGACTAGGAAAGCTGACAATCATCTCTTGATGACCGTTGTGTTTCAAGGTGAGATGGAACAGTCTATTTGTTCAGTGCCTCAGTTTCAGGGTGCACTCTACCATACCTAGATGTTCCTACCAAACATCTCAACCATACCTGGAATTACATGGAAGCAGCGTTGACAGAACTTCCTGCAGGTTTAGGACCGTATCTAGCTTTATCCAGCATCTCCAAAGCAGCTTTCCACAACTGCAATCTGTTCAAGCGCATGGTTCTCTGCTTGGTTGTTGACATCCATACTAAGCAAACACCCTCTAGCGTTTTAGAGTGATTGAAATCACCAGAGTGGTAGAAATGTTTCAGCCAGCTATACAAGGGAGTATCTTTTTTGTTTCTCAGCTTCTCTCCACCATTGGTGACATACAACGTCTCAGGGGTTAACATGGAAGTACAAAGCCTGCGAATTTGCAAGGCTCTGTGGCTACCAGGAATGTTTTGTTGCTTGGAGTGATACAGAAAACCTGCATAATGTTTCCGAGATTGATTCGGGGAGGTGAGCCGAGCTCTGCCTGACATCCTGGTGGCCAGGTGCTGCGTAAACCACTCCAGCTGCGGCACTGGCACATTCGCCCCAGAAATACGTCTTTGTAGTTCTTCTCCTGGCTCCACCAAATGCTCTAGCAGATCAGATGATATGCATGGGTTATTAAACCACAGCTCAGTAGGCAAAGCCTGTGTTGGTCATCAGGTTTCCAGGCATAGTTTTGTCTTTCTGTAGGTTTCTGTACTGTATAGGCAAGAGCAGCACGTGTCTGAGGTTCTGCACCACAGAAAGTTTCCTTCCTGCTAGATGACTGCTGCTGCTCTGCAGTTTCATTCTGAACTCAGTGTTTCTGGGGGATTAGAAAACTCAGAAAAGATACTGGCAATGTCTTTATTTATTTCTGTCTAACCAAAATGATTTTTTTAGTCAAAGTCTGATCATAAGAGTGTTTTTTTCCCCCAGTCCAGAGAAGATACAGCTATTTTGCATCCAAATCCTCATGCTTTGCAGCATAGCTGTTGGTGGGAAGTTAAGAGTAAACATGAGTATCTTTCTTGCCCAGAATAAGTTGATCAAGAGAGGGAGACAGCTCACCCCCACTCATTAGTGTTGCTGAGGGGGAAAAGATTTGTCTTTGGTGTAAATCTGTATTCACTAATTCCACCATTGTGGACTATTTCCTGGTAAAGTGCGCTTGGAATCAATTTTCTGTTCTTCTACTGAAAGCAATGCAGGTTTTTCCTCCCTTAATACTGTGGAGTTTGTGTGTGTGCTTTTCAGTACAGGGATAAAGTTTGTTCTTTTGATTTTGTTTTTATTTTGGGGTGTTCTGCCCATTTGAATAAATGGCACTTAAGGGATCTTAATGTGATTCTGAGTAATAGTTCTCCCACATTTGACCCCCTGGCAGCTTGTTTATTGTTGTGCAGGGGTGGTTTTTTTTTTCTCCTGATATTGGCTTCGTCAACTAGAGGAGTTCAGGGACAGGGAAAGGGTTTCGTGCTGCATCTCTGTGTACTGTGTTTGTACAGCTTGGAGCCCATCCCAGTTTCTTACTGAAGTGGTTACAGCTTCCTGTTTATTAGAATTATGTATTTACCAGACAGATCACACGGCTTGATTGTTTGTGGGGCCCTAAACTTAAATTTGCAAAGAACTAAGGCCTTTTGGTCGTCTCTGAAAAACTTGATAGAATTGGCTGAGAAGGAAAGAGTGAAGTAATATTTATAGTAAAAACTGTTACTACTCCCTAGCTGGTTTGATCTGTCACTTGAGCTCAGGGCACTCCTTTCAGGCTTGGGTAACTTTGCCAACATCTCTTTTCACATGTTTATGAAGCACACGCTCAAGGTTCAGTCATACTTTATTCTGATTCCATAAAAGCAACATAAAAGCATAATGCTTCATTTGACCGTCCTGTGCTATAGTCGTTATGTCAACCGTATCTGAGAACACATCGCTTTGTAGCAAGACACTGATCATGAATCATCAAGAATGGCGTAAATGTGGACGAGCAGTCTAAGATAAATTATTACTGTATGATAAATGAAATTATTTGAACTGTGGTTCATCTATATTCCATGACATCCTCTGGCTCGTACTCCAGCAGAGACCTAAACTATTTGGATTATTAACTGCTGTTGTGTCTGGACTTGAACACCTTTTATGCCTTTATCATACCAAGTAAAGACATCCAGGTCACACAAACCTTGTTGTAAATTGCATGGCTTTTGAAAGCACTCTCATCTGGGTTTGGGGGGAGTGAGGGCACTCACTCACCAAGGAGGGAAGATGTGTGAGCAGCCCATCTTCAAGAACTGCAAAGGTGTGTATCTTCTTCCTAATGTCAAATATTACAGAGATGCTCATATTCCTGAAAATAAAGCTCCATGTCGTGTCTTACCTTGGGCACTTGGCTTTGAAAACATCAGCTGTACTTTACCAAGCTGGCATTTCAAGTTCTCAAGTCACAAATGAATTTCTCTCCTGTGCATCATAAATCTCTGGGGCTTTATGGTCCTTTCTCCGAACTTCTACGATGTGGGGGTTTTATGCTATGACCATTCCAATTTGAAATATCTACAAATCACAAATAAAGATGTGAGAAGAGTGTAAAATTGATGGTAAATCTGCCTGTCTGAGATGAGCAAACAACATAGGACCCACAGGAAATAAAGACATCAAATTGGAAATATTTTTTCCCTTGGGGACACTCTTGCATACCAGAGAAATTAGCTCTGACATAATTGTTTCCTTCAGGGGACCCTGATAAGTGTCTTTTCTCAATACTTATGCTCACTGGGTATCCAATAAACAAGAGACGTAGTATATTTGGGTTTTAAAAGTTCATAAAACTTTCACAGAAGAAATTTAAAGCCACAAGGGTTGTTAAATTTGGGACAGATTTACTCACTTGAAAATGATTGCAAACCTCTTGCTTGCCTCAGCAGGAGAGAGGTTATTTCCATGTTAAGCAATCAAGTACTCTTTTAATCAAGGTGTCTTAAAATGATAATTACTCAATCTTAATTATTTGTCAGCAACGCATAATTTTTGTTGATATTATAATACTGTTTAATAGCACCATTAATAACTGAGCTATTTTGCTCTCTTCAGTGCAGTTCTAACAGCAAATTCCATGGGCATTTTGAGTAAATTACTATTTTAGGAGCATGTTCTGCCCGCATCCCTCGTGGTTCCTCATAGACTATGACGGTATAGCAAAAAACAGAGTTAAATTTCATGTTACACTAGTCTAGAGCATTGTAAGATGTTACGTGTCTCAGTGCCCCGTAGCTTGTAAACATCTACGGACAGAGGCGTTTAGTGTGTGTTAATGAATCTTGTGTCTCCACAGCGTTTATTCAGGACACCAGTCTATCTTGATTCCTCCCTCAGAACTGGAGACCAATCCCGCTCTGTGGCTTCTTGCCGTGAGTCAGTACAAAGTGAGAGACACTTTTTGTTCCTATTCAGTCATGGAGCTTTGTACTAAGGGACTCGGTTCGCAAACAGAGTCGCTGAAGGTGAGTAATTCCGCCGTCCTGCACAACCCGCCGTCTGCACGGTGGTGTTTGGGAGCCTTCCCTGCCGTGAACGGCTGTGCTAAATGTCTGCGGCGAGGAGACAACCATCAGAGGGCAAGGGCAGCTTCCGCAGAACCTGTGTTATTCCTTGCCAAAGGCTATGTATGAATATCAGTCATTCTCTTCCAGATCACAAGGCTTTTAAACATCAAGGAAAGGCTTTTATTTACCTAAGCTTTCTGATCTGTGTTGCGGCCTGTGTTGGTAGGCAAGTGTTGGAAAACAGAGGTGTAAACGTCCAAGAGGCCCAAGCAGTATTATATTGTATATTATGTTTTATGAATTCCCTGATTATATGAAGTGCTAGTTTGGTTTTGGCCCCTGTAGTTAAATAATCACATACTTAAAAGCACTGTATTGTTTTAACTTGATTGTCCTCATTGAGGGAGAGGAGGAGGAAGGTGTGGATCTTTTTTTTTTTTTGGCAGAATTAAAAAGCCACGTAGCCAGTTACATTTCTGAAGTCATCTAGGTTTTCCAGTACGCTACTGAAATAAATTAGATCTTGGGATGCTGATGCTAATAATGTCTCCAACCCTTACCATGCGCGCTTAATAATTTCCTAATCAGTTTTTCCAAGGCTAGACACTGCTTCCTGTTTGCTATTATTCACTGGCGTTCTGAATTAATATTGGGAAATGGCATTCCCTCCCTTCAGAATTAGCATATCCGTCTCATCCTACGTGCTAACGTTGAGATGACAAGCAAGTGTGTCTGCTCTTCTACAGCTGTTAGACTGTCATCTGGCCATCCGGCCTCCAGGAAAGATGGAAATTGTACTGGCACCTTAGTCTCTTTACCGCTGTTCCTCTTGAATCATAATACCCACATAAGTACTAATAACTGGTTTTCATTAAATCTGACCATTTATGGCCTTTGTTACATTTTAACTTCTTTTTAGGCAAGGGGACTGGACCTTTCACGTGTGCGGACATGTGTAGTAGTGGCTGAAGAACGACCTCGGATAGCTCTTACTCAGTCATTTTCAAAATTATTTAAAGACCTCGGTCTCCATCCACGGGCTGTCAGCACATCACTTGGCTGTAGAGTTAACCTGGCAATATGTTTGCAGGTAAGATTTTTCATTCCTCAAGCTCAAAGTTATTTTAAGAAAATGGTATTCAGTAAGAAGCATTCATTATATTTCCTTTGGCTGCTTGGTTGTAGACATATTAAGCAAATGCATGTGGTACTTAATGTTCTTGCATATACAGGTAGCAAATTTCTGTTACTTTGTCAACTATTCATCCCTCTCATGTTGCAATCATAGCATTTATTCTGCCCATGAATACAGTAATTCAGAAAAGTGCGTGGTAGTGACAGAATGCGTACTCTGTACTCCAAAAATAGTATTTAGTCGTGTAATGTAAAATCCAGTTTCCAAGTGCTTACTTTAGTATGTTACAAAATTAATTCCTTCTGTTTAGAAAATAATTCCAACCATTACTTAATTAACTAGATAAATATTTTCTGCACAGTTTATTGCTTACAATGGAAAATTCCTGGAGAATGAAAGTTAAGTCCTATATTATCCCTGGGTACTTTCTTCTGATTGTTGGACCAAAACAGAATGAAAGAGTTTTTTTATTTTATTACATTTCTCTGATCTAGAATAAAGAATCTCATTTCTATCATGACTCTAATTCACATCTTAGTGTTTGATAAATAGATAAAGAATCTTAAGACGTGCTTTCCTAGTCTGTGTCTCATTTTTATGACTCCTGATCTCTTTCTGTCCTTCCAAATCTGGTATCAGAGCTTCACATATTATTCCTGTAGTAACACCAACTACATCTGAGTAGGTGTCCTACTCAGATGTAATATGATTTCTGACTTTATAATCCTTTTAAACGATACAAGAATCATCTTCTGCATTGGCAGCTGCATTGGCTGGGAAGTTCCATGTCCATTTGGTCACCTGCCCCGTCTCTAAACAATTCAAAGTCACTGTCTCCCCGGTAGGACTTGCCTGTATGGTGCATCCTATATTTCTAACCTGGCAGTTACCCCTAGTTTACATTAAAGGATTTCTCATGCATGTAACATGCATAATTGCTTAGGTATGGAAGACAGAATGCTTCTTCTCCGTGACACTACCAATAAGGCATTTGCTGTTCTTTTCCTGGTTATAAATGTAAAGATTTTTTATTTTTCAAAAAAATGTGACAAATACAGGTTATGGGTTCATCACAGACCAGTATGTCTGTGTTTTATGCCTGCCTTAGCCTCTTGTCCTGTTCAACATCACTAAAGAATCCTTGCTTTCATCAGACCTTGGCTAAAAATGACCTTGTAGTTCAGCATGTTACCAGAATATGAATACAAGAGGTACGCCACATCTCCAATACTGCTTGCGTTCTCTCTGACTACCAGCAGAGTATCCCTTCAGCCCAGGGTGACTTTAATTACTATTATCAAATACCATACATATGACAAGGCAAAGCTGAGCAGGGTTAAAGCTCATTCTGTGTCCCAGAGGTAGAGTTCATTAGTTTGACATTCTGTAATTGCTGCCATAAATATTACCCAGGAATAAAAGTTTAAGAAAATCTCCCGTAGTCTCAAAAACAGCACTTGAATCATTCAAAACAGTTTTACCCTAATAAAAATTAATAGTCTTGAGAGAAAAATACATCTTGTAGGTTAGAAACATCTATGAACTCAAGCAGCATCTTCCCCCATATTTCTGTCATGAATTTGATACATAAAGTACGGACTGAGGTTTTGAAAGCTCTTCTACTGAATGTTTCTTTGCAAGAATACAGGCCTCTTCATTTCTTTCTCCATATCTAGAGTCCTGGGTGATGACAAAGCAGAGAGGACAACTCAGAAAACATTAGGAAATCTTTAGGCACTCCCACCTGAGACAGGGTAATTTGGGTAGTGCCAGTTTAGGCCAGTTAGCAGGTGCAGGTTGGTGTGCTTTCCCAGGCAGCAACCCAACCAAGCTTAAATATTTGGCTGGGAGGGGCACAGCAGGCAGCAAGGACACTGCTTGCCCTCGAGTAGAAAGGGAAAACAGAGGAGAAAGACATGATCTGGTTATTTGGTAACAATAGTTTTCTAATTTGCTCCTATATCTTCAGCCATTTTGAAGTGCCCATGGGTTGTCTTTTGCAGAGGAGGGGACGGAGGGCAGTACGGCCAACTGCTCTGGCTTTCACGACAGATCAGGATGGGGCCCATCAGCTCGCCCCTGCAGCTGTGGTGGAGCTACTTCTGAAAAATGACTGAACTTCTCTGGCTTATGGTCCATGGAGGGACCAGACATGAAGGATGATGCAGATAATAAGGACAAATTAGCTGCAGAAGTTTGCTCGCCACTAATGAAAATCTCCACTTCAGACTTGGAGCGATCTCTAGACTGTTCATGGTGGCTGCTCCACTTACGAGATAAGTCATTTGTTCAGAACAAATGATAAATCCAGGGAATGATACTAAGCAGCAGTAAGCCAGGTTCAATGCCCACGTATGCCTCATTGGAAGTAATATTGTACTGGCTCCGCCTGGGATAGAGTTAACTTTTTCATAGCAGCCCATATGGAGCTGTGTTTTGCATGTGTGGCTGAAACAGTGCGGACAGCACAGCAGTGGTTTAGCTACTGCTGAGGAGTGCTGCACAGCCCCAAGGCTTTCCTCGTTTCTCTCTCTGCCCACCGCACCGCCACCCCACAGCCCCCAGCGAGCAGGCGGGGGGAGAGCAAGAGGCTGGGAGGTGACACAGCCAGGAAAGCTGTCCCAAGCTGATGTGGGATATCCCATACCATAACATGTCGTGCTCCGCATTAAAAAACCAGGAGATGATCTTCCAAAGTAGCCATTGCTCAGAGACTGGCTGGGCATTGTTCTGCTTGTAGGAGGTGGTGAGTGTTTGCTTTTGCATCACTTGGGATTTTTTTCTCTTTCTTTCACTCATTAAACTGTCTTTATCTCATCTTACAGGTTTTCCCACTTTTGCTTTTCCTGTGCTCTCCCCTGTTCCACTGGGAGGGGAGAGAACAAGCGGCTGGGTGGGTACTTAGCTGCTCTCTGGTCAACCCACTACAAATGTGCAGAAAATCTGAATACACTCAGAAAAACTGGGTGTCCTAATGAGCGTGGAGTTAGGCTGGATTTTTGCTTGGCTGTGTATATCTGCCCTTTGATCGTCTTAACTCCTTAGCTGAAGTTTGCTTCTTAGATGGCTCTCTACGGAAATTCTTGACAGAGTTGTTGAATCAAACCGTAAAAGTGGATAACCCTCTGAAGGAATTTTATTAATGTTGCTGACTACGAATTTAAGAACAGCACAGAATAAGAGCCTTGAGTGGGTGATTAGCAGCCTGGCTAATCATATAGTTTAGTATCAGGCTTCATTGGGTTCTACTAAGATGTTTGTACCTCAGTCCGTAGGACAAACTAAAAGCCAAACACGTGCCTAAAGAGTGGTGTGGCTGGAATGCAGAAAGCCATTTCAGAACAGGCTATATTTAGTAACGTTACCCTTCCAAGTGGAATGGGTTTTGAAGCATTTAAGCTGAGGGTAGTTTGGCAAGTTGTAAAGGGATTGGAAAAATTACTAGAGATGTTACTTTAAAGCATCACTGCAAAACATGCCATTTTGATAGAGAATATAACGATACAGGATTGTGTCCTTTGAAGCATCTGGCAGTAGACATTGCCAAACACTGGATACTAAATTACACTGAATGCTCTTTCCAAACTGTCTGGAAGTTTATGGCTAGTGATAGTGCAGAATAGCTTGTGGGCTATTCTGTTTTCTGGGCTGAGGAACAGAATGAATTTTAATCCTTGATCAACGATGTTCCTGAAATTAGCGTTGTCTCTAGTATGTTCCAGAAATGGGTCATGATTTCTGAATTCTTCACGTTGCATAAAAATCCTTCTAAAGATGTTTGAGTCAACAGCACCTGCCTTTGCTTTTTTTCTTCCAAGTTGTCTCATCCGTGAGATCAGCACATGGTTCTTGGAACACCATCTTCCACAGGCATAACTGTGATCCAGCCTATTCTACAGTCTTTCTAGTATCTGTATCTACTAATCACTTTTCTAAACGTATCTCAGCATTCAGCTATTGACCCTTACCAACAAAAAGCCTATCCAGGCTTTCTTCTGTATGGTCTGCCTCTAATACAACTTGGGTGTGATCTTTGATCCCTTCTTCACTTCATTCCCAATTTTTTTGACAAATTTAAGACTCAAGTATTTCAAGGGGAAGGTATCCTGATTTTTCCAAAAAGCTTTCACTATTGTTCCAGCCTTGAAAAAGAAGAGAGGGGGGTGTATGTTTAAGTATGTGTGTGTGTCTCTGTGTGTGTGTATAAAAACTTGATAGCAGAATTGGACTTTTTATTAAAGATTACTTTAAAAAGGAAATCATTGTGATAATCCCTTTGGTACAAAAGAGCCTTCGTCTACCAAATTATCTTAATTTCAGGATTAAGATCACTGACAGACTAATGCATTGTCATTTGAATTCATGTTCTCTCAAACGTAGAGCAAATTTACTATGTTGCTTTTGATGTAGTCATTTTGGACCACATTTTGGAAGGTGTGATTTTGAAAATAAATAATTCTCTCCATCTTTAGGCACTTAAATACCATTAATATCTGGCCTTCTATGGCTGTATAGTCACAGATAATGGTCCAGGATTTCTGAGATTAAAAGATTGCATCCAGCATGTTTTAATTCTTATTAACTAGCATCTTTGCATTCTCAAGAGAGAGAGAGAAAAATAGATATGAAAAGTAGTCTGTTTCTTACAACAGCACAGATGGTTCTCTAGGATTTTAGCTAATTTTCATTTAAACACTTGAAATAAATATTTTCATTTTATTCAACCTGCTACTCAATTTCAGTTGAGGAAAAACTTCTAGAAGTTGTTCATTTTCCTTAGTTAACCCTGAAAATGTATTAACAAATCTGCTCAAGCTAGGACAGGAGAGCGGGATTCATCTTGATGCTTTCATGTCTCTCCTCTACGTGAGACAGCAAGGTTCAGTGAGTTATCAAATATCCATCTATAGTCAAGAGAATCAGAGAAATACTTTGAGAGAGAGCTTCATTCTGCCTGTCCCAGGTGCCCATCTTGGGATGGGATTCATCAACACCAGGAGATACTTCCTACCTTATACTGCACACTTTCTTCTTTGATGGCTGAAGTTATATGAAATTAATCTTTCCCTCACTGCCTAGCAAAGAAAACTTTGTTAGTAAATTTAGGTCTTAAATTTAATGTTCCTTTTTATTTAGTGATAGATCACACATTTTGAGGATGTTCCGTATTAAAAGTAATAAGGCATAGCTCTGCGAAGAGTGCGACAGGAGACTGTGCACTTTGTCAGAGGTATGATTCACACTTAGAAATGTAGTGCAGCTCGGAGTGAGTTGCCTCAGATTCTGTGTTTTCCCACCTTTACTATGAGTCATGCCACGAAGTTCTTTTCACAGCTCCAGCTGCTGTGCTTGCCTGTGTGAGATTGTTAAGTGACATCAAAAATTCCATTTCTGAGCGTCACTGGAGCAGAAGCAGACTCAGAATAAACATTGAGGTCACATCCTTAGATAGCAAAACAAAACAACTCCCAAAACAACAGTTATTTTTAAATCCTTAGGACTTCTGATTACCTAGTTCCAGGTTTTTAACTCTGGGTGGGAAGCAGGGGAGCTTGATCTTTGACTTCAGTGGAAATTAGGCCGAGTGCTCACACACAGTCATCCCTACTGATGACTTATAGGGGTAAATCTGAGCAGTTTTGACCTGCAGTGTTTTCCTCAGAGAATAACAGCCTGGCATGTTGCAGAGGTTTGCACAGACCAGGGGTGGTTCAGTGGTGGCAGCCTATTCATGGGCAGGAGATTTATTTAGTCCAAGGGATGTGACCTACGATGTACCTGTTTTCAGACAGAAAATGATGATTGGTCCATTTTATTTCCTTGAACACTACCTAACACGTCCTTATTAAGTACCAGATACAACAGAAGTCATGTTGTTTTCTTCCTGTTACCAGCATTACAGATGCTCTCTCTCTCCGTCTCACAAAAATGTGCACAGACAGATTCAGTCAGTCTCTCTGGTCTTGGCTAAGACTCTGCTTCTTTTGAAACCCTTTCAGAGTATCTCAGCTGCAGCTGGCCGTGGAAGGATGATGCTGAGACTTCAGCTGCTGTTTCTCAAGCCTTTCTTTAGTTAAAAGCCATATGAGGCTCTTGTACCCTTAGAGTCCTCCCTGGACCCGCAGTATAGTCACAGGCAATGAACTGTCTAACTGATGGATTTCAGGAGTTCTCTTGCTTTCTTGCAGTTACACTGCAGTGTTCAGCCTGGATTATTAGTAATATTTCTGTTTTGGGGCAGCAATGTAATAAGCAGATCCACCCTATTTTTTTAAATGCTTCATCTTCCCCTGCATCCAAAATAAACCTATTTTAGGATGCTGCTTTGGCAGCTTCCTGTTGTCTTTAACTTTGCTGGAGTTCAGAAGTTTGATGAGAGGGATGTGGGACAGCAGTGCTCTCAGAGCTGTTTATTTTCACAAGTTGTAGGGCAAGTCCCACTGCACCACGTGGTGTTGGATGCTCCCAGTGACAGTAGTGGTTTAGGACTAGTCACCACTGTGTTTTGTCTCTTTGCTGTGTTATCGATCGTGATGGAGAACTGATGGGGTTTTATCAGCTTTTAATTTTACTCTTTATATGTATTACACCGTTTATCATAGCAAGTAGACTAAGAATGAAGAATTATTGGACTATGAAGTTACTTCATTTAGTTATGGTCTTCTAGTAATTAGGTTGTGCACGAAGCCTTGATTTTATTTCACTTTAGGAGCAGGTTTATCTGTATGAAACAAGGTGTAAGTATCTGTGTTGTGCATACTAATTATTTTTTTTCCAAAAAGAGAGTTTACTTTTGATTTCCAGAGGACATCGGTTACAAACTTCTTGTAGTAGTGCAATGGCAGACCTGGAACCCCTGTCTCAATGGATGTGCATTAAAATAGGGCCATAATGTTTACTGGCTTCTTCACCAAAACAAAAAAATCAATATGCTAGACACGTGTTTTCCACTAACAACATTGTCTATAGTGTCCTAAAACCATTTAAGTCTGTTTGTCCAAGGTTAGCAGTCTACAGCTGTCTCTTCTGTTGCTCTACTAAAATGTTGACACCTCATTTTTTACTTTTTTTAACCTTTAATGGTATAATGGTTAATTTGTAAGATTCCTGTATTTGACATTGTTTTTCTTTTTATTTTACTCCCTGCTTTTTGCATTCTCCTCTTTTTTTTTTTTCTCCCACCCTTCATTCCCATTTTTTTATTATTATTTTCGTCTTGTGTTACCTTCTTTCCTTCTCTCCCTCATCCCTGCTATTCCTGCTGCTATAGCCTCACAGGCTGGGGAAGCTGGCCGAGCAGGTAGGGGATTTTCATGTTCCCTCAATACCCACCTATCAGCTTCCAACAGTGGGACAGACTAGAAATTGAGTCTGGAGATGTGGGGATTTTCAGATCCTTCTGTGAAATTATAAAAAAAGTCCAGCATAGCTTTATCTGGATGCAGGTTTCATCAAATATTAGCTGTCTCTTGTAACTATTTCATTCACACTGAAAATAACAAATGCCATAGTGATTGTCTTTGATTTTCAAACTTGACTGTTTCCATTATTTTATAAATCAACTCAGGTTTCATTTTATTTTTAAAGATAACCAGTTTTTCCTTGGTTTTGTTGTGTTTTTTTTAACACTGCATATATTTCAAATAAGTTCTCCACTCAGCACTAGTCTGTTACACTGCTGAGTTTACTAGTAGACTGAAAATCGTGTTGTTAATAGCTAGAGAGGATATTGTATTTTGTATTGTGTATAACAAGCTAAAGAGGCTAACATGCATGTGCAGCTCTATTACTCTTTTTCCTCTCTGGTGGTGGGTCACTATCAGTATCTGTACAGTAAGTATCAATTGGTAGTGGTAACTCTTTTCCCTTTAAGATACAAAAATTATCTATCTGTGCAACTCCCCTGCAATTTTTAGTGCTCAGCAAGTTGTGGAACTACCAGCCAGCATTCCAGTAATGAAAAACTTAGCCCTAGAAATCCCTAATATGAAGAATTATACTCTGTAATATATTCCAAATGGGGCAGAAATCCTTGGGAGTTGACGTTGCCTGCTGGTTTAAGTAGTAAATGTCTAAATAACTGATAAAGGAGTTCCCGCACCTGTAGATTACCAGGATTAGGTGAATTTATCTGCTGAAAAGAAAATTTCCAAAGTTCCAGTGTTCCAAAAAGGAAGTTGCGTTTTTCTTCTAGCTTTCTGCTTGGCAGTGACATGAGGTATGCAGCAGAGAAAAGAGCCCTAGACTGAAGCATTGAGACTTCATATGATGTTCAGTGGTGACGAGTTTGAAGTTTCGGATAAGGGAAGATCATAGCAGGTTACAAAACTGCAGCAAAGCTGTGGGTGGAAAGGCCTAAAAGACTGTATCAACTCTGCATGAAAGGAAACTAAAATTAGCGTACTGCTTTTCAAGTAACTAAATATTGTGACATAAAGCAAGGATTTAAATTATGCAGTGGAAGACTGAAAAGGAACAGAATAATAGCTTACAGACCTTCAGTCCACATTGGTTCATGTCATGCGTGCTACCTTTACTATCTTTAGCTTCAAGTATATTCTCTGTTGCATGTATGGAAGACTCTCAGTAAACCATGCTTCACATTCCTGACCATGTGCTTCTGCCATTAAACTGTGTCTCCTCAGCAATTTCCACGTTCCTTTTTATGGCAAAATGTGTTTAACGTTTTTTGTATGTATCCACGTGCTGATTACTTGGCCTTTTGTAGCAAATAAACCCTATGTTGGCCTGTGTTTGGTTAAGTAGTATGGTCGCTTGATGTTTTTCCGAACCCCAAGGTAACAAGTACGTGACGGTAGGTATGGTATGTTTTCCAGTGCTCTTTCTGATTCTGTAAAGCTGAGCTTTGGTGAATAGCTAAAATATAACTTGTTATTTGATTAGCATAATTAGCAGTGAAATGAATGTTTAGTTATTCGGGGGGGTAAAACTCTTCTCCTCCCAGCCTTCAAGTTCTGATTAGCCGATGTTGTTGTTTACAGGGAACATCTGGACCAGATCCCACCACAGTGTATGTTGATATGAGGGCACTGAGGCACGACAGGTCGGAACCACCTTTTTCTTTTTCTCTCATACACGCAATTAACAGAGTTTCTAGCAAGAAAGCTACTTCAGCAGACTTCACAGTCCCTGAAAACCTTTGTAATCCTCATAAATAATTTGTGCTAACTCCTATCAGAGAGCAGAAAAAGACATTTTTATTAGTGGGCTAATTAATTTTGCCATTGATAAAACTGAAGCATCTGACATCACCATCACAATGACTAATGAGATTCCCTGCTTTTGTCGCCTTCAGGATTTCATGACACTTGCAGTCAGGTGGTGCAGCATAGCCAGTACCTAAGAAACGGGGTCCCGTTGGGCCTCTAAGCTTCACAGAGGTGTTTCTCCTGGGTTAGCAGATGTTAGCTGGTGGGGAGACCGTGGGGGGCTTTTGCTGCAATTCTTAATGCTGCAAGAATATGAGGGAATGGGTTCTTGGCTTCAGCCATTGTGAGCAACCACATTCTGTAAGTGTGGGTATTTTCTATTTCCATCCTTAATGTTAGATACATATACAAGAAGCAAGAACTAAAATTTGCCACTAGTGGTATTAAGAAGATGTGTGAAATCTTATGGTTGGAGGGAAACTTCTGATTTCAGGTGTAATTTTTAGAAAATAACCATGCACATATATTTCAGTTTTCCAATACTCTGGTCAAGAGGCTAGCAGGTAGTCTCTTTACAAAATTTTAACAAAACAAAAAATTTCCTATTAACTCTGGAAAAGGTGAACATTTCATTGACAGTGTTCACCAGTCTTGCTTCCTTTCAAAAAATCATTAGCCAAATAGGGCTTAACAGAGAATTTGTTCCCCTTAGGTGAATGCCAAATTTGGCTATATCAAAGTGACCGGCTGATCCTGCCGGGTGCAGACCGCAGGGCACTGCAGGCCCAAATTACCCTCTGGGTAGTTAAATCAGATACACCTGTAGGTATTTTCATGTAGCACATGGAGTTTGGCAGGTTGAAGAACTGCAAGATACTCAATTCTCTCACCATTGCTTTATTCCTTTTGCACACAGTGTTACCAGCAATAGTGCCTATGTTTGATCCATCCCTTGAGATACTACTGTCTGCATAACCCATCCATAGAAAACTTGGCCCTCCTGGCCCAACAACTGGGGTACCGTGTAGACACAGCCATTGCTCATACTCAACCCAGAAAAAAAAAAAAAGGCCTCTTCTTTAAAATGCTGTTATCATTATATGAGCCTACCATCTCTGCATTGCACTTTCGAAAAGGGAGTTGCTTGAGAAGCTGAATGATTTATGTTGGAAAAAAGAAATGAGAAGTGGAGCGTTTCTTTACCTAAGAGCAGAGCAAACACTGACCAGGAGAGATCTCATCCAGCCTGAAGTGGTCTCCTGGGCTCCTTCTGTGCTCACTGGGAAGGCGCGCGCACCACCAGTGTATCGCAGCTCTCTCAGACATGCACCAGCAAGGGATGAAGTGACCTTTAAGGTGCCTTTCTGTGTGGATGAGGAGGGAAGCTTACATGACTAACTTGGGAAATCAAATGTTCATTTCATAAAAGACACAGTAAGCTGAGACTTATTTACCCACAGTGTTTGATCTAATCTCAGAGCTCTGAAATGGTTGAAGTTAGGTTGAACACAATGTAGAAAGATATGTGTAAGCATCATTCAAGTGCAGGAGGAAGAGCTAATGGATCATTAAAAGTAAAGTTGTAGACATAGAGGGGAAAGAAAAAAGCAAATGTAGATTAACTCCTTATTTGGAATTATTTTTTCTGAGAGGAGAAAGAAATTGATAGAATATTCCTTGGAAGGGACGTATATATAAACAAATATATATAGAAAGAGAACATAACATTCACAGTTAGTTAATAAAAATGATAAACAGTGAAAATAAATTTGTATATATGTATATAGAGGAAATAAGATTTACTGCTCATAAAAGCTGCATAAACCATGATTATACTATTTCCCTGCCTTAGCATGTCATTGAGAAGTAGGCGTCATTATCAAGATCAGACTTTGCAGTGTATTAATTTATATTTAGTGACTAGTTGTACAGAACATGAAAGATGATCTTTAGAGTTGGCTTCTCAGATTGTGGTAATGTAGGTTTTAATTTGATGGATTAAAGCTGTGCCTCATTTACTCAATCCTGTGGAATTTAGAATTAGATTCATGGGTCATAAATTAGGGGAGAAAACAACTTTATTTGACATAGTCTCTTCACACTTGCTGTTTCTAACCATTTTAGTGGAACTGAGTGTCACTATTGCTTAACAGTAAGTGAAAGATTGCTGTAGTGTTTGCTGAGACTGTGTAGTAACAACCCACCAAGCCTTTGCAGGTCAGCCACTCCCCCAACAATATGAAAAAATGTACACTGTACACTTAATGCGAGAGTTTCTTTTAGAAGATGTTTTTCAGAATTTGAAAAAGACTGAACTTTTTTTTTTGACTTTCAACACTTTCTAGTTGCTGCAAAAAGCAACTGTAGTTCATCCTTTGAGATTATTCAAATCCTGTTCACATCTATAAAAATTATTAATAATTTTTAATACAGCTGTTTCAAGCTCATCCAGTAATTATGTGTTTGCACACTTCAGAGCTTATGAAAATGTTGTTGTTTGATAGGAGTTCAGATCAAAATAGCTGTGCTGTGTACAATTTAGGTAGAGATGTAGGGGTAGACAGTTGACCAAACTAGCTGTCTCCTCCCAGCTCTCACTGGATTTGGATGGTTTGCTTCTTAGGTCAGATCGGAGGTTCTCAAGCACCTTCTTGTTTGTGCCTCAGTGTGGTTTTGAGCCACCAGCCCACTGGTTTATCTGCTGGGACTCTGCAGCTCTGTCCGTAATTGCCAGCTATGGGAAACAGGGAAATGACTGGGACTGGCCTCACACAGAGGTTCAGGAAGCTTGTGCCACGGGCTGCGACCACTCAGTCAGTGTCTGGCAGCAGTTATGATGCTGGAAAAAGGGCTTGAATGCCCAGCTGTGAGCATCTAGTGCAGTTTTAGATGCTACAGCCACTGCAGCAGGGTATCCTACAGAGCTCGTGTCGTATTTGTCAGCACTAATGAGATGTCCCAGGCACCCTGTGTTGTCTCAAATGGCATTAGGCACTTCTTTTTGGAAACTGAGTAACATCCTAATAGCAAGAGTATACAGCACTGGCTTGTCACTTCTTGGTGACAATACATCAGTATTGTTGTACTCCACATCTCATTGATTTTCTGAAAATCAGAGTGTCCTCAGGGTAGCCAAGAAAGAGTGAGCAAAGAGAGGCAAGTCCCACCTGGGCTGTTCAGTAAAACAGCAGAAGACTCCAGAGTTAGCACCGAGTGGCTGATACGCCCCTGCACTGCAGTGCAATGCAGTTTAGAGAGGTTAACTGGGATCCAAGGGGTAAAATAGGTGGATTAATGCTTCACCGCGCAAGAGCTGGCCTCGCGGCAGGCTGTGCTGGCACTGCACAGCTGGTCCCAGTTGCTGACTCACTGAGCAGCTCGGGTCATGGACACGTGAGTCTGCAGGGAGGGCAGATGCAGCAAAAGTCCAGGCGTGAGCAGCCTGTCGGGTCGTTGGCTGCATTTCCTTGCAACTGCCTCTGGGAAAAAAACTTTATCCCCCCCCCCAAATAAAAAGAAATAGAATAAAGGTATTCATATTCTTGTCCTGCTGTCTGAAATGCTGGTTTTCAGATCATTCCATCATCATTTTAGACCAGTCATGTTCTCCTCAGAAAGCTTTTCAGGTGGTCAAGTGCAAGATACCTAAATATACTAAAAGCTGAGAGGTGCTTGGAAGATAAAAAAGAGAGAGAGACTCTTTTCTCATCATACCAAAACACTATGTACTTGAAATATATTGGCTTTTATAACACTTACATGCTTTTGTGGCAGCAATGATGTAAATTTTAAACCTAAGCATCCCTTTTATCCAGCATGTTCTAAAACAATATGTACATGTGTTTATAAAATTAAGAATGTACAACAAAAATACATCTCTGATACTAGCATATTTCACAGCGTCCTCATCCTTAACAGCAGGTTAGTTCTTGGTAGATTATCTACTGGCAAAACGAGGAGACACTTTGGCAAACGGAGAAAGACCTCATGTCTAGTCCAAAAAAAATCTTCCTTTCACACGGACAGGGCAAAAATACTTTTTAAGTGTTCTTGAGGAGGTCAGGCTGGATTTTCAAATGTTTCAATATATTTGCAGATATTCTAAAACATATATTTGTTAGAATCATTCAAAACTGTTCTCAAAATGTTACTGATTTAACCTGATAGTTTAAATTTTTGAATGACCTTAAGTTTGAAGCTAAGCTGGTATGAATAAGAAATAAAATTCATGAAAAATCTTGAAATATTTTGACGGCTTTGAATTTTTGCTCAAATTTTTTTAGGATTACTTTTTTTCTGCATTTCTGTATCAGAAGATTTAATTAGTGAGCTTGATGGCTGAGGAAGATCATTCATCTTCTCCTAAGGTTGAATCTTTCTGCAAACGCTGTAAAGATAAACATCCCCTTGCATCCTAATAATCTCTTCTATAGCAAAACCTTACCCATAAAGAAAGAAAGATCATTGTCCTGCCCTAAGTGGGGCAAGGAAAGATCTACTTTGATATCAGAGTTTATTTTAAAAGGATAAAAAAGTGAAAGGAACAAGTTTATTGCAATCTGTGTCTATCCCAAAAGCAGGTAAAAATGTCACCAGTCTTCTTGTTCAGTAGCAGGTAATGACAAGTTAGGAGCTCTGATGGAGCGGAGGCTTAGACTTCTAGGGGAAGAGAGACACTAATCAAGTCACATTGATGAAGATTTTGATGCCACATTGCATGCATGCATTTGAAATAAACTATTTCCCCTTATTTTGACTAAAAATTGTATTTAAGCTGATTATTGAACTACATCCACATTTTGTACCAAACTGAGTAAGAATTCAGACTTTAAAACAGTGTTACTAAACACTGTTCTCAATTTTATTTGATACCATCCCTAGTTTCATATATGCAGGCATCCTTACCCCTCATATCCTACTGATCCTCTCTTTAAATTCCACTGTTCCCTTTGTTGAAATAACAGGTGCATTAAATGATCAATTTCATCTAGTTAAGTCTGTATTTTTTTCAGTAGGGTCAGAAAAATTGAGAATTTAATTTATTAAACCCTTTTGTGGTTTACTGGCTTTCCTTTTGAGCTACGTGGAATGGTGAGCTACTTGGGTAGTTTCTTGGTCACAGACATGGTGAGGCAGCTGGCACCAAAGCAGGAGCCAAATCCAGATGTAGGATATTGCCAAATCGATTAGAAGCACCAAGATGTATTTGGGTTCAAGTTACTAATTTTTTAGTCTGGATGTCATTTAACATGTGACTTCTGGTGTCCATAGTCTCTCACTGAAATGCTCACACCATCATTAGAACAATTATTTTGATCTGATTACCCTCTGTTTATTAAACAAGCAGTTTTTGGAGCCTACAAGTAAGTGTCTTCTTATGTGGTCACTGACATCTTCTTGGAGTGATGCAAATTAACATATCTCTTAAAAAGAAGTGACCTTGTATATACTTTTGTCGTTAGCAGACTTTATTTCTTAGGAAGTCATTTGTATGTTGTGCTGAATCTTATTCTTTGTTTTAGACTCGGGGGTATTCAGAGAGCTCTGAACTTCCATCAGACTTGTTCAGACATTGTCTCCTTGACAGAGGTGATTTCAGAGGATGGAAATTCTGAATCTCATTCCCCAAGAAAAGAAGGGCACACTTGTAGCATTTCAAAAATATGTGAAAACAGTTATTAAGGATTTATTTTTATAGATTGCTTATACACTGAGCCCAGTCTCCAATGCAGGCTCTGTCAAAGGGAATCAGTTAAAGCTTTGGCTTCATTTTAATGTATTCCAGCATTTCAGACTTCATGCAGGAAAAGAAAAATAGCCTTTTATTCTGGCTGTCAATTGTTTATCCTTCTCCTCCATATTTTACTGAAACTTCCATGTTGTGTATACATTGTTTTGGGTAATACCAAGCAACAAAGCCACGGGAGCTTTTTTTCTAATTCTTAAACACTTCTACTCCATCTACTTTGAAAAATACTCTTATTATAGGGTTACCAGACAAAAGAACTACTTAGCTAAATTATTATCTAAGCTATAGCCACAGCAGTGCTCTGTAGCACAGTCACGGCATGCAGGATAACCATTTTATAGTCACACAGTAGGGGAAGGAGGCTGGGGGGGAGGTACGTCAGAAGGAGACATGCTAATGGGAAGTGACAGTAAAATAGTTACGTTTTGTGAAACTTTAATTGATTAATCATACTTGAAAGCCATTTGCCAATGGTAGCAAAAGGGAACCTTTGAAGAGCGCTCCCTGATGCGTGGGGGAGCAATGAGTGCTTTTTCCAGCTCTTGTAATGGGTAACAGCGTACAGAGCCCAGCCGCAGGTTACAGAAAATCCCAGTCCTCAATTATTCACTCTGTGTGGAGTCCAAAAGGGTAGGTAAAATCTATTATTGCCCCCTTTGGCGCTCAGCCACCTTCTCCCTTGCAGTGAGATTCAGCAGGTAAAGTGCGTAGAGTATTTTGCGGTTTGAAGTGCTATATACCTGGTGAACTGTTCAAAACACAGACCTCACAAGCCATTGGCCTCAGAAAGCCACCAGTGCTTTGTATGTGATAAGCTTATTTATTAATTGAATTGGCAAGTACTATCTCTAGTGGCGCCATTCTGGTGATCCTGAGCTTTGAGGATCTTCTCATATGGGTGGCTCCAATTCCACGTTTCACACATCACCCATGCTTTTTTATTTAAATTATCTGTTGCTTTATATGTTTTGGGTTTTTTCTGTTACCACAGAAACAGTTTTTTCATGGAAAAATGAAAAGATTTCACCTCTCTGAATTCAGTAGAAGAGGTAACTCAGGAGGAGGAGGGAGTGAGGTCTTTGAAATAAAACTTGTCTCTCAAAGTTTTAAGTATGATAAGTAATGATGTAGTTTGATTTAGAGGAGTCTTTGTAGAAACTTCTGGCTTTTAGGCATTTTGTCCAGTAACTTGCAGAAGCTCATTAGTGAGTTTAAGCTGTCTGTTGTGGTACTGGGCAAACCCTCATTCTTCATGTTTTTTGCTCAGGAGAAGATACAGCTTTGGCCTTTTAGCAGCATTGTGTTTTGTTTCTGCCCTGCAAACGCTGCTGTCTCTGAAATCCCGTTGGCACTGTTTCCGATCTATGGGAAACAAATCTCATAGAAATAAATGTTAATTCGGGCTGATAAGCGTCATATCAACACTTCTAGTTACGACTTAGAGAAGTCCCAAGCTGTCTAGGATGGAGGCAAGGTTCTCTCTTGCTCTTCCTGCCGGCGTCAGGGCATGAACCAAGGGAGTTGTTAAACCTCTGTGCACTGGATAGTGAGTGATTAGGAATAAAGCTGACGACCTAGGAAGCTGAAGAGGAGCAAATATCATCTAAGGGATTGCACTGTTTACCTATGAGGATACAGAGTGATAGCAAAAATTTGTAAAGGTACCTATTTTAAGAGCTTTGAAAGATGCTTCATGTTTCCATGAGTAAAGCAACTTCTGCTGCAGGGCAGGAGAAAGGGGTAAGCATCCAATAACTTTCAGATGAGAAGTCCCAGTCGCTCTGAGCTGTGAGACTAAACCAGGGGGATGGGAGCCCCACAAAGCAATTTCTGTGCTTTCTAAGGCAAGATTACTAGCTCTTGAAGTATTTCCTCCCTTGAAACAAGTCTATTTCTTCCTTGATAAAGTCATCTTCAAGGGATCAGAATATTATGATTTTACTGGAACAGGACAATAAGAGGTAGCTCTAAATGTGGTTTTTGAAAGAGGATGTGGTTTAGCATACTTTAACTACAAATCAAGAAATTCCAGTTATATTTCCCTGGAGGCCTTAGGGGAAAGAGAATACTGTCGTGTGTACCAAGAAAGACGAAGACAAAGGAAAAAGAAAAAGCCGTAGCTTTCCAGGAAAGTAGGTGTACTGCAGTTGTACGTTTGTGTAATGGTTGCAAGTGCCATTTGCATGTCATTCTTCAAACTTGAGTAAAAGCACTAGATGGAAAATGGTTCTATTTTTGTTTTTGCAAGCCAGTTTTGAATTTCCCAATAGTATTAAAATCATGAAATTATTAAAGCTAATTAAAATACACCAACATTTTTATTCCTTAAGAATGTCTGAAGCCGTTAAAAAAGGGGATTTCCTGTTTCAGAGTATACTGAGTTTCTTTGGTGTTGTAGGTCCTTCTCTTTCAATCATGCTCCTTGTAGGAGCTGGGAATTGATAAAGCAAGCTGACCGCTCACATTTCTGAGGAAGATTTGTTAAAAATTATTCCTTTTTTTTGCCTGCAAGCCATACTTCTTTCTTTCTCTCTCCCAGAGCTTGCCATAAATCTAACCATATGGTTACAGGAATGTCCTAAAAAATGAATTTTCATTCTTCCATTTTCTTTACAGATAAAATGTATTATGTATTTGATTTTTACATATAATGTATTCTGAATCATAGTTTTCTTTGTTTCCCTTGTTTTGGTATATACTACTCATGGAGCACTGAACAGTGATTCTTTAAAAATGCTAAGAGTGATCAACATAGAGCACATTTGCTGTTTCAGTAGTGGAGGAAAAAGTGCCACTTTCCCATACTGCTACCTTAGAGTGCATCTCACAATAGAGACATGAGCTTCAGAAGGAAAAACACCTAATGAATACATACAAAATGTGGAGCAAGCCTTTGTAGCTTCTGCAGACCTACCCACAGACTGTGGGTGCTGTAAGAGATGGAGCTTCCTAAGTGCTTTCCACCCCTATTTTCTTTCCCCTCTTCTCTTGCCAGCCTTTGTTAGGAAGACAGGGCCTTTGCTGTGCCACACGCTGACCGTTTTTTGCAACAAATAATTTAGCGGAGGGTGCTGTGTTGGCGGATACCCCTTTGGAATGGGCCCTGTCACCTTTGGGACCCACCCCAGCCTTGCTGGCCTCAGGCACCCGTTTGACTCTGGCTGTCAGTGGAGTCTCTGGCTGTAAGAATACCGAACAGTTAAGGCTGGGAAGGAGAGCTCTGAAAAACAGTAAAAGCACTCTATATTTATATAAGGATCCGTCACTAACTTGGTTAGAGATATAATACCCTCTTAAATGGCTCTCTTCAATAGCTCTTATTATGTTGCTTCAAGCCTCACATATCCTTCTTAATATTGCATATACTATAAGTGTCTTTTGCAGAAGATGAGCTTACTTATGTGAAAAGTCTTGTGGAGCTCAGCCAGGGTTCCAAATAAGTCTCCCGTGAAAAGGACAGTCCCTTTTCAGTGCCTTCAGGCGTACAAGGCACTGCTGCTCATGGCACCGCTGACCTTTTCTTCTGAGTGGTAATCCGCAGTTTTAATTCAACTGAAAAAATAGCCCCGCATGCTAAAGTTTTCCATGCACAGGAAACGCCCCTGGTGATTGTTAAGGAGAAGGAACTTTATGCAGGTTTTTCCCTAAAAATTCAGGGTGAGTCAGCTGGGGTGTGAATTTTGAAGGTTGTAGCAAGATCAGGGGGCAGGGGAAAGAGAATGACTTGATTTCAGAAATTCATCCTTTTATTGCATTGTGTAAACGGAGAATATGAATATTACATTGGGGAAGCTAAAATTATTCCCATCATTTGTTAACAACAAATAAGCTAATTCATTTAGATGAGGGTGTTTTCAGATCCCAGGTTTGTTATAATGAAAGTTTTCCGTGTGTATGGAGTCTCTTTTCTCAATTGGTTACGAAAAGCATATTACATTAAACAGAATCATCATACCACAATTGTGATTATGAAAAGTGCTGTGCAAACAATTAGTGATAAACACTGTGTCCTGGGAGGTCTGTAATCTAAATAAAAGTATAGCAGCTGAGAGCAGCATTGTGCCTGTTGCTGCAAATCCCAACCTGAAGCACAGGGAAGGCTGATGCTGTGCCTGATGGGGCGCAGGAGCTGTGAGGCAGGGCCAGGAGGGAGACCAAATTCTCCAGAGTCCTGGACCACTGCACTCACTTGATACAGTTGTATATTGTGCTTTACACACACAAGTTAATATAAAGAGATTTAATGGAGTTCACGTATAATGAAAGCTGAACATTTTAAAGTACTCCAAGGTTGAAAACAGACATAAACACGGCTCAGGTTTTTTTACATATTCCCATAGTCTTATGTGATAAAATTACCATTACTTTTTTAATCTGTGAAGCTTTGAATATTCTGTTCCTGATCCAGCCTCATTTCGATCTCTTAGCAGCTTTCTGAACTTTCTTAAATCCTTGTGTAACCTTTTCTGCGGCTTTGTTCAGCCATCTGAAGGATTGGAAGCTGTTTGCTTTTGACCTTAGGGAATTTGGGGCATGAAGTGTAATTTATGGTGAAGAAAAGTCTTTACATTAAAGGAAATGATTCAGTGCTAATTCTTAAACTGAATTTGTTGGTTATAGAATGAACGGGATTGAAATACGTTCTAGACATATAGAAGATTTAATGGTTGTTCATTTTGTTGGCTAAAGTTTGCCTAAATCCAAAACTCCTTTTTTCAGTCTCAATTGTATTTATCCATTATCTGAATTTGTCATGTGATGGGAGGAAAACTGCTCTGAGGAAGCCAGGATGATGCAGGGAAACTTTTCTTCATTATCTAGATTTTCCTTTCAGCCTAAGTGTGCAGCTATGCCGTTTTCCTAATTTTCTGATCTGGCTATTTGAACTGGGTATGTCATTCTGGAAGGCTGAGCTTATGTGCTTGGATCCGTTATTTCCTTTTTTGGTAGAATGAGATCGTCGACTTGTAAATTATGGAATAGTACATATTAATTGTGTATATATTCATACAATAGTACATATTAATACAATAATGCATACAAATTATGTATTGTATTACTTGAGTAAAGGGAAGATGCACTGAAAGTCTTGAGTGTCAAAGAGCCCTGGCCGCGGTTCAGGATCCCACTGTTACCTGCAGTGCCCATCTTTCCTCTAACTATAGGAAATGAGACCAGGCTTTCCCACCGTCAGTCTTACCCAGGCACCATCTCAGCATTAGGCAGCGATAGACATCTGAAAGGTGTTGATGATGGCAATAATTCCTGGCCATTTGAGTCAGAACTGGGAAACCGCTGTGCTGTGGATATAGCTATACGAACGCATATGTGCTCTCTGGCATTAAATGCCTCACAATTGGATTTGGGTTAAAATTTCTAATGAATTAGGTGGTTGTCCTTTTTTCACCAGAAAAGACCGTTGTGTTGAAATCAGAAGAGTCAGGTTTTATAGATATTTTTCAGTGTAAGGAAGAAGATAGAATTCTCAGAATTCTCCAGGTGGTCAAAACACCCTACTTTAACTTCTGAATTTTTGTTCATGATAGTGGTTAAAGCATTTTCAGTCTGGAGAGTCAGTTAAATTACATTTCAAAACAAAGCAAAAAAACTGAAGCACTAAACATAAATAACCACTTTTTCTGACCTGCAGCAGTTTTTGTTTTTCAGATTCCATTTACAGCTTCCTTCAATATTTCACTTTTTTGTTCCAGTTTAATACACTAAAATTTTCAAACCATCAATTTCTTGCAGGATAAGAAAAAATACACTTTTGCCCCAGAAGTTCAGCTTCTAATGTAAGATGTCAATCAACAGGAAAACTTAAGAAATAGACCCAGAGTGAAATGAAAGAGACCATCATCTGTTTGTTTCTGCCACGGAAAGGCTGTGGAGACTTATATCAGTATTTTCTATACATATAATGTATTTTCAATGTATGTTAGGTTATATACAAGGAGAGGATAGGATATATAACAAGGAGAGGAGCACTCCTGGACCTAGTATTAACAAACAGGGAGGGACTGGTGGAGGACACACAGAGGGACTGGAGGCATCCTAGGCTGCAG
>VXBO01000804.1:187527-210521 GCA_013400135.1 Rhinoptilus africanus | reverse complement strand
AGTTCCACCTAAACATGAGGAGGAACTTCTTTACCTTGAGGGTGGCAGAGCACTGGAACAAGCTGCCCAGGGAGGTGGTGGAGTCTCCATCTCTGGAGACATTCAAAACCCGCCTGGACGCGTTCCTGTGCAACCTGCTCTAAGGTGATTCTGCTCTGGCAGGGGGTTGGACTGGATGATCTCCAGAGGTCCCTTCCAACCCTATGGTTCTATGATTCTATATTTGTGTCACATCTTACCTAGTTTCCTTTATGGATTTTTGCTGAACGTTCTTGAGAGTGGCGGCATCCTAAACAGCTACTGAAATAAATCAGTGTGCAAAATAGCACACTGAAAATTTTTGACAAACCAAAAAGCAGGACTTCCAAGCTGGCATGACTGCAAAATGGCATAGTGTGAGAACAGACCGCTCAAGATAAGAGGAAGAATAATAATTAAGGGTGGGTAGGGTGGACAGGGAAATAAGAGCTTGAGAGCCACCAGTGCTTCAGTGCCCCAGCCAGGCTAACAGCAGCAGATGCTGGCACTGTGGCAAGGAGGAGGAGGAGGGCAGTTACCATGGTTCAGCTTGTGGGAATGGCTATAAAGGGAAGAAAAAAGTTCCAGATGTGGGTTTTGGCCAAGTGTTGGGGTAAAAGGCAAACTCTTTAGCTGAGTTGTATTTGAAAAGAGAAGGGACAGTGGGAAAATCTCTTTTGAATTGGAGGTGGAGAGCTAGTTAGAAATAACAAGAGGAAGCTAAGAACAGTTCTTGCCAAGCATCGCAGTAAAAAAGGTTCCTGACTATGAAATACATTCAGCTGAGAAGTAAACTCTGAAGGGAAGTAGAAGCAGCCCTATCATTTGAAATACTATAACAGGAGTAGACAAAGCACTCGAAAGTGCACTGCAGGGAACAGGCTTTTTTTGGCAGGGAGTGAGACTTGGATGACCTAATAGCTTCTTTCCATCTCTATTAGAATCACAGAATCCAAAGCCTTTCTCAGAGCAGCAGCGCAGCCGGCTTTGAAGGTTTGCCCAGTTTTGGCATCATACTGTTGGTTAGTACCACTCTGCACGCTCCAGCCCCTGCGGATTCCCAAAGCAATAGTTAATAGCTCTGCTGACAAACTCTCTGATTACTGCGAAATACTAGCAAGCTGTGGAGTGTATTTTGGAGAGTTTTCATCACCAAACGGACCGGATCTAAAAAGGAGCATAAACAAAATTTGCAGTTTCATGTAAGATAGTTGGGCAGAAAGGCATTGTCACTTATTTCAGTATCCCCTTTGCTGCACAGCGGTTACAGTGCCAGTTAGTTACAGCTTGCCAGCTTTCATTCTGAAGTCAGATGTTACTCCTACTTTTCTGTATTAAGTGTTTGATTTAAAGGAGGTGAAATCTGCCCAATGTATTAAATTTTAACAAGGAAAGAAGTTTAGCACATAGTGGTGGTATAGCTACATTCCCTATTAAAACCCAGTAGCCAAACTTTGAAATGTAGGCAGCTCTCAACGCTACAGCTCTAGTTAGAGATTCTTTTAAGAAGAAGGACTAATTCTTAGGAATGAGTGAAGAAAAATCTAAAAATTATACTGTCTTATACTATACTGTATAAATACTACAGATTCGTTGCATATCATCGTTGCTTATAGCTTTGTAACAGTTATTCTTAAACATCTTCTGTCTCTCCCCTCCAGGGACACAGTTTGGTGGGAGAGAAACTCTGTGCCTGCCCTACCCTGGGTCACTCATTTGTGTTTTCCCGCTCAGCTTTGGCTGCAAACCACCAGAAGGTGCAGAAGTAGCTTTCACGCCCAAGGGCAGCATTTTTTTCCCATCCACTTGATTTTCAGGCTCTTTGCCCAGGCTGGCTTTATTGCCGTGTTCTCCTCTGCCCTTCCCAGCACAGCTCGCAGGCAGTAGAAAGCAGCGGGAAGGCTCTGTGCTCGCTTTGTACGGGATCGTTTTCACTCCCAGCAAAGACTGGCAGGAGCAGCACAGGGAAACGGGACGTGCCCTTTGTAGGCCTGTGTCGTCTGGGAGCACCTTGTGATTATTGTGAATTTGGAGAAGGTTTACCAGCATTGTCCTAAGAAGGCTTTAAGGAGCCATGGGTTTCTTTGCCAGCGTCACTTGGGTAATTCCGAGGTGCTGTTCTTCAAGGATCTGATGGGCCCTGGGCTCTGCCTTTTTACCTTGCCTGGCAGACAGGCAGTCATAGTGACGCTGCTCCGCTGCTCACTTGCAATGGAAAGCAAAAAGAAGTTTTCAGCCGTGTCTGCTGTCTGTGTTTGTCAGTGGAAAATGGGAAATCTCTTGGGGAAGAGTGGGAACAATTGAATTATTTTATGCTGAGGCACAGTAAAACTCATTTTAAAAATTATTGCCTAATGTCCATAATTTATTCACAGTACTAGTCCCAGTAGAGTTAATAAGACTATTACGCACTTAAAATTAAGTATGCACATAGGAGTCCGTAACGTCAGAATCTAATGTTTTTCTTCTATTTTTTTAAAATCTCTTTGTGGCGAAATATCTTTTATTATTTCAGAGTTGTTAGAGGTTTAACAGCATGCTCCCAAATGGATTGTGAGCTTAGCATAAACTTTTTAAAAGGGAGTCCAAGTTTTTGAGCATTAACAAGGCTCTCGCAGAAAACCTCCAGGAAATGCCGTTTCTATGTTTAGTGCACTGCCATGATAACTCTGTGGGGATGTGAGGCGGAAAGCATGGAGTGGGAGAGGTTTAACAGAATTGGAAACTGAGAAATTACACCTTCTGGATTGTCATGTGCTAAAAAATGAGACAAGGTTAAAGGAAATAGGTGGAGAAGGGAACTGGAAGAATCTGCTAGTGATAATAAGAACAAGGTGGGAAGCACAGATGCTGAAAGCAAGGAGGAAAGAGATGGTCAGATTTATGAACGTTGATTCATTTCCAGTAGTCACTTCATTGACTATTGAATGTATAGCTTTATTTTATGTGATTTCTGCTAGGCCTGGAGTTCAGCAACACTTCATTGAGGCTTGTTTTAATAATGGGAAAGGAGCAAAGGCCAACAGAATCTCTGGGCAGCTGGACAAATCTGACATACTCTTTTCCTGTCCCAGAGGTTTATTGCTACTGTTATCCAAATCAAATTCTTTTTAAACCAATCTTAAATTCAAATAAAGTATTTCCTGACCTTTGTTACCATCTTTCTTAGCACTGCGTATGGTTGGGGTCTTTTCAGTTTTCTCTTTTTTAAGACTAAATCTATTTGACAAATGTTGGTAAATAATAATTTATCTAACTCTGTTAAATGAGATACCAAGTGGTTGAGTCAATGGCTAGTTCTAAGAACAGCTGCTTGTCTGCAAATGCATATCTAAAGGTTAGAGATATCAGTTGTGTAGAAAAACTCATTTAAAGACATTTTCTGTTTCTGCAATGATATGGGTTTTACAGAACAAAGATATATATAAAAATGCAGAAATACAGGCATTGTTAACTACTGGGTTTTGCATTATTTGATTTTTTTCAATATGCATGGAGTTATTTTTACAGCCTTTTCCTACGTTGTCCTAAATACCTATGATTTAGCTTGCCGTTTGAACAGCAACATGAGTGTGGCTTAGGTAGACGTACCCTTCGTGGAGCAGCATTAATTTAGCCTTGCATCATGTACACCTTATAGTGAAGCTCCTGTGACCTGGGTTTCTGCTGCCCTGTATCTGTGTCCCGGCTTGAACAGATGAATATTGTAGCTTCACTGCTTTTGCTGTGAGCCAGCGGTGGCTCCACAGCTCTTCATATGGCGGGAAGCTCAACAGAAAATGATGTAGTAAAATTGGGCGCGTGTATACGCCTGTAACACCACAGAGGTTTAAGAGAGCAATACAGTGTAAAACAAGGACAATACAAAATTAAAGGTAACACACAGAAGTGGTAATTAGAGCAACAGGCTCTGTCTGGGAATTTTGTGGCAGTCAAACAAACTTTGGAAGGTGGTTCCTGTTACGCTCCTTGCAGGAGAGCAGGTCAGGCTGCAGCTTCCCAGCTGTGCCTGCTCCAGGCAATGCCCTTTGCAGGGTGCTTTAGGCCCTTTTCCTCTCAAAATGACTTGGAAAATCAGTCTGAAATTGCTGGGTGTTTGGGTTGTAGCTCTTGCTGTTGCTGCAGGGAACTGTTCACACTGATGTGCAACGCCTCAGGGCTCAGCCCTGCCCCCTCCATCAAGGTTGAGAGGCTTCCCAGAACTGCAGATAAAACACTGTTCACTATTCCTGCCTTGACCTCCACAGTCCCAGCTTTTATAGAAGGCGTTTGGAGCAAAGAAATAGTAAGGAAAAAAAAAAAGGAAGATCTTTTTCCATCTCCTTTATGTTTAGGGGCTGAACTTGCCAAAGCTTTGTTCTTCTCCAAAGGGACCTCTAGCTGAGGTCTCTGTGTCTCATCCCTCCTTTCCCAAACTGAGCACTGCAGTACTCAGTCTATAAAAAGCCCTCAAAACAGGCCGAAAAAGATCTATCGTGACTGCTCGTAACAGACTGCAGTTTTATGAGCAGTTTAACTGGTTCCAGTTCTCCACCCGTCTACTCCTAGCTATGTCTTCCTCTCTTCTGATGTTTCATCTTTACCTTTTACAGGGTTGGGATTTGGGCATCTTGTGGTTTTTTTCTTTTTCATCACAGAGCTGAGGGGAGGAAAGGGGTAAGAACGGCTCTTTTGACAGAAATCCAGATTTAGATTGTTTAAGTGGATTATGAAAAACATCCAGGAGTGGGAAGTTTAAGGGTTTCATGGGCTGTTAGAGCTTTTAAGTTATCTCACTTAGGATACAAGAATGCCTAGATGTTACCAATTTTCTTCACTAGCTGAGATCATCAGCTATTTTAGGACTTTAAAGTCTCTTTCATTCTAACCTGCTGAGTACTTTTCTAAGGTTAAATGAGGAATTTCCTTCCAGACCATCGTACCACTGAAGATGAGCTGCCATTTCTGTTCCTATAGTGGGAAAATAAGTTATCTAAGAAAGGAAGAGAGAGGACCAGAAAGCCACACTCAGAGAAAGGGTCTGACCTCAGCAGTAATAACATTTTTCGTTAAATGATTTCTTTTGTTGTTATTAAAATGTTTATCAGCCTCTGTCCATCGAAAATAATTAAAAGATTGCAAATGCAGATTTCAAGCTGAGGCCGAGTTATGAGCTGTTTCGATCTGACTTTAACTGTTAGCTACTCGTGGAATGTGGTTGCTCACTCAGCTCACATGCTTTTGTGTCTGTGCCC
Organism: Rhinoptilus africanus; assembly: GCA_013400135.1. NCBI lineage: Eukaryota > Metazoa > Chordata > Aves > Charadriiformes > Glareolidae > Rhinoptilus > Rhinoptilus africanus. The sequence continues at coordinate 205,269 of VXBO01000804.1, read as the reverse complement.
TGACATTTATTATGTTCTTGTGGGAAATCAATATTTTAGATCCCTCTTGTTATGAATAAATTTGTGCATGGAATTCAATTTACAGAAGTCTATCAAAAACAAATAAAAGGCACCAACTACATTTGAAGAATTTAATATTTAAGAAAACGTTCACGCACATCTTTTTTTCATTATTTTCCCAGCCGTAAGTCTTGACTAAGATTAAATATTGGGCCTGATTATCTTTTACAGGATATAAACTTAATCTGTTCCAAAAATAACATTAATATCTGCGACCATTAACAATTCCTTTTAGAAATAAATGTTAATGAAATGCAAATAAACTCAACCATGTATTATGCATATTATTTTTACATGTATTTCACAGAGTTCGTTTAGTTGAAAGAGGATCTCCACATAGTTTGCCCCTCATGGAGTCAGGAAAAGTAAGTACCGACGGAAGATTTAAATGTACTTTTTACGGTAAATATTTTCCATAAGTTTCCATTTCTGTTCATTTTTATGTGTATGTAGTGTTGAGGAGGGCTTTATCAGATGTGCAGACTGAAGACCTTCCTTTACTTTTGAGGTTACAGCACGGTGGTGGTAACTGATGCATTCCTGCTCTCTCGGAAGCTGTGCCCTCCCTCTTTTGTGCAAAACACATTTCCTTCTTTTATGCAAAAAGAAGGTATTTCATCCTGTGCATCTCCCTCTTGAAACAGCCAACAAATGTGCCACTAGCAAAGGCAGTTCTGTTGATGGAGACTCATCTCCAGAGAACTGGCCTGAGGTTACCAAGGCTGTACTCTGGGTTACTGATCACTTGCGGAGGGACTGTGCCCGGTGGGTGGCATCGCTGTGGGGACAGGCTGAGGACACAGGACCAGCACACAGCGACAGGGGTACTGCCTCAGCTCTGTCCCCATGCCCCGGTGACTGAGGTCTACTGCTACGCGTGGTCTGCCTCTGGGAGAGAGGAGAGGTGCCATCGCTGGTGCGCTGCGCCACCGAGGCGCTGCCTGCTCACTGACTGCCCTTCACACCATGGGTGCTCCTCTGAAGCCTTCTAACCATACCTCTGCAACCGCTCGTGGTCAGGGGATGCTCCCTTCTCTGTTGTAACATCTGCGCACCTCTGGAGTGGGTGAATGTCCCTTACATGAAGTCGTTGGCAGGGCTGCGTTCTGAGGAGAACGCATTGTGCCTCTGGCTTTCTTTTTGTTTCAGACCAGAGTTTCATGTGGCTAGCATTTTCGTTTGGTTATTGTTTCTATTCTAATACATACTCTCAGAGTATGTATTGCGCCATTTGGTAGGATTTTTGTATTGTAGCTGAATATTTGATTTCTGAGGAGTTTTTAATGATGGAACAGCTTTCACCAAGAGAAGAGGCTTTGTAGCATTTCCCAGATATCTCAGAATGTATTACATCTATGAACTATTTCATTTTTTTTATGTTATAAGTCTATTTTAACTTTTTAAGGATTTCTTCTGGTTTCTAATGAAGGTTTTTTGGGATGAAGAGTCAGCATATGACTGCATAAGCCGGTATCTGCTTTCTTACCTGCCTCATGTTTTCTTTCAATAGATCCTCCCAGGAGTACGTATCATTATTGCTAATCCAGAAACAAAGGGACCCTTAGGAGATTCTCACCTCGGTGAGGTGAGTCATGAAAACTTCACCTTTGTGTGCTCTGAACTAAAGTGCAGAGAGAAAGCTGTCATCGCATATGCCAATGGTTTCCTATAATACATCTTATCAAATGCCCAGTTAAGAAAATTGTGAATTCTACAGAGCTTTATAGTATACAGTGTGTAGCGTGATATTTGTATCATTAAAATTGTTAGTAACATACTTGATAAATACTAATAATAGCTGCTTTGTTAAAAAATTGGGGAAAAACCCCTACTTTTTCTAATTGTATTTTCTACTTCATGCTTCATTAATTCTGATGGAAAAATACATGAAAAAACAAGTTTATTGATTAGTCTAATTTCAACTAGATGGTTTTTCTAGTGCTATTCTTTTTACAATCATTGTGCTTCAACGCACTGAAGTACTCTCATTAGCTAAGTCGAGCAAAGCTATATGTTTTTCCAATTTATTTTATGTTTCTAGAGAGAAAAACAAATGTTATTTTCAAGGAGCAATAAAGTTCTAATTAACAAAATGAAGAATTTGCTTAGTCATAATTAAAACTACAATCTAATTTGTGAGATTCATCTGTAAGATTTCATTACCATGAAGTCCTCCATAGGTGAAGGTCCCTGGCTTCACCCTTTAAAATAATCATTCTGGTGGTCATGGAGGACACCCTGCTGGAGTAAATACACTGAATCGGGAGGGGAGGACTATAGATAGAGCACTGTGGGTTATAGGCTCTTCTGAAAATTGCCGTAACCAAGCAGACCTCAGAGCGAGCTAAGCCGTTCCAGGAGGCTGTGCCAGCCTTTGGCTAACCTGGGGCCACAGGGCTGCAGGATGTGTGTCCCTGTGGCTGTCAGTCCAGCATCCCTGTCCCCCAGGCACGGCTCAGATCTGGACTCCAACTGCAGCAAAGTTAGATTGGGGCCTCTGTGCCTAAAACTGGGTCATTTAAGGGTTCAGAAACAGTGTTAAAAGGCATTAGAGTATTATCTGGCTGTGACTAAAAATATTTGCATCAAGAATTTTCAATAATGCTTCATTCTGGGAAACTACTTTAATTAATACCCGTGTAATTGCTTTTAACTTAGATATGGGTTCACAGCACTCACAATGCCAGTGGGTATTTTACCATCTATGGAGACGAATCTTTGCAATCGGATCATTTTAATTCAAGACTCAGCTTTGGAGACACACAGACTATTTGGGCTCGAACTGGCTATCTGGGGTTCCTGAGAAGAACAGAACTCACAGATGCAAATGGAGGTAAGAGGTTTCTCATCATCTAGGTCTATGCACAGAATTTGGATTATTTGGAGGCTGAAACTGTGTCTCTTGACCTGCAGTACCTGATGTGTTCAATCTGTGAAACCTGTAGAACTCCAAAAAAGCCTTAGTTGAAATAATCAGGAAATAAAACAGGGAGCAAGATTTCCCTGTTGAAACAATTGCTTTTCCTTTGCTGTGCCTCGGATGCTATAAATCCCCTCCACCGGTGACTTTTTGGCACTGTTAATAGGCCACTAACAAGTGCTTCAACTCAAAAAATAACAAATGCAGCTTAAAATGCTATCATTTGCTCTGGCAGTGGTATCTGCAGGAATGCATTCGTGCAGATAGAAAAAACCCAGTCGTGAGTCTGAGCCCTGTCCCTCCTGTGACGACCATCTTTGATAATTCCTCTGTTTAAACTTATGTACAGAAGCTGTCCATTTCTCAGATTTCCCCATCGTTAAGACTGCGAGCATGGTTACTGAAATGTAACACAAGCAGTAGCCTGCTGGAGAAGCTACGGAGTGTTTGGGTTTCTGTCGGGAAGGTGCAGGATTCTGTTACTTGTTTCTCTGACATTCCTTATTTTGTGTGCACACATAAGCAAGCCAGCGCTGCCGGGCACACGAAGTCTCTGCTTGGGAAAACGCTGCTTCCCTGTGATTTCTGCAGAGCGCAGTGCCACGAGCGGCAGCTGCCTGAGGTGGCCATCGAGGCTGTTGGCAAAGTATGGATTCTGTCAGTGCCACGAGCACCCCCAGGAGCCATCCCAGGGCCCCCCTGTCAGTGCAATTACAAGAGCCACTATTCAGCCAAAGAGTGAATTCATCCAATCTGAAAGCATTTTAGTAATCACTGTGGATTACGACTGCTGCCCATCTCCTTATGTTAGCATCCTCCTAAAGAGATTTACTTTCTGTTGCACAGGCTTTTTTCAGTCCATAATGACAGCCCGGCCTTGAGAAAATTCGGGATTCTCTGAGGATATTGCAACTTAAGCGTACACATGGCATAAATCTTCTCCTGGCAAAGAGTTACTAAGTCTTGGTTTTCCTCACACGTTTAGCTCCCAGTGCAGAAACTTCTCTGCCATTTATGACTGGTGGAGGTTATATTGCCATTACATTACCACCGTGCAGCTGTCTAAATTAATGTAAAAAGAGCCAGTTATCTGCTTATAAGTCTATTAGCAAACATTATTTTTTTATGGATAACATGCAGTCGTTTATTATCAGCCTAATATCTTTTAAAAAGTGTCATTTCAGCCTCATTTATTTCTGTAGTCAGTAAAAATTTGTACTATAAGAGCATTACGCTCCAGAGCTTGCCGTTTGTCTGAATGAGCAATGTGCTATCTGACATACAGCACATATTTCTAGTTTATTGATAAACACCTCTGTAATACACCTAAAGCATCAGGACTGAACATCTCAAAGCCACTGGAAGAACATCATCCATTCTGTTGGGGTCAAATCCATCTTTTCTCTTTCAAAAGAAAGAGAGAGAAACAAGGAGCCTATTGTCTTGAAAAAGAAGGAGTCTGTTCTGCGTCCACCTGGAAGAAAACCAGGAATTTATCTCACTGTCTTTGGATAAAGACTTCCACTTTTCTCTTCTTCAAATGGGAATAGTGTTTCTGCCTTCCTTTCTTGCTTTCTGCTCTGCATTGCACTTCGGTAATGGAAAGTTCTCATTCGTTTGGAAATCACTTTGGGGTTTCAGAAATTCAAGGATAACTTACAAATGTTATACTTATTTTACTTATTTATTAATGTGAACATTTTTTTTAATTTAATATACTGGAAAATAGAATCATTAATATTTGTTTCCTTACAACCAGAACGCCATGATGCACTTTATGTTGTGGGTGCATTAGATGAAGCCATGGAGTTACGAGGGATGAGGTACCATCCGATCGATATCGAAACCTCTGTAATTAGAGCACACAAGAGCATCACGGAATGGTAAGGATTATATAACGCCAGGGCCCTTATATAAAGCTGAAATATTTATCGTGTCTGGGGCTTTTTCTTGGATATTGCAATTGATCCAGGAAATGGCCTGTCAGGATGGTCACGGGATTTATAACCCAGCTGTAAAATATGTCTGTAGGATGAAACTTTTCACAAACGGATTTAATCAGGAAGGATTGTTTTCTGCTAAGATCTTTCAATATGTTGCTTTTTTTATGTGGTTTTATGTACAAGTGAAGGGTTAAACTTTTAATTTGAGGGAGCCAAGCAGCTCTCAGGGAAGTCAGTAGTTGTTTCTTGGAGTTTTGAGATTTATATTCTGACCAGGAAGAGCAAACTGGTATGAGGTCAAGCTTTAGGAGTGCTGTTCTTAGAAGGAGTAAGCAAACAAACATTTCAAATAAATGAACACACTAATAATCTTTATTAGTGAACACACTGTTACTTTTGAATTGGTTATTAATAAATCAAGCAATGATCAAATCAAGGTCACAATGGAAATTGAAGCAGTAAATCAATGAGTTAATAATGGTGTTTTCTTAATCAATGTATCACATCATCAAATGCACACAGCAGGTAATCATTTCTCAAGGCCGACATGAGAACAAATTGCTTTTCATTATTCTTGCATCAGAAGACTTGAGTCAGGTAGTTGTTTTGTTTTGATATAACCTCAGCTCAGCTCTTCTCCTTTCAACCAAAACGAACTTGTCGCAACAGCCAGAGCAATTTAGTGAGTATAAGACGTGACTCTCCATTTTTCTTTTCAGTCCTGGCTGCAGAGGTGTGGCCTGGAGCAGTAAACTTAATAATGAAGCACAGCCACCGGACTGGTTTCTTTAGTCAAACCACTTGGCTTTTTTCTCAAGTATCTCTTAAAATTAAGGCAGTTAATTGCTTGGCTGACTGTAACTGAGGTTTTACATTATTGGCTCCTGCCTAGAGCATCATCACAACTGGTATGGGCTTGTGACAGCTAGCCATTACACTGGGTGGAGGATTCTGTGTCCTCATACAGACCAGTGTGAACACTTTAAGGATGCTGTGAAATTCTCCTTGAAAATGTGTCAGATCAGTATCAGCAGCAGATGAAAATTTCTCAGATCAAGCTATTTAGGGACAGCTGTATTACAAGATGACCAGAGATTCGTCTATCGATGTGTTCAGCAGTACCTGTTTGTCAGAGATTTGTGTGTCCTCGAAGTGTGAGCTCATGGGCAGTGAATGAAGTAGCTATATCACACTGCAGAAATGGTCATCATGGGCTTCAGTGGCCAAAAATACTTAAATTATATTCCTTTTTTCAAGACCACATGAATTTCCATTATCGTGGAAATCGTCAGTGGGATAGTGGCAGCTAAAAAAGGATTGGGATAAGCTGGGAGGACCGAAGAAAAAGGTCACTGAATTTCTGCAAGAAGGTAGAACATGCAAATAATTCTCAGTGCCTTAACTCTTCCCAGTAGTGAAGTGATAATGTACAAGGCATATGAGTGAGATTTCAGAAAACACACTGTACTATTACTACCCTTTGCCCAAATGCCAAAATTGAAAGTCTTTAGGGTTGTTTTTTCCTCAAAGAAGAGAGATTGCTGATGGGTTAGGTGTTTCTCTGATGCGGTCCCTGCAGAAAACTGACACGCAGTAGTTCAGAGTGACAACATCTGGTTTGCTCACAGTTCCCAATCTCTTCCTAACCAGTGCTCTGCCTAAAAGCTTTCTCAAGCCACCATCATGGAGTTTTCATTCACAGTCCTAGTCCTGACTGTCCTTGACTCTGCTCACTTAACTTCTCTTTCAGCTTCTCTTAGAGGTCCTCCTCTTGGCCTTGTGAAGGACCCCTTGACAAAATAACGGCCAGTTAAATCTTTTATATATGCTTTGTATATGCCTTTCTTTGGACGGGCGCATGAGCCTCTATACTTGTTGGAGGCCACTGTTGTGTCAGTGACAATGACCCATTAAGGAATTAACCGCATCAGTACCTATTGCAAACGAACGGTACTGGCTGTGTCCAGTCGACAGATTGTAAAAATAGCCTCAGCTTCCAAGAAACACATGCTCATTTTGTAACATTTGACACTATTGAGGAAAGTGGTCATGTGTTGACTAATACGTGATCCTGCAACTTCTGTCATTGAGGATCAGATCTAAAAGGTCATTGAACATTATTCTTGTCTCTGAATAAATTTTATCACAAAAATCAACAACCTCTGACCCTGGACCTCTGTGTCTCAATACATAACGAGCAAAAGAGTGGCATGGTCTGTTTTTATTGTGATGTATAACTACACCAGGCATTTTTGAAAGTGTTTTTAGTACTGAAAAATATGTTGAGAAATACTGTATGTGTATGTACTTTAATTAAAGCACATTGTTGACGCATTTAAACTTCAAACCCTTGAAAGAGGAACAGCACGTAGCTTCCTGAAATTTGCTAAGAAGTGGGTTTTTTCTCTCTGGATAATGATAAATAGGTAAAGCTACACAAGATACTTGGAGAAGAAAACCATTATGGGCCTCTTTCTCTGGAGGTGTTTCAACAACTTCCTTGCTTTTCCTGAAGCATTTGGTGGGTTGGAAGCAGCAGGAGGGGCTGTTCCCAGCTCAGCACATTGGCTGTGTTGCATCCACTGGGTGTGACTCCATTAATTCCTTGAGAAAGTGCAACCTTACTGGGTCCCTAGTTTTTAGGGTTTGGGGTTGTTTCTTTTTTAATTCATGAAGGGTAGAAAGTTGAAGTATTCATAAGTTATATATGCTGGCCAATTTATCTTCGTCTCAACTGGTGAGAACACAAAGGGACATACTGTCTTTTACTTAAAGTGATCACCAGTGAGTTAGAATCATGACACATGAAATGAGTTTTAAATTAAATTGAAACCCTCTTTGGAGTGTCAATCGCTCTAGGACTTAACAGAAGCTTCATGAAGGTTTTGGGAATCAGTCCTCTGAACTCAGACAAACTAACTTATCCTAAGCCATGTTTTAGGGACCTGCTCCTGAATCTTGCCATTAATTGCTTTCCCAGTTAACAAGCTACCAGTAAGTTTAAGGCATGGTTTCAAGTGCCAACTTATATGTTAATAAAACCTCCCCAGGCTTTTTTGTGAAAAAATATATAATACTAATTTAGATGTTTGTACAGCAATCCATAAAAATTCTAGGACCTCTCTGGAGATGGTTACCTGTGCAGACTGATATTTCACTTTGTTAATATTCAGCATCAATCAAAACTTACTAGAATGTCTGTGAAAACATAATTACAAATTAAAATTCATTTCATAGCAGCACTAAGTCAAAAGGAGCCTGCACAGCCTTGCTATGGCTGCCCATTAGTTTTCCAGATCAATAAGCACATAAGAATTCAATCAAATAGTACTTTGACAGGATCTGAATATGATTTTTTTTTTATAAGTACTTTTCTCCGAAAATCCATTCTGTTAAGCATCAACATAGAGCACGTTTTCATAGCTAACTTTTGGGCAAAGTTAGATATGTTTCCAAAGTACAGGGATTTTCAGAATTGTCTTAGTAGACTAAAGCAGTGCGCTTGTGTCTCAATCACGCGTTGACCTTGGGGTAAGTAGCTCTTTTTGAAGTTGGTTAATATACATAATATATTCTAACTTTCAGATGGTTATGCTCAAAACAGTTCTGGGAAATTATCCCCTGATTTTAAAAGGTAAAGGAGGGTAAAGTACAGGGCTTGATGTATGAGTTACCTGTGTAGAATATTATTATTTATACTATGGAATAAGTTAGAGGAAGAAATAACCATCATCTGTGTCTTAAACACCTGCAAGGAAGAATGAGATTGCTCTTTGTGGAGCCTCAGTCCTGTTGACCTCCTGTGAGACTTCAGAGGCTTTGGAGACATCTGAGACGTGGGGAGGAGGATGGAGGGAAGCACACACCAGACTTCTGTGCCCTCCCAGCCCCCATATGTGGAAGGATAAATGCATTATGTTTCAACAGAAAAGATGCCCAAAAGCAGAAGCCAAAATTTACCTGCTTTGGCTCAAGGGCTTAACCAAAATGTTGGGATCTTACAAAATTCTTTTAGTGAAGAGGAGATACTGGTGATAATGGCATTCTCTTGACCATCTCACCTGCTAATAAGGAATGTACAACCTCCTGTCCCCTTAAGCCCAACAGAAATAAAACACAGCTGAAAGAAAACAGATGGAGACACTGCTTATTTCTGCATAAACCAACTGGCCCAGAAGAATCGCAGCTCTCTTGTGATGAGCTCTGACCTGCCTGGAGAGCAGCCAGCCCAGCCCAGAAGGCTCGTAGCCATGTCAGCCCAGCACTGAGCAAGCCCCCTTCCCGGCCACCCGGGGACCCCTGTGCAGCCTGCGCTATTATGCCATGTAAACCCGCCCAGGGCTCCACACCCCTTCGCTAGGCAGAGTTTATCCCAAAGATCTTTCTGCTTGGACTATGTTCCTGCTGTTCCTTTTGGTGCCTCCTCTTTTAACCTCATTTGCTCTTCTGGGCTGCTCTTCAAGAAGCCCCATCCACCCACACACCGCTCATGCATGCCTTCATGAACACAGTAGTGCTCTGACAGTTCTCTGGCTTCAGCGGCAACCCCACGTTGTCTTACTGCCTCCCTACATGATGGCCAAGGATTAGACTCGCGTTTCCGTAAAGTTTAGCCCAATGCTTAGCATTACGGCAATGTAAAAGTGAGAGCTAGTGGGGCTGTTCTCCCACCCTGCCTCCAGACGTGTTCTCTCTTGCTACTTGGGCATTGTGGGGAGCAAACAGAAGGAGCCCTAGGAGTTAAGACAAAAAGTAACCAAGGTTAAATGAAAAGGGTAAAAAATGAAATGGGGGAAAAAAAACCCACCACTAATATTATTTTTTCTTTCCTTCCAGTGCGGTGTTTACCTGGACAAATTTATTGGTTGTTGTAGTTGAGCTGGATGGATCGGAGCAAGAAGCTTTGGACCTGGTTCCTTTGGTCACCAACGTGGTCCTGGAGGAACACTATCTGATTGTAGGGGTGGTGGTGGTTGTGGACATTGGTGTAATTCCTATCAACTCCCGTGGAGAGAAACAACGTATGCACCTACGAGATGGATTTTTGGCAGACCAGCTAGATCCCATCTATGTGGCCTACAACATGTAGTCTTGTACCTTAAAGCTTCCATGGACTTTACTGTAGATGTATAAAATTTTTTGGTGTCCACTAAAAAAGTGTGCAGATAAGATGCTGACACTCATCAGAATGGAACTGTTTCTATTATGACTTTTCAAAGCAGTCACGATTGGCAGGAAATAAAATGTGAAATGTTTTCTTTTACCACTAAATTTTAGAAAAGAAGGACTATGGGGTGAGGCCCTTCAGTGTGTTGGAAAAGCCCATTTTAAACTTTTTTTTTTTTGCTTATTGGACAATACTGCTTTTTGAGTAAATGTGGCTTTGTATTTTACATTAAGTAAGCTGAAGTAGATTTTTTTTTTATTCTGCCCTCCGAATGGATTCCTTTAAAACAATTTGCATACTAACACAAATAATTGTTTTCTTCATTTGTTTTAATATGTCATAAAAAGCTGATGAATACAGATCCGTTACTAACTTAAGCCATTTTAGATCCCACATCTTAGGAAACTCTGTAGTGGTACGAGGAGAATACCCAAAGTAGCACCTTTCAATTAGAAACCTTGCAGCTTTCCGTCGGAGATACTGAAAGCCCAAAGGCCCAAGAGCCTTTGCTGTTAGAGTTAGAATGGAAGAAATTTATAAATAAGGTATTTCGGCAATGAACTTGCAAATATCTTTGTACTAAACTAAAAAGATAAAATAAGTTAACTACTTCTTCTGTAATTATGTACAAAACGTTTAATTTATTTTGATCTCTTTAGAAGTATAAAAGAGAAAAAAACATTCAAGAATATTAAACTCTTGAAATGTTTGCTAATATAAAAACAAAGTGTTGTATTATCTTGAGTGGATAGTATCACATCAAATATATATATATGAAATATAAATTCACTAATGACAAAAGATTTTAAAGTTTAAAATGCAGTACTTGTCACTTGCATGGTGTCTCCCACTGTAGATAATCAAATGTTACTCACAAATTTTTGGAAAAAAAAAAGCAATCCTGGATTGCTAAGTATCCCTGTCGAAAAGAATCCTCTAGATACCAGCAAGTGGAATTATTGCTGCCTTTAAGGCGGTGAATGAATTTAAGACTAAAAATGCACTACAATAATTTTCTTTTCTTTGCCATGGAGGCAACAATAACTATTCGTGCTGGCATGTGCATACACTTGTTAGGCTTAGAAAAGGCAGGTTGAGGAATAGCACTGTTGTCTAGCTGCAGAACTTTGTTGCACAATTTTTTTTTCATTGTTTTAGTTGGTGTTTTTATTGCTATAAGGAAAAGTTTTGGGGTTATTTGCACAGAGTTATCAATTTGCCTCTCAGCTAGGACACGTAGCTCGGTGGCCAATGCATCCAGTTTACATTTACAGGAAACGATTGTTTCCATGGTCGTTAATTTATTCCTTAATAGAGAGGAGCGTACAGTCACTACAGCCGGTTTGGCACGAATCGTGCATCTGCTAACTAGTCCCTAAACGCAGTAAAACATCGGAGGAACCGATCTGCCTGTGTAAAGAACGGAGTCGTCCCGCGGTCTCCCGTCCGAGGCCATAGCGGGAGAATAGTAGGAAAACATGCATCACAGCTGCCTTCATTTTACTACCTTTGGATAAAAGAGAGGTTTGATTCCCCAGTTCTGTTGTCTTCCCTGTGCCCCGGGCCCCTTTTTTTTTAAATTTTCCCCTTCCTTCACGTGGCCGTAACTGAATTGACCCCTTGGTGATCACGAGTGGGATTTACCAGCCGCAGTCCAAGAATGCTTTTCTTACTGTCCCCAATGGCGTTCACGTGCTGGCTCTCGTTACCGGATATGCATGACTAAGATTGTTGCAGGGCAAATGTAACCATGTTTATATCACGTATAAGGGAGTCTCGATGCTGGGTGTTTAAAGTCTTTTTGAAAGGTAGGGACGTTTTAGTCTGCATGTACAGTCCAGAGCATCTTGCCATGTCAGACGCGTTTTCTTTCCGACTGCCCTTTCCGCCTTCACCGTCCTGTGAATAGCCCCATCCATGCTCTGCAGACCAGTCCTATATTTTGTCAACTTCATTTTCTGCTCCCTAAAAAGAATAAAAATCTCTTCTTAATGGCAAGTTGTTGTAAGGTTTCAGACAAGATGTTGATTGATTACAAACATAATTGCAGTGTGTGAACTAACCTGTGAAGTCCTGCTATCGCTGATCTCAGTACTGCAAAACAAATCTCGCTGTCATTCAGAGCATCACTTTAACCTTCACCAAGTCAACTTTGCATTTGTAGAGAATAAAAGAACTGCAATGCAGCTGTGAAACGCAGTTAATAACAGCTCTCTTCTGCAACCTGTCACCCGTGGTTGTTAAATCCTGAGTTAAGAGAAACGATAAACTGAGTTTCTGGTTTTGTTGTGCAAGCAAAAGGAAGGAAACATTTAAGCACCATCAGACTGAGCAATAAAGAAGGATTGTTCTGTATTAGAAACTGTACTGTAGATAAACCATTCATGAGAATGTATAAAATGTTTGTCTTGTGACCTTGTGCTTTTGGAGTCAGACAAAACCATGTAATCAACTTGATGCACATGCACAAAAAAAGAGGGTACACAATGAACATTTAAACACAAAACTAATCAAACAGGAGCAGATTCCTCATGGTGCTTGTTTATTATATATATTTAATCCTGCTTGACACTTTACCCAAGGGAAGACTGTCCCTTTTATCAGTTGAATGTTAGCAGCGTTATTTCATAGAGTGTGGTGACTGGTTAGAGAAATTCATGTAACTCAGCCAATCACAGTTTCAAACAAAAATTTTTATGTGCAAAGGACAGCAACCTTCTTGTATGTTAAACCACCAGTACGCTTTGTACATCTGTGATAACGCCTGTTTTATATTCAAATGAACAAATAAAAGCTTTTATTTTTGTTGCTCTGAAAATATCAGTTTCTTAATTAGTCATCTAAAATGGAGCTTCTGAGAGCTGCGGACGCTCGCTGGAGGAACATGGAGAGCTATACTGTAATTTTATTTTGTTTACCTCTCTTGTTGCATAATTTATTAGTACAAATCATTATACTTTTAACAATGTTTAAATACTGGTGTGGGCATTTATTGCTGAAAGACTTTCATATGGCAACAAATGTTTTTTGTGAAATGTTTTTTTAATTCTTTTTAATATATTCAAATATACTGTTCACATTTTTGCTGAAAGTGTAAAGACTATTGTAAGCTTGGTAACATTTTGTGAGAAGCAATAACAAGCATATAGTACTGTAAAACTCCTCAAATTTGTCACTTATCGCTTTTGTTGCAAGGTCTTGCTCCCGACACTCTGCTGATCGGTCGCTGGAGTTACTGATCCGGGTGCTGCATCTCTGCTGGAGCTTTCTGCCAGGGGAACCCTGCGGGTAACGGCTTGGTCACGCCGGTGGGACTAGAACCTCCGTATTCATTCAGAAGCCTTGGATGAGCAGGTGAAACCCCCCAGGAAATGCGGTCTGCCTATTTCCGTTGGCCTTGTCCAGAAATACCAGGATTTCAGTGCTGGCTGGCAGCAGCTGAGTTGCAGCGTCCCCAGAGAAGAGTTTTGGCCGTAGCTCTGGTTTTCCAAAAGTGATTTCAAAGGGTGAAATTCTGAGTCCTCCTTTCCTTGGTAGCCCGTCTGAGAAGTTCGGGGTATAAAATCCCATCTCCGGTGGCTGGAATCTGAGGTTGGCTCATCACAAGAGGTGGGCGCAGGTCAGAGAATCCAGTTTTCCAGAGCAGAGGGTGCAACGCAGGAACTGTGGGAGGGGGAGGGCGAGTCAGGGTGGCAGAAGGAAGAGGATGGCAGAACAGCTCTCCATTCAATTTTACAGATTTTTTGGATGTTTTATGCTAATGGTGATGAGGATGTTTAAAACGTCAGAATCTTTCAAGTGCACATTTTAAAAATCATTTTGGCAAATGGAGGCTATAGCGCCAAAAAGCTCAACACACAAAAAGAACTCTTTGCAGTAGGGTTAGAAGAATAATTTCGTGCACAGTAAGAAAAGTATGATTTATTATTATCAGGTTGATATTAACAAAGTAAGAGCTGGGAAAAAAAGCTTGTTAAAAGACTTTGTAGCTTTTTTCTGTGTTTTTCAACACAAAAATTTGCTTTATGCACCATTATCACCTGCAGCGGGGAGGGAGGGGACATGCGGAAAGATCAACGGACAAATTCCCACCAGTCACCTTGTGAACGGAATCACAGGAGAGACGGGCTTGGGGGGAGTTCTCGCTTCCTCCTGAGCCGTGGCGGAGCCCTTCCTGGGGACACCAACCCCTGCTGGGGCTCTGACGGGGGGGACGGGGTCTGGGGGCCTGGGCTGGGCGCTGGCGCCGGGAGAGGTACAGCCCAGACAGAGCATCCCAGCGGGGATGGACCCCACTGCCCCAGGGGGAGAGACAACCCCGATTCTGAATTTTTTTCTTTGTGTTAATGGAAGATCTTCTTACTTAAAACCAGCTGAGATTTGAAAAGGGGAAAAAGAAATACATAACCAGATTCTACATTCTGAAAGCAGAAATTAATAACTTCATTTGGAGGTAAGATTTAAAGGCTCAACTGGAGATATTTTCTGGTATCCGGAGTGCTCCACTTGACAGCCCACCTTCCCAGAAGCCCTCACTCACCTCGCCGTGACTTAGATAAACAGGCTTTCCTTTCCAGGGTTTTCCTGTTCTCTGTTGAGGAGCGTCACCTTTAAGCTGGTCCAAAACTCCTCTGAAGCCTTGCCTCATTCGTACAGTACCTCACCAAGGTCAACATCGTTGAAGCAGCAGCTCTCCCTCTCTTACCCGGCAAACCAGCAGCAGCCCATTTCTGTACATTTTGGCAGGCATCCTCGCGCTGGAAGCTGCGTGGTATTTAAGATCAGCCATAGATGGATGACCCTAAGCAGATTGTTCTGCATCACACCAGTCAAAATCAGTACAGGAGCACTCTGATACTTTTTTCTGGTCTTCGTGGACAAGATTTCTTCAACGCCAAAGCCTCTTGTCTTCTGTATGATCCACCCAGGGGGAAAAAAAACCAAAGTCTTTGCCCCTGGGATCCCACAAAACAACTACAAATATTTTTTTTAATTATCACAAAATTTTATACATCTATGGCCAGTTGATGGGCTGATCCTAAAGGCACAAATCTGAGCTTGCTTTAACTTCATGCTTTGGCAGATGAACGATGATAGGCTTCACGCAAGGGAGTGTCCTGTGGAGGGGCCTGAAGGAGGGGACGGATGCAGTGGAAGCACCACAGCAGGGAAGGGCTTCCAAGTGTGAGTGACAGCATGTGGGAAAGGTTTGGAGGTGGTGGGGAGAGGCACCAAGGGAAGAGCTGCACTGAGCCATCGCTCAGTCCATCACATCAGGGCAGGTTTAGGAGAGCATTTGGTGTAGAAGGTGTAAAGCCAGAAAAGAGAAGGTGGTACGTGTGGAGGTAAGGGTCAGCTGAGACCGCCTAACCCTTCCGTCTCAGGCACCTAATTTTAGGGGCTGGCATTTTAATTTTCTCACCTAGGTGAGCCGTTGCAGATGGGGAGCTCCGGGTGCTGGGACACAGCTCACAGCCCCAGGTTCAGCCTGGAGGCTTGGATGAACGGCCACTGAGCTCAGCCAAGGGGCTTTGGGATAAGATCCAAGAGAGGAAATGTATGGAGGCCGGAGGAGAGACATGGTGCAAGCCAAGGACAGGGGTTATTGCTACCCAAAAGGTTTGGGAAACCGAAAGAACCCACGTGTCTGTATGAGGGCAAGGCAGGACTGAACCGGGGAGTGCTGAGAGAAGACAAGGGTAAGAAAAGCAGCTCCATGAAGCAAAGTCCGGAGGGGAGTATGGCATGGCCAGGGTTCATGGAGCAGAGGAAGAGGAGGATTGGAGCCACCAACTGCCCAAAATAAATGAGTGTCCGAGGCGATACACAGGAATTGAACTTTCCGTTGCAGACACAGATGCTTAGTAACATTCCTAGGACACCCCTCACAAACGTTGTGTTTCAGATGCTTTGCTGAAATCCGCAGGAAGAATTTTTTTCCATATGCTCCCTTTTTTCCCCGCTGCTCGCCAGGGCGAGGAGACCCGCTCGTGTGCGTTTGCAGGGTCTGCCAGCCCAGGGGCTCCCCGCCGCGGGGCAGCGATGGGGACCCACGGCCCCAGGGTGCTGCCAGGGCAGGCGCTGGGCACCCGCCGTCCTGGCAACCCACAGCCCACCCTGCCGGCCCTGCGGGTAGGGCCAGCAAAACCAGAATGGGCAACCTTTACCTTCGTCCCTTCCCTCCTCTCACAGCTCTTTGGTTAGCAAAAAGAAAGAAAAAAAGCACACAAAGTGTATTCTCAGCTATAATTGTATTTTTGTTCAAAGGATGGAAGTATTTTTTTATATCAGGGCAAAGCTTTTAACAGAACAAGAGGCTTTTAACTGCTGTTTTAAGCCGTAATAAAATGACTATTAGAGATCACTCAACTTGGAGTATTTTCACAAAAAACAGATTTTCTCGAGTGAAAACTTTTGTTAAAATGCTGCCCTTTCCAGTGGATCACATAACAGGGTTGCAGTTCCCCTGTGAAAGCGCTGCGATTGCGTTTTTGCTGTGCGTGCGTGGGGACACGTGCACTTGCGTTGCACTTCGCTTACAACCAACAGCACCATTTACTTCCCCGGCACAAAAAAGCCAGCACATCTGCAGGAGAGAGACAAAGTCAGGACGCACCGTGTCAGTCCCAGGGAGACGTGACAAAGTGTGAGTGTGGGAGAAAGCAACCAGACCTACAGGTTACAATTAGTCTCGCTGACAGATTGACTTAATTTTAGGTTAAATATATTTATTCTGTTTACCCAGTTTTGATTTGGAAATGCTGAGCCGCAGGAAGAACAGAGGACAGGATGAGAGCACTGGCTCAGTGCAGACCTGCACTTCAAGTCATACTCTTCAAAAAAACCTCCAGAAAACTGTCCCCTAAGCCCCCATTTCACTTCAGTTTTGAATACGGAGCAACTCTATGTCAGAGAGAGAGACCATTTTCATCACATCGATAAAGGGTGTCAGGAGTTACATGGCTTCCTCCCAGCCCGTGAGGTTCCCGTGAGGAAGCACACAACATCTTGGAGGGCTTTTCTGAAGTTGGGCACCACCAGCCCCGCTCACCTGAGGTGGAGCTGGAGCCCTGCACCCAGTCTGGGGGGGAGCACCCCAATCCCCACGTCCCCGTGGGGGACAAGCGAGGCGAGCTGCTCTGCTTCATGGCACCAACAGAGTCACATGGGACCTCTGAGGTCAGAGGGATGTGATCGTGTGATGAACCCGAGTTCAGTAAATGGTGAGAAATTTGGCTGAAATTCCCTTCAGGGCAGTGTTTGCTCCAATAAAAGCCTTTGGAGAACTTTCCCTGCCCTTTGTGAGTCCCTTTACGCAGGAGTGTTCCTCCTCTGAACACAGGATCAAGACAACCAAACCATGGATTAAAAGATTGCTAAGAGAAATAAAAAAGTAGAGTATAAAAGAAAGTCAAAGCAGAAAAAAACCCACTAAAATCCCATGGTTACTTCTTTGGACCCAGTTCTGCACTGCTTTTGTACAGTCAGACCCGGTGAAGTGTTGTTGATAGAGATTTCAGAGTTGGAATTGCCCCCCTGTCTTCCTACTGCAGCTTCTGCATGGGCAATTCAAAATGCTCCTCCTCCTCCTCTTCCTCTTCCTCCTCCTCCTCCCCCCCCTCCTCCCCCCCCCCCCCCTCCCCACTCCACAC
>VXBO01000804.1:141115-184328 GCA_013400135.1 Rhinoptilus africanus | reverse complement strand
ACACCGGGAAAGCATTTTGCATAACCAGTTTCACAGCGCCTTCTCTGTGCAGATCTCGAGTTTATTTTTAGGTACCTCTCTGGGGCAAATCCTATTTCCATGGAAGCTTTACGCCAGCTTAGCCTTCACTTCCAGGCAGTTAACAGGAACTGGCCAGTGGCTTCACAGACAAAGGCATCTCTCTGCCTTTTCACATGGCCCCTTCCCACTCGCTCGGCCTTTCTTCGCTTTTATCTTCATTTATTAATCCCCTTCTGTTTAAAAACTACCCGCAAAGCAGCCGCTGTGTTTAATTCCAGCCCCTCCATCGCTGCTTGCCCCAGCTGAAGGCATCTCGCCGCGCTTCCCTGCCAGCCCCAGGGCGGTGGGGCGGGAGAGGTCCCGGGGCAGCGCCAGGGGCAATTCCAAGTTCATTTCCTCTGGGTTCTCTTTCTGATTTTGCTATTTTGATCTCTAACAACCCAGCATTTCCTTTTTAAAGAGCATTACTCAGCGTCTAACATACTTTTGATCCTTTTGACGTTTGGAAATAGGGTTTATTAAGATAAAATATGACAATTTTTCCAGGGTCTTGGAGGGTCCAAGATAGGTGTGGGTTTTTTTCTTTATACATTACCTTTAAACATCTCCCATTTAAAACCAAAAATATTCTCACAAATGGATGGACCTTTCCACTTGCAATTGAATTTCCTTAACATGAAACAATGCAAGAAGGACCTTTCTGATTTTGATACCCCTTTCCCCGCCCCCCCAATATGATTTCTGAAGGCATTTGGAAAGCACATGCCCCGATGGGAAATGTGCTCCACGAGGCTAAAATTGGCTGGGCAGCCCCTACCTCCCGGTAACAAATCCCAGACAGGTTTCAAACACTGGGTCGTTTCAGACATGGAAAGGCAAAGGAGCCCGGCGCTGGGCGGCTCGCTCCACCTAAAGGAAGCAGAAGGCAGGAACCACCGCTCCTCCTAATTAAAATAGCATAACCGCCACAGTTACAATTATTAATTAACAGCAACAACCACGTTAATGATGGAAATAATAATGATAAACCATAGGAGAAGCCAACAAGGAGGCAGCGGCTCAGCCCAGCCCCTGCCCGCCCCAAGGGCCGCGGTGGAAGCGGCTTTTGGGCACCGCAAGGACAGGCGTCCTCCGCGCTGCAGGGACGGCGGTGACAGGGCCCAGCGTGGGGCGAGNAACCCAGGGGGGAAGCGTTCCCAGTGGGATTTCTGCCAGCGGTGCCGGTGCTGTGCCTGGGGGCTGACGGTGGCCACCGAAAGGGGAGGAGGGAAAGAGCTCGACAGGGACAAGGCTTCATCCTGCTCCGGCTCTGCCGGCTCCAGCCCCCGTAAGTGACCCCTCTGCAGTACGGCGCTGGGCCAGTTACTTGTACTTAAAATCGAATTTCCTCAAGCTGAATTAATAAAATCCGCACTCTTCGGTAAAACGCTATGACTCCTGTAAGAAGAGAAAAGTTGGGGCAGTCAAATTACAAACGAGACTTTGGAGGGATCTTTAAATATTTAAAATACAGTTTTTGATTTCCCCCCCTCCCCCTGGGACTAGCAGGTCTCGCCAGGTCTTAATTCCCACGAGGAAATTCTTAATTGCCACAGAGGAACCGCTTCCCGCCATGTCCCTCCTGACGCCTGAATTCCCAGCAGGGCTCCAGGACAACTTGCCAGCCCGTGGCTGGTCCCCAGCCGTCCCTTCCTCTCGAGGGTGTCGGTGGACTCTGCCCCGTGGGCAGCAGCTCCAGCACGGCCCCCGCTCCCCCCGACACCCCGCCGGCAGCGAGTCCTGTCCTCAAAACAGGGAGAGAGACGGGGTCTCGGGGCCGCGTTTGTGAGAGGAACGCTGCCGCCGTTCGGGCTGGATTCACAGAGCCCCCTCAGTCCCTCCGGATAAAATTATTTTATTAATAAACCACAGGCCGTGCGCAGGCTCAGGGGTGGTGGCTGGGCTAGGGAGGTAGAGTGGGGCTGCCAGTGGGGGGGGGGGCTGCGACCTCCCCCCGGCTGCCGACCTGGCACTAAAGCCACAACATGAGGGGGACAGCCCTGGGGGGCTGCTGGCCCTGAACGGGCCGAAAAGGTGTGTTTTCAGGGCCGAGAGGTGTGTTTTCCACTCAAGCCCTCGCAGGGACCCGCCAGCCCAGGGCGAGTCAGGAGCAAGGTCCCCCGAGCTCCATCCGCAGCCGGGTCCTTCCGGAGGAGGAGAGGTAAGAAGAGCGGCCGGACGCACGCCCACCCAAGGGCGCGAGGACAACCGGCCAAAATCAACAGCTTTCAGTGAGGGGTGTTTTTTTTTAAATACATTTATTAACCAATGTTAACACATTAAATGACTCTATATATTGCTAGTCAGAGCAGCTTACAAAATGCCAGAATGCATCATAAACTGGACAGCCACAATGAATAATTACAATGTGCATAGTGGCTAAGCTCAACACTTTAATATAGCTTTATGATTTGCAGAAAAATTAATTTTAAATCATGATTCCTAAAACAATCAATTGTAATTTTACCTAAAACTTATACAAAACCAGGCCACAATCTTTTTTTTGTTTGTTTTGTTTTTTTTTTCTTTAAAACACACAGTTTTCACGCTGTAGTAACTTGGAAATGTGCAACCGTGTCAACAGAGACAAAAAAGCCAAAGTAACACGAATCTTACTTTCATGCAGCTATCAGTTAAATATTACATATTCTGGAATGATTTTACACCAAAAATATTTCCACAATAACTTGCTTTCATAGGGGTGGATCGAAGTTTTGGAACTTGTAAAGTAATCGAACAAGATTGATTTTTTTAGTTGTGAAGTGTTTTACAGTCACAACACAGAGGCGACAAAAGTTAATTACACATTTATCAGGCAATAACGTAGCTGTGGTAATACAAGTTACCATCTACTTACTATTTTTTCCAATCGACTTACCACTTAATTTCTGCAACGTATTGGGCATTATTTGGCCGTATCTAGTCAATTAACTTAGATCACCACTGTAAGTAAAAAAGATCAGGATTTCAGTGGTAGTTCACAGAAGTCTTAGTTATATTTTCATCTTTACAATGACCCTGACAAATCCTAGAGAAAACTTTTTTAAAGGCTTTCCTCCTGATTCTTCAGCTTCCATCGTTCCATCATGTAATTGCTTTCAATAAATATCAAAGATCTAAATAAATATTTACAAATTATTCCTCTAACTTCTCAAAAAATAGCTGGATGATTAATGGGCGTATGACTCAGTCTAAGACCAATCTTTGAAAGAAACTAAAACGTGGAGACACTTTAAAAGAAAAGCTATTTAAGTAAGCTTTACATCTATTTAAAAAATTGTCTCTGAACATGGATGCAATTCATATATCTATATATAAAACAAACAAAAAGGAAATAATTTTTCAACTATCGATCCATTCCTATTGGTAATGCTTCTTAATCCAGACATTCCGCAAAATACAGACTTTTTACAAATCACGGCATCTTTAATACAAGAAAATTAACATGCATTATTCTTCATTCTGAGTACAGTGATGGAGCTCATTATTAGGCAATGACCCATTACTACAAACATAACGGCTTCTGTGAAACTTAAGTGCTTTTTCTCCTTTTATTATCAAGTTACAATGGACCAGGTGACACCAGATCATAGGCGGTCAATGACATTGGATTGGGGAGGCCGAAGGGGGGGGGGGGGGGGTGGGCACAATAAAGAAATTTGTATGCCTCATAATTCCGTGTATGAATAAAGGTAGTTGGGTTTTTTTTGTTTGGTTTATTTTTGGCTTTTCTTATTCTTGTTACAAGCACTCATGTTAGGACAAAGATGAAATGTGCAAACTTCAAAATTTAAATATTCATTTTTCTCTAAGATCCAGCTCAGTAAAAGATTACCCCAGTTCCCTGTGATTTTAAACTACAAGATCAAAGCTAATATTTTGTTATAAAAGTTATATATTGAAAAGAAATAATGAAAATAAAACACAGTTGGGAAATATTTAAGAAAAAATACGCAGGACTAGCACCTGCTGTGTCAACCCTGTTCCCTAAATTCAATCATGTACCCACTGGTATAACCAATAGATAATGCCTTTAAACAGTAAAATTAAGCTGAACAAAACCAGCTCAACAAGGTTAAGAAATAAATGTTACATCAAGGTAGTATGCTTCGTTTTTCTGAAACAGTTCTATACTTCTTACATTCAGATCTAGTTTTCAAACGTTCCTTTTGTTGAACTTGCATGATTTTTTTTTATTTTTAGATCTGCTGTTTTTAAAGATTAAAATCTCTGTAAAACCTAAAAATGTTCTAAAATTTGCTGAAAATGCAACAAATCCTCTAGTTTAAAATTATTTAAAGTAACCTGCTCCCACAGATGTTAAATTCATTTTGCCGACAAAATTTTGGAGGAGCGTTAAACAGAAGATTGAAATCACTGTGCAAAATTTCTTTTACGAAAAGTGTTTAAAGGCTGGTGCAAAATGGGAAGCAAATTCTAAACAATTTTGGCTTCTTGGAAACAAAAACCGCTGTGTCTGAGAATAGCAATCATCGAGGTGGTTTTCTAGGGGAGGAATAACTCTTTCATCTTTTTCTGCGGCAGGTACGTTTGTGTTCAGCATGCCAGTGCTCCTGCTGACACTTAATGGAGCAGTAGGAAGTGTTCCAGCAGCAGTGGTACATGGCCTCCTCTTCGCAGTTGTAGCACTGGAGAGAACAAACGAGAGGCGATTACCACCCTCCCAGGATCCCCCCTTCCCAAGGCACAAGCGCTCTCACCCACCCGTGGACGCACCAGCGCGCACAGAGCACTACTTCTCTTTCAGGGTTGTGTGGGGCATCCAAAGGCAGGAGGGCATTTTTCACGCGAGCTGAGTAAAGCAGCAATCTTTAGTAAATCCGCACAATGCTTTCATATTTTCCAGAGTCTGGATTATTGCTTTTGAAAAAATCATTTCTCATTTAAGACAACTCATCTCTCAGGGTAGTGGACCGACATTTTTCAGCTACACAGCGCAGGAACCATCTTTTACCCTACTTTTGTATAATGGCATCCTGATCCATGTCTTAAAAGTTACAATAGATCAACATACACTTCTGGCGTGACCAGGTTCTGCACAAGCTTGAAAATCTGTGTTTCTGAGGTTTCTTTACAAGCCCGACCTGTCCAGAGGTTGCTGGGGAAGGTCCTTTTGGGCTAGGAAAAGCTCAAAAGTCACAACAATAACATTATTGGAGAAAAGGATAATTAATTACTGGTCTCCAAGGAGGCTACTGTCATTGTGGATTGTTGGCTGCCAGAGAGCGCTGCAATCTGGTGAAAACAAAACCTCGTGCTACATCAGTGCTACTGAGAAGAGCAAGATGGTGCCTTTACCTTCAAGTCTCCCAGAAACTAGAGAAGGCCTGGCGTACAATGGATGGCTGTATGGGCTCGTGCCCCTTGTCATGTCTGCTGTGCACAGCCCGCGATTTCTGCAGAAATACCTGGTTCTGGGGCGTGCTGCAGCGCAGAGGACTTCTGCCCCAAAACTCTATCCCCTCATCCAGGTCGTTGATGAATATATTGAAGAGCACTGGGCCCAGTACTGACCCCTGGGGAACACCGCTCATCACTGATCTCCAGCTAGACTCTGCGCCCCTAATCACAACCCTCTGAGCTCTGTCAATGCCTATTGCATGACAGGGAACAGAGGGAGGGATATTGCACAGTCTGTGCAGGCTGCTATCAAACCACAGAATAACACACAATTCACTTTTTATGTCCTGTCTAGCTACAGCATTGTTAATAAAACAGAGAATTACAAAGAAAACAAACCCAACTGCCTTAAAACAAAACAAAACCACAACAACCCTACATGCTCTAAAAGACAGATCCAAGAAAGCTGACACTGACATTGGCTACACTGATAACTATTTATTTACATCAGCAATAAAGGGACTGCCCTAGCTGCATGAGAAGGGAATCTCTTCCTTTTCCTTTTATAACTTAACTCCAGGGAAGTTTATTTGTAGAAATGTCTGCAAACAAGTGTCCTCTCGAGAGCTGTTTTCCTGGTTTTTCATGTTGCTGGCTGCCCACAAGCCTGCAGGAACCATTAGGATCATCCACTGGAAAGGTGCAGGGAACAGCTGTGTCTATCCATTACGTACCGCGTGGGCCTCAGCCCAGAGACCAGCTTCACATCTGCTTTGCTTGGAGAGATCAAAACAAGCGAAGACAGGAGAGGACAACTGATCTGTGGGTCCTGCACTTCCCTTTACATATGCTGGCCATAAGTGTGGGATGTAAATCTCCACTTACAAAAGGAAAATAGTGTCATCTAAGCTGGTATCAGCACATGTGGCACAGTAGGCAAAATGCCAGCTGGACTCAGGCCTCCTCTTTTCTTTGTATTTTCTTCTTTCTAAATGTTATCAATCACTTGGGTTTTTGTTTCAGACAGTACACATCAGGGACAATGCTCATTCACTTAAAAACAACCTATTGCAAGGTAGAATAAACATACATGTAATATAATTGAAAGCATGAGGCTTATATGCAAATAAAAGAACCAGAAAAAAAAGCCCAAAACATCATCAAGATCGGCACACGCCAGCCTGTGTTCTGGATGCCATCAAATTGCATAAGCTCATGATCGCTATCCCTGCCTTTACATTTTTTCCTTTCATTTGCTATTTACTTGAGGTATCTGTATTAAATCAAAATTTTCTGAAGGTGTATAAAAGTGAAATTGGGTTAAGCCAAGGGGGCTGTGACCAGTTAGAGCAACAGAAAATGCTGTTCTTTAACTATGTGTTAGGCTCCTGAAGGCTGGGGAGCACATCTTCTCGTGTGCCTGTAAACCACTGGTGAAATGATCCCTTCCTCCCAACTGAATTTTTTTTTTAGGTATGAGAAAAAGACAAATACAGCGTGAATAATAGCAGCTGTATTCCCAAGCCTAGACATCTGCATTACGTAAAACCAGAGGTCTCTGTTTCTAATTAAAAAGCAAAGCCACCAAACCTCATTTAGTATGTGTGTTAATTACATGAGATTTTGGTAAGGAGGTATCATTATTATAATAGCAGCATACAAGAGTGGTAGTGCACACCAGGGACTGTCATTAGTACCACTGAAGGAGAAAGCACTGGGGAGTTGTGTAATTGGACCAACTCCAGCCGCCTGAGGCTGTGTGTTGGCAGGCACATCCATCAGTTTGAATGCAAAGGTGTTTATCCTTACCCTCCCTCTCCTGCCACATGCAAACCGGTGATGCCTTCATTTAAGGTGGTGATTGACAGATAGTTCTGGGGTCACAGAAATAGGCAAGACTGTCAAATGTTCTTTATATCTTTAACTGTCTTGCTTGGAAAGAGGCTTTATGCACATGATCATAAGATGTGGTAGCAGGGCTCTCTCTGATTAGGCTAAAGGATACGGTAAAGGCACATTGGAACAGATGAAAGTAAGTCTCGGGAGTCTCTTTCATAAATTCTGCCTTCAAAAAACCTAAAAAGCAGCTATAGCTAAAAGTCCACACTCACAGTCAAGTTACTGTGATTGAGTTACTGCATATCAGCTGAATGGTGGCAACAGTTGACATGTGCCCTCTTAACTTTTGACAGAAGAGAGCTAATTTGACGTAATTCTATAGTGGGCAAAGGCCCTCTCAAGTGCCACAGGCAAAAGCACTCATGCAGAGACCAGCAGCCGGTGACTCATTAAACACAGTAACTTGATCAAGTCGTAGACCTAAATAACTCCTCTGGTCTGCAGAGACAGGTAGACAAGGAGGAATTTTCTAACTGACAGAGACCCAAGCACTGCAGTATCGTAACACCCCCAGTAAAATCTCTGCTAGGAACAGAAACGAAAACTCTACAGGAGCTCTGGCATTTGAAGTAATTCTTCTCTTTACAAAACCCCAAACTCGTAACTGTGATAGTCGGCAAGTGATTTGTCTCGCCTTAGTATTTATTTCACTCTTCTGCAGAGCAGAGTTTTCTCTGCAGGGACCATCGTTTCATCTGTAAGAACAAGGACTAATGAGGCTGAACATAAACAAACAGCCTTTTACAGCGGAAGACAAAGGGGAGCGGTGGGACGAGCCAGGGCTGGCAGTGGCAGTGGGAGGGCGGCCGTCCATCGCTGCTCAGATCAGCGTGCCATCTTGTGGCAAGGCACCCGCTCGGCCGTATCTGGTAAAATCAAAGCTCAAAAGGAGGTGAGCAGAAAATCTTGTACCCACCCTCCTGTATTTTATAGATGGCTATTACAGTGCAGTGTGATTTCCTGAATGATGGCTTTCATTTCCTTCTCCTACAAAAATTAGCAAAGAAATAGCAAAGTCTGCACGTGTGCCAGGCTCACTGCTCCTCAGCACAACAGCGTGACCCACACTCTGTTATAGGCCAGCAGCACAGCATCGTAGTACTTGCAGTGTTTGAGCAGATGCTGTAATAGCCATGTGGGAGAACACACTTCTGGCTTGAAAAGAAAACAGGAGACACAAAATAAACAAAAACAGGGAAAAGCTTGCAGCTTGTAACAGAATAGTATGTTAGATGTTTGTTTGCGCTTTTCTAAAGGGCACACAAACGTGGTTTTTCTAGACAATACTGCAGATTTGCACTTAAGGACTCAACAAGGGAGGGAAGTAGATTTCAGAAAGTGATGTCTCAAATACAAAAGAACATAAAAGAGCTGCAAAAAACGCTAGGAGAGGAAAAGGCCAAAAGGATATCACTACCAGCATTATTAGCAGAGGAATCCAAATTGATGCAGCCACATATTGTACCCTCCAGGGCCTTGAGATCAAAGAAGTGTGAACATAGGGCAAAATGTGTCTTATATGGAGTAAAAATGCATTTAGAAAAAAATATTTTGAAACTAACACCTGATGGGACTCAAGAAGACGGTGCTGTTAACACTGCATAATTAAGATAGAAAGTAATGATAACTTCGAGTTGAAATGTGGAGGTTAAGAAAATTTGAAAGCAGTTATATGGAGCAGAAAACAAAGCTGAAAGACCAGTGAAAGACCAAAGCCGTTAAAAGGAAGGAAGAAATCACCTTCAGTTGGCCTGCAGTATGCATTGTGCATTTCCACTTATTCTCTTGTAATACATTTTTGACACTTACCCACTGCTTCTTCTTGGTCTGGGAAATCAGTTGCTTATGCTGGCCTGCTAGCTTCTTAATTTCTTCTAAAAATTCTTCTTTGCACTTCTCCTTTACCTGCTTACATTTTCTGTCCATCTCTCCTTGTGCGTTGGCCACAGCTTTATTTACAGCCTGCCTTTTCTCTTCTTCCATCTCTGTACGCAACTGCCATAAGAAAGTCAGCAAAGCAAGTCAATGGACAGCTATTGGAGTAAAAGTATCTCCTTCAAACCCCTACTCTTTAAACTTCTATTACTGATGTGAGTGGAGGTCACACAATTAGAGATATCTCCAATTGAGAAAACAAAAGTTCTCTCCTTTAGAGTTATAAAAAAACTTCCATCCCGTAAGAAATGTTCAAAATGAAAATATCACTGTATTTCTATTGTTAGGCATCCACAAAAATAGCTAAATAGGTTCCATGTATATTTTGTCAATGATCAGTTTACAAATTTATCTTAGACAAAGATTTTGTCTTTTCCAAATTTACAACTGCATATAAAACTACAGCAAGGGCACAATGAAAAATACGAAATAGAGCATCCCTGAGTTCAGTAAGAGGTACATTTTAGTATTCATTGTCAAGAGGATTCCTTTGTCCTTGCTCAGTTATCTAAAAGTTTGGTGTCTTAATCCTACAGGATTAACACCTAAACTCCCTGTGTTCATTCCATAGTCCTTCATCCAGAAGGAAATTCATCTTGTCTTAAGACAGGTACTTAAGAGAGGTCAGATAAATCATCCTCTAAATTGTCCTGCTCTCTCTAGCCAAAGGTGACCAGCTCAGGCTTAGATATTGAATTTTAAACAAGTTATCATTAGATCAGAAAATTCAAACAAATTTCATTGAATCTATTTAATGTTTAGGTCAACAGATTGAGAAAAAAAGAGTAATTTATCAATAGCATTTAAACAATGTCATTGTTTACAACCACACTTGACAATGGAGACAAAGGCTTTGCAAATGCATACTCATGAATGAACAATTAGTTTCACTTTTGGATCACAAACTGATTTCACTGGACAAGAATCAAAAAAAAGGAGTAGTTTTCTGTTTAAACTAGGTCTTTTGGTATAGAAATGGTCTAAAAAGCAATAATGAAGACTATTTTTATGTAATCTTTTTGGAAGAGGTTTTTCATTCATTTTCTTAAGGGTGGACATTACAAAACTGGAAAAGAATGTGAAAAAAATCCACACTTCTCTCCTCAAACCAGAGTGTAGGTGGTGTTCAGCAAGTGTTACCTTTTCTACTGCCTCTCGCACAACTCTCTCAGTTTCTCTTTTGTGATCAGCTTTCATCCTGTCCTTGAAATCATTAAAGATTTTGGTGTATTTGTCATGGCACATGTTCTGACACACTCCATCATTACTGGTCTGGGTGCTTCGATGCAGCATTTTTGGAGAAGAGGCACTTAACTTCTTGGTCTGAGTTGAGACTGAAACTTTTTCAATGGGCTGAGGCATTGTGGGAATTTCCTGGCTTGAACTTACTGCTTCAGTTTCAGGTTCTGGCTCCTATAGAGAAAGAACAAACTTGTAAACCCATATATCAAAATAGAACAAGTTAACGTTCAGTTGCCTCTGGAGAAAAAAACGTTATATGACTTATGCCAGCACAACTATTGTGAAAGGTGTCTGTTGAAGACCTGTAGTACTAAAGGTATGTGGGATCCCTGAGGAAAGCCAGCATGACAGTGTGTTGGCTCTTTGGTCAGGCTTTTCTGACTTCAGCTAGGAGCCTTCCAGAAGGGAACTCAGGTATGGCATCAGTAAGCTATACTCACTAGCCTTGCTTCCCAAAAAGTACCACCAACATCAGAGGTTATGATGTATCACTGCATACCCCTTGGGATAACTGAAGGGTTGCTATAGATTTTTCCCCCTACTGTTCTCCCCAAAGATTGTAGCTGCGTGGCCAAGGTGCCTGAATTATTTTGGCAAACTCTGGACTTACTCTGGCCCAACAGGCTCCACTGGAGTCTGTAACATTCCACTGATTTCATAGAACTGCCACAAAGATTGATTAGTACTTCAAAGGTGCTTTGAAGATGAAAGACTAATAAGCGTCTAAGTCTTGCTTCCAATAACATAGAACTAGACTTGGATGACCATAGAAGTTTTATGTAATTATTCAATTATCAAGAGAGAAATCATAGTTACTGTAGTGTACTGTACTGAATTTAGCTGCCTGTGCTATTACACTGTAACACCAATTGTTCCTGCTCTTTAGAACATATAGAAGTAATACCCCTGCAAACTTTTATTAATATTTAAAGTGTCTGAAGACACAGATGAACATTGTTTTTTAACTTAGATTTTTTGAAGCTCATTTAACAGTATACAGACAAAGCCCACAGTCCTTGTAACACCAGACTTGGTCAGGACTGGACTTTGTGCTTGTCTGTCTATTCCCTTTTACAACCAATTACTCCCTAATAGGTCACTTTGATTGACTTCTGGATCACTGATCACATATGAGCAGAGCTAAGAAGGCAAATGTTGACATAAATATATGAAGCAAATTACAGCACTTGCTTGACAGAAAACACAATAAAAATTATGAGACATCCTAAACTCTAGTCTCCCTATCTTGGACTCAGATACAGTTTGGGCCCCAGGAGAACAAACTGTGTGTCACTGCCTCCATCCATGAAGGGGCCTTACAGAGCTAGCCCGGGGGTATCAGATACAATGGGGAGGCAGGTACCTGTTTTAGGAGTGGCAATGTCTGTATTACAGGCACCAGGGCCATCCCACAGAACCCTGGTGCTAAAATACCCAAACCCTCCTCTGTAATGGAGTCCTGAGTCCTCTTCCGAGAACTCTGCGTATGTGCAACTTTTCTTAGTGTTCAACATGCAGCTGAAACAAGGCCAGGAAAAAGTACTCAAAAGTCAGGAAACAGGAGATTTATGGCTGCCTCAGTAACCGCCCCCTTGTGTACAAGCATAATAATACAGCCCCTTGGTTACACGATCATTCAGTGTGCAAGTTGGATAAACAAGTTCGTTCCATGGACAAATGTGGATATGACACTTTATAGAATAAATATTCTTCATTGTGCAAAATACTTTGTGATTTCTTCTGTTTATAGACTTACTAACTAGCCTGAATTTGCCATTGAAAAAAAGTAATGTTGTAAGCTGACTGTTGG
The DNA here is from genome assembly GCA_013400135.1 of Rhinoptilus africanus. Classification (NCBI taxonomy): domain Eukaryota; kingdom Metazoa; phylum Chordata; class Aves; order Charadriiformes; family Glareolidae; genus Rhinoptilus; species Rhinoptilus africanus. The sequence continues at coordinate 172,021 of VXBO01000804.1, read as the reverse complement.
ATTTATTCATTATACAGAATATTACCATGACAATACTGGTGGCTTGCATGTGGGAGGTACAGTAACATTTGTTAGCAAGGAGGACCAAGCTATGGGGCTGGAAATTTCAAGATTAATACTGTAAAATCAGTAAAAGGTGACAGAAATTGAAGGAGTGTCTACTAAAATTTCAGACTTTTTTGTACTTTGCTATCTCTACAAACATGGTAATTGAGGTTACTTACTTCTTTCTTGAGTTCCATACTCTGGTTACGTCGTCCTTTCTTTGCTCTTGGTTCCTGAGTAACCTTCAGCTGTGAACATTAAGAAAAGCATTTTGAATCATTGCAAAAAGCAGTTCATATAAGTAGCATTCAGCATAACATGACTGACGTACCTTTTATTTGTGATTATTTGCAATTATTTAATTTAGCAAATTGAATACTGAAGTTGAATACTGTTCTTAAATAAGAAGTGCACAAAATAACCTTTCCACGTTATCACTGATGACTATGATTGCATGAAGAAACAAAATTCATGAACAAGTTCTAACATTCAATATGTATTTGCTAAAATACCCTAAACCATTCTTTTCTTCATTTCACACATAAATTCAAACACCTGTTTTCTAGAATATTCTGGTATCAGTGACCCATAATTAGGCAGTAGATCTTGATGGAAGCCAGAAAACAGCAATAATTATAAAGAGAATGTATATGTGTAAAGATGATAAGATGGCAAGATTATCCAAACTTGCGATAATTGATTATAACTGTATGCTTGGAGGAGTACAAAGCTTTATGCTTTAGAATAAAAGTCAATCTCCAGCAACAGAAAAAAGGGTGACATCTAAGTGGATGGTATATTATCTTACAATGGCTTACAGAAAAGTTCTTATTCCTGTCTTTGAAGCATCCAATACTAGCTGGTGTTAGTGACAAGATACCGCAGATTACTGCAGAGCACCGAGTTTGACGCTGCTCTTATGTTCCTGGATCTGGGAAATCAGTGAAACAGCTACAAGCATTAACCAAGTGGAGGATGAACTGCTGGTGTGGAACAGAAAATATGCAAATAGACAACTCTGAAAAACTGGGAAAATGCCACTGTTATCTTTCCTAACTATTATTTGTGATCATTTTCCTGTTTCATCATACATTGTTGCACGACTGCATACATGAGGTTACATAAAGGGTCTACAGAGGGTTAGCTAGGCAAACCAGGCTAAAAAACCCTAAAATCGCTTTGATAAGGAGCATCCCCTTAAAGCAACATCTAGTTTTATAATCTTTACGTTTTTTAGATATAAATTGGATACTACAAACAGGATGATAGACCTGTTTGACAAAAGGGCAAAGGAAGAGGGTTGAAACGGGCTGATGTTTTAAAATACAGGCAGAGAGAGGATAGTAATTTTAAATGAGGCAAGAAGATGTTGCCAGGGAAAAAGTTGCCAAAATTACAGAGAAGCATACTGCAAGCTATGAAAATCTTACTGCCAAGTCAGTAACAGTGAATATATAACATCCTTTTGGACAATGAATGACTAGCGAGGTTCAGCTGTGATAAGGGAATTTCCACATGGCAATGCAAAGTTTTGTATCTTGGCCCGTTGTGCTTTTCACCTTTATTAAAAGCAAAACAATTTTTCTTGGTTTTGCAGAATTATTTTTAATTACTTTAATCCGTTGCTGGTCACATGGTCCTCAAGTGCAACGTTTGCACCTAACTTTAGTTGAACTTACTGAAAATGTCATGGTAGGTGTTGCTCAGGGATCTGTAACGTGGAATATAGTCCAAAGTGAACATACTCCAGCTGTGAAAAGGCTGAACAGTTACAGGGCTGTCCCTTGATGGGAGTCCAAGAAGGCAGTGTTGCCGTCTATCTGATATCTGTGACATTTAACTTGAACATTCCTATTTAACTTTAGAAATCTTGGTCTGTCTCATCAAGGTGCTGTAGGTGACAAACATTTTAAAACTTCCCAGAGGTCATCCAAGAAACTGAGGAAAGAGGAAAACTCTATATTCTTGCTATTACTGAGCCACAAAACATAGGGAAAATAAGCCCTTGAACCCTCTTCTTGTCACCACAAAACTGCAGACAGGGTACAGAGCTAATTTAATAGTAGATTAACCAAAAAAAAGTTATCTTTATATCCTTTAAAAAATTGTCCTGACTGCTCACATTGCGGCAACGCTCACCTGCTCATTGCTGGTGGAAGAGATACTTGACTCTGCCTCCTCTTCCCCTTTATCCTCATTCTTTGATTTCCAGAATCTTCCCTCACGAAGAAAACGCTGGTGCAGTTCCAGCTCATCACAGGCCTTCTTCCACCCCATACTGCGTTTCACGTGCAGTCGATGGATGTTAACTGTGATATCTTGAATGTTTTCAGAGGGGATCCAGGCCCTTTTGAATACACAGTACAGACAGTTTCAGAAGTGTTAAATACAGATAAAGGATCTAGACCTGAGAAACTGACTTCAAAAGCAGTTTTTCACAGTGCCCAACCACTGACAATTCCTTTTTACTCAGATTTTTTGTATATTCAACACATTTGAAAAAAACACGGACTGCATACCATTAGACATTTGCGTTATTATAAGCACTTTTTAGCTATGGGTGCTATGGCTGAAAGTCTCATTTCTGGTGAGCACAAACCTCTGCCAGCACCACCAGCAGTCACATCTCCTACCTGCTTTCTTGCTAAATGCCCTGAGTCAGACACAGAAACATCTTTACTGAAGGTTCATATGCCAATCCAAGTTAGCCCTTGACCTCTTTGCTAAAAGTGTCAAGGAATGTACCAAATTATCACCTCTAACTGAGACCGTTTGGAGTTTGTGCCCCTGTCTATCAGGACTGAACTCATGTGCAGACTGTCACACTCTTTTGGACTGAGTGATTTGGTTCCAAAGGTACTTTGTCGTCTTAAATATTATCAGAGAGTCCTCATAGAGTTAGATGGGCAGCTCTTGACATTTTGAAAGGTTATATCAAGCAGCACTGGACATGAAAGAAAAAGAGTCACTGCCACACACATCTACATAACAGAGTAAATACTGTAACAAATTAAATGTCTGTGACCTGATTCTCAATTCTTGCAATATAAATTTCATTTCAGTGAAGTCAAGGAAACGATGCTAATTTACACCAACCAGGAATGTGGCCTTTTGTCCTAGTCCAGCACAGTAACTAAGCAATGTCACTCTAGTAAAATGTATTTTGTCTATTCTAGCAGCACACGTATAAGAAGTTGCAAGCACCTCACCCCATGAGTGCCATATTACTTTATTAAAGAGTTTGAAGCTGTGTGAACTTAGTGCCAAAACTATTAATGAGATAAGCTGCATTTGCAAACAGATTCAAGGTAAATTATTCTGTGATTGAGACACAAAGAAAGATCCTTTATCCATTTTATGCCTATTAGAAAATCTTGGTAGTTCATATAACAAATGAAAACATGTTATATGCTGTGCAAGTTACACGAAAAGCAATTTAAATAAACAACCTCATAAAAGACTGTTACTGAATTGTCTAGGCCCTTTGGTGCATCCCTTGAGATGCACCAAAATACACCACCTTACCAACAACCATGAATTACTTTGCATATGTCTCCTCTCTTCACATTATAGGCATATAAATCAAACAGCAAAAAAAAAAATCAGTACATCCATTACAGTAACACTACTATAATCCCAACAACTGGAGATGGAAGTAAGAGCTGATCTCTAAGAGTGAAGTTTCCAATGTAAACAGTTATTCTCTGAAATTGCAAACAGGTTCACAGCAGGAGCTCCATCAATGTTCTACGAGCGAGACAGAAACATTTGTGATGTGTATTATGTTACTAACACACAAAATTGCAATGTGCCTGCTCAGAAGAGAAAACTGCACAGAGTCAATACTGCTGGTGGTGAGAGTACATTTCTGTCCAATTTTCACCTTGGTCTGGATTAGCAGCCTGCTACTGATTTGAAGAAACAGTTGAAGTTCACTTGCTTTCTTTAATTAAAATGGCATTAAGTAGCATCCCTATGGCAACTGTGGAAAGGGAATCTCTGAGCCATTTGGCAACTTCATATGTGTTACACTGAGCTTTAAATTTTCTGAAACAATTATGGCAAAGTACTCAGTCTTTCTAACGTTGGCAACTAGCTGAGCCAGGATTTACAACATGATAGATGAGATAAATTCTTTTAAATATTGTTTGTAAAAAGCAGCACATGGAATTAATAAATTACCTTTGGTGGTGATGGCCAAAAAAGCGAACATCAACTTGATTGTCCTCTTTCTGCATGACTTTGGCAGGCCAAAACCCAAAGCCTTTCATTTTGGCCCAAACCAACTCATGATTAGGTATCTGGAAAAAATGTTGTATTTATTATTGGATATGAAGTATTATTTCAATTTCTCCCACAAATATTTTGCTGTAATACTATACTAGTATCTTAAGAATATGGTTGCTGTTTATGTCTAGTGCTATTTTCATTTGTATCTTCTTACAATACATATTGGCCTGTTAGATGTATTTCTTGGATCAAACTAAAAAAAATACAAGTCTGAAAAGGGTGTAACTGTCTATTGAAAAAGGAGATCTTAAGCAGCCCAAAAACTTAAACTTGTCTTTATAGCTTCATCCAGGAGCAGTTTTATTTCCGTAAGCTCCTTATTTTCTTCTGACACTGTTGTAACTGGTTGATAATCAAGTTTTATAACCTATATTGTGAGAGCTTTGAACTTCAATTAACATTTCACTTGTGTAAAATATCTAGGCTTATAGCGTCTTTAACACGCTTTTGAAACAAGCCTACAGAAATGGAATATTTAAGGCATTAATGACAACAAAATGCCAGGCTTTTTTACAGAAAAGCAAACAAATAAAATCTGTGTGAGCAACATACGCAAGGATAGCAGAACCAATTGTCAGGTCGCGCATTTGACAAATAGAAACAGTTCTTGCAAAGCTGCAGTTCATCCAGCTGAAAAAAAAAAAAAAAGATAAATAAGCACAAAAAATCCTATTTATTTGACTTCAATAGTATCTCTCTCTCTTACAGCAGTAAAACTTTTCAGCCTCGCTTGCTAATTTGGTGGAGTTACTTCTGTCTGTGCAAACTAAAGATGTGAAACTGAGGTGAGCTGAGAGTGGATGAAAGACAAGCTGCAGAAATGTTATTCATGTTTCAGAAAAACAAGGCAGAGGGAGGAGACTAATTCAACTCTTAGTGATTTATTATAGCTAAACCACAAAGAATAGTTTTTAAAATTCATTAAATATTTAAAGTACTTTCTGAAAGAAGTAATTCAACTGTACAAAGGGAGAAAGCGTGACAGCTTCCCTAGCTTAACTTTTTGGTGTCCTCTGAATATTGAGCAATGTTTCAATGTCAATTACAGAACTTGGTAAGAATCTCACCTCAGGTTCAATTTATATTAGCAGCAAGTACAATAATTTCTTGTCCAACTATGCATTCCTAGATTATTTTCAAAACTAAAATTTGAATATTTCCAAATGATAGCCTTGTTGCAAAAAAAAAAAAAAGAAAATAAGTAAAAGGAATTCTGAATCAGCTGTTAGAAAGTTAGGGGAAAATCTATAACAAACTTCATACCCTTTTAATTTTTGTAATATGAAGAATAATTTTCTTAGATTCTGAAATGAAAATCAAGTATCTTGTCTACATCTTGGTTATTTGATACTACTTACTTCATGACATGTGTCTTTGTAAAGCATCCTTGCTATATCAGCTTGTTCACTGTCCGCTATAAAATAAAAATAAATGATATGAACAAACATAGTATGAACACAATGCTCACAAACATTTGCAGCTGTCATTGCTATGACTTCCGTGCTATAATGTCTTGCTTGAGAATACAAAACATAATTTAGTCACTGGGATAACCCTTCCATTTCAAATTTTATAAAAATCAGTCCTCTATTTGTTTTCTTTCATATTTAAATGCAAAAATTCTATTGGGAGCTTTTAAACTGAACAATATGAGTACATATCTGAGGGGCAGCAGCAGGGAGACAGGGTTGCTCCTAATATGCATCCAGTTTCTTTCTCTGCTACTGTCTTAATGACACACTGCAATTGTCCTAAAACACGGTGCTCTGCTATCACCACTTGACAGGAACACAGCTACAAGTATTTCTGCTCAGAGTAATGCTTCACAGACTATTTATCACTATGTGTTTCCCTTTATACCGGTGTATTTCTCTATTAGCACATTCACATCTCTCCCTACCAACAACAGTGTGGATCTTCTGAAGCTGCAAATAAACATGTCCTATCCTCCTCCCAGTGTCCCTACTGTGGGCCCTATCTGCAGGGGAGAACCACATCCTTCTTGCAATGATGGCTCTGGAGAATCTTGCTATAGGACCTGGCTGTAGCTTCTGGACACAGTGGTGGTGGTTTTTCCACTTCCAATCAGATTGTCCCACCATATCAAACAGTCACTTATTACCTTCCCAGTGGCTGGCAGCTTCTCTGATGGCTGTACCTCCACACACTGCACCAGCAGGACACTTCTAATGTGGATGTAGCTTTATTTGCTGTTGCAATATGGCAGATATTGCCCTCAAGTGAAAAATATGTGTCTACATTACATGTTTCTGCTCACACAGCACACCAGAGATCAGACCTCCCTTCACCCTAGAACAACATATGTATACTGGCAGAAAACTGCAGTATAGACTGACTTATGACTTAGGCTGCAGAAGAAACAGGATGGCAAAGGTGCAATTTCCCACTAACAGGTTTAGCCAGAGAAGATGAAAATGGTCGTATAATAGGTGGGCCAGAAAAGATCCTGCGAAGTCCTCTTGCAGCTTACTTTGATTTTTAAGGGCTCTCAACTGACCTCATCCACGCTTCAGATTATCTAATACCAAATTTGATACCGAACTTACGAGTTTCCTACAGAAAAAGATAAATCAAATAAAGCAAGCAGTAAATGTAGCACTTTACCTCCGTAGAAAATCACTGTATTGTGTAGAAGCAGTTGAGCATCTGCTTTGAACTCCTCATAACTCCTGTACTTTCCTTCATTAACTTTCTATGCAAAAGAAAACACAGGACTGTGAAAAAACTGTTAAAGTGCTATACCTGTTTTATGTCGAGAAGCTTTCACAGAAATCTGCATTGTGTAACACAGATGCCTTTCCTGCATGCAGAAGGAATACTTACAACTCTTTAACATGGTTTGTTAGTACCTGAACACTGGCTGCATTGGTCCCTTTATGCAATGCCCTTTATGCAGAAGTAAAACAGGTATAAAACTGGTTAAAATTAAAATATATTCCCTGAGGTGAAGATTTTGTACCTTAAAATACCAGCTAGTTTCAAATCAATGTTGACTGCCTTTATACTTCTGGGATCTTTCCTTGACAGCCAGTGTTTTCTGATGAAGGCTGGTTGTCTTAGTCTTCCGAACTCGCAACAAATGCCTACATGGAGCCATGCATTTTTTTCCTAGTGTGGTCTTTTGTCTGATAAGGAATGCAGCATTTTCAGTTGTGCTCTGTCAAGAACACCTATGAGAATTCCAATCATCAAACAAAACATCATCAGTTTCTAGGATGTTATCAAGGCCAAAAGACCTTCTGTGGAAGCAGATGAAGGTGAACCAGTGAAAGGAAGGGCTGACCTATTTTCAGGTCAGCCAGTTTTGCCAGTACTTCAAGCCAGCCAGTAGTGTTGGTCTCCAAAACTGGCAGTAAAGCTATTCTTTATCCATGTGTTTCAGTAACAATAATAAAACAAAGGCATTTCACATCTATGGTTATAAAGGGTAATATATTCCACAGCATTGCAAAGTGATCCAGTTGCAGTAATGAATAAAGATGAATATGCTGGTCATGTGCAGATGATTTATATGAGTCATGGTCAGACCTTTGGTACAGAAAAGAAGGACAACATATTTACTAGTACTTTATTTTTGGAACAATTAATGCAAAACAGATGTTTTAAGTGAGTCTTGGTTTTTTTTGTGATCAATAAAATGATTGGTTCTTTATGAATTACTTAATGTTTATAAAGTTGCCACCTACACAAGGCCTTAATGACTAAAATTGGAATATGGTCAAAAACATTGGTCCAGATATGCAAACATGGGCACTCAAGTCCATATTCAGTGACTTAGATAAATGGTACTTTCTCTAAAGATTTCAGCTACCTACAGCTCCTAGTAAAACCTTACTACAAAAGGAACCGAGCATACTCTATGTCTGAAAACTAGGCATCACTCAAAAAAGTTTTACTCGGCTAGCTATTTTTGAGGAAACATTTCAAATTTTAAGCTCCCATATCCAATGCTGGACACAATACTGAAATACTGTTCATAAGGAGAATCAAAAGCATTAGTGCTTTAGTGCTTAAGGTTTACCTTCAAAGTTAAAAGACAACATAAATACTGTGGAAGTTAGAAAGCAAGTCACTCTACCTCCTGTATAGTAGGAACATCGACAGCTGAGTGCACCAGCCTTCTATACATTGGGTGTTTGTTGTCCTTCCCTTTCTTGTTTAGATCTATAGCCTGAAAGGATCATGAGACAGTGTAAGTTACTGCATTTAGAATCTGTTTAAAACACACACAAACAAAATAAAAAATACAATAGTTTGGAATATTTCAGGTGGGGAATACACAAGGCCAAACTGTAGATCCACGACCTGACGGATTATGTGCCTCGAATGTGAAAAAATGTCCATTTCAGAGGACCCCCAGGCCCATGGTATGAACTACTCCTGCCAGAATGATACTAATCCAAGCAACTAGACATGGTAGTGTATGTTGAAATACACACACCGCTTACGAGAAGGGAAATAAAATTACACCCTCTTGCAGCCCTCCTCCCTGCACAGTCACAGATGGCCATCCTCTATGGGGCAATTCAACATTTTGATAAACTTCCCTGTTTCAGACTCACCCGCTCCTTCATACGAGAGACTATGAATCGCAGGTATGTGCTCATCTCTTGTTTACTTGTGTTTTTCTTCTTGATACTCTGTCAAAGAAAAACAGGACCATATTATTATTTTAAACTTGACTGCAAAATTCATCCAATAAAAATTTTCTCTGTATCACAACATTATTTGAAAAGGTAACTTTGAATCACATATTACACACTTTTTTAGGGAAAATCTTTTCTGGGAAATTAGTAACACTAACATATCACAACAACTATATATGTTGTTTTGAATTATGCCTGGGCTGAGGACTGCAGCTACAGAAGAATTATAGGGTTTATTTCCACTTGTATCCATAATACTTTGTCAAAATCTCTCACATAAAGAAGTCTCTAATTAGGATAAAGCAACAAAGAAAGGCATTTTACAGAGCATTTTAAAATTTATTTAATGGTCTTTTTATTAGCAAGTCATTAATATTTTCAGTAATATAAGAAATTATTTTTAAAATAATATCCTGTACTATCTACAAATTATGTGCTTACTAGGCAAAATGACACTGTTTAAGGAGTAAGTCAAATAGACTGTAGCCAGCGAAAACTCTGAGCACTTTTTACTGCTCGAGGAACATAGCAGTCGCTGATTTTTGTGGTTCTTTACTCACAAAATCTAATCCAGGCTCTGGAACACAGACTGCTTCTTTTTAGCAGTTCAGGATCCAGCGTTTTCCCCCCACATTTTAGACTAGTACAGATACTTATCCCCACCCTTCAAAGTCAATCCAGGCTAGTGGGAAGCACTGCATACAGAAAAACGTGCTGCTAAAGAGAAGGTGGATCTCTGCAAATGCCTAGCCTTTCCAATTCCAGCCTTTCCAATTCCAGGACACAGCAGCTGTGCACAGTTCGCAGGGCCTTACAACAGCTGGCTGAAAAGTGCTATCTTCTCCTTGCTCTTGCTTACAGTCGGTCTCCAAAACAAAAGCGCAGTGAAACAACAGCATGGGTTTCAGGTTTATTATCCTGAAGTGATTTCTAACTGCTCACATCTCTTGCAAAAAAGGTTTACTCCTCCTCACACCTCCAAATGCACTGAGTGCCAAGCTGAGCTCTTCCCTTCTCGTGCCTCATGTCGCCATCTGTATGCAAACTGTGTGGACCAAACTGGCTCAGTTACACCTATATCCTCAAATTTTGGTGGTCTTCAGCAAGATCCACGTAACTACAGATGATTGTTGCTTAGCAAACACAAGAAAAAACACAATCCATGTCCTAATAGGTAGCTAAAATAGGTATGAAGCTTGTGAATTACTAATCACTAGAAGTGTGCTATTTTTTACTGAATTACTTATATATGAATCTGAACATATAGAGGGAGCAGACACATTGAGTACAGAGCAACTACTTTTACATATTTACTTGGCAAGAGTGAAAATCACACATTAGCGAAAAAAAAAGATAAGATTTGATTGTGTCTCCTCCTCCTGCCAGACACCGAAAAACACACACTAGCCCTTGTACTACAGCAAGTGTGCAACCGATACAGCTCAGGATTGTACTTACTGCCTCCTTCTTAAATCAAAATTGTACATATCACTACCAATGAAGCTGTTTATTTGATTGCTTAACAGTATGCAAAGAATCATTTCAAACTGTGCTGAAATATCGGTTCAGTCATGAACCTATACAGATACTACAGTGTGTGTAACAACACTATAGCTTCTTCCTGACGGGACACTACCGCCGTTGGGTAAAATTCACTATTGTGGAAAGGGCCAGCACCAGGTCTTTCTAACACCTACAGTGCATTTAAGCACAATTTTCATAATATTAATGGTTCCCTGACCTTCCTTCCAAACTCTGGAACAAGATAGAATTTTACCCTGTGCTGTATGTCTGAATCATCTTCTGTATTTTCATGTTATACTTTCTCTGCCATGAGAACGAGCATTCTGCTGGAATTCAATTCACCTATTCAGTTTTGCATAAATCAACATTGCTACTGCAAATGCAAACCCAAATGTGCATTAGATTATCTGCATTATGAAATGCTGCTGTCATTTTGTCATTTTAGGCACTGGAGTGCTGCCTGCTTGCTAATGACACAGCATTTTAAAAGACTAAAAGTTATTAGGACACAATAAAATTCACTTGCACTGACTAGTCCTTCTACACCTCTTTTTCTGACATGGTTCTGAATTTATCATCCTTTGAAAGTATTTCAGAATTCATGATAGCCATTTTTCATGCCCTGCTGGGCAAGACAGTTTGTAAGAGACTGTTAAGATAGATGGTTTACAGTCTTATTCTTCAGATCGTAAGAAAAGATAGATACCTGGCTTTGTATCACTATTGATGTCAGCAACTAATATTATCTTAAGCATCAATGAAAATGATAGAATTAACTTGCCAGTTCAGACAAATTTGAATTTCTCCACTTTTCCTTTAATTCCCTACATTGATTTATTTTAAGAAAAATTTAATCTCCAGGTTCCTCTACTAAATGTTGAAAGGTAATGAATTGAGGGAATCGGAACCTATGAGCCAGCAAAATGTCTTTTTATGGTAAGGCTGCTCACCCTTTGTACAAAGCAAGTTACAATCCAACTGTTTCATTTACTTTTCAACAAAGATTAGCCCTTTAGGAGGTACCACTCACACATTCTTTGGAATCTATAATGGAAAATGTGCAATTTTTTAATAAAACCCCTCTACTTTGTGTTTTGAAGACTTGTAGTGTTCTCAGAGAAGTCAATCTAGAGCCACTTAAAGCAAGAAAATAGATAATACTAGATGAGGGATAAGATTTGCATAAAATCTATTTATATTGCTCTGACACAAGAAAATATACTCACTTTCTGGTCCTTTTATAGCCAGCGTGATATAGAAGCAAGCACAAATGAAAATGAGCTCTTTTAATTTCCTACTTTTGGGAAATGAAAACAAAGATGGTGGCTTATGGCAAGATCTTTTCCTACAGTCTGATCTACTAAGATATGCTACTGCAAACCTCATTACTTAAACAAGTTTCTTTCGAGGAGACTGCTAAGATTCAATCCAGCCTCAAAAGATTACCAGGATCTTTATACCTGTAGATATCCTATTTGTAGGATATATTATCTTAGTATAGGATTGTACCAGGTCTGGCTGGGATGGAGTTAATTGTCTTCATAGCAGCTCATATGGTGTTATGGTTTAGATTTGTGACCAAAACAGTCTTCATAAAACACTGATGTTTTAGCTCTTGCTGAACGGTGTTTGCACAGTGTCAAGGCCTTCACTGTTTCCCACTCTGGACAGACAGTGAATACCCCGGGGGGATACGCAAGAGGATGGGAGGAGACACAACCAGGCAGATGACTTGAACTAACCAAAGAGGTACTCCATGCCATATAACATCATGCTCAGCAATAGAAAGGGAGAGGAGGGGGTTTAAGGGAGTTAGCCATCGGTTACTTGGGGACTGGCTGGGCACCAGTCTACCCATGGAGGGTGGTGAGTGATTGCCTTTGCATCACTTGTTTTATTTTGTTTTCTTTCACTTTTATTCCATTTCTGCACTTATTGAAGTATTTTTATCTTGACCTAAAAGTTTTGTTTTCACTTGTCCTTTCTCTTCCTCTGTCCCACTGGAGTTGGGGAGAAGTGAGCAAGCGGCTGTGTGGTGCTTAGCTGCCCACCGGGGTTAACCCATGACAAGGACGATTCGTAAATCACAACAATTTTTAGAGAAATCTGCAACCCTTCTGCTTTGAATCACAATAAACTGAAAGGCTTGGTCAGGCATACGTGTTTACACAGGGGATGTAGGAGTGACGTACTAACCTTCACAACCGCAATCCTCATGTAGAAGATTAATGAGATCTGGTAGGTGGAAGGCCAAGGCTGCAACCTAACTCTTTGCTTGTGGGTGCAGGACATAGCTTATATATGCCCTACTCTCTGTGGCACATCTATTTCTTCGATGCTGGTGCCTGAAGGTTGGATTTACATTGCTTTTTGTATTCAGCACTCCAGATTAATAACACTGATTAGCTGCTAAAGTGGTTAGCGATATATTGCACTGTGCAGGTGTGAGTTATTTAGCAATTCTGACATGCTTATAGTGGAGGAATTCACTACAAAACTTTACGAACCACGAAAGGTTAGCAGCGGCGAGGGGTACTGCTGAGAAACACTCCATCCTGCAGTAGCAGTGTTTATGATAGAAATGACTATCCTTTGCACCCTGAGTTAGCATGAAGCCCTCAGCTCCCAGGGTGACAATGGTCACTATGCTGCAGTTGCTGCAATATTTCATTTGAAGAGAAAAAAATAGGGAAACTCTAAGAAATGCAATGTGTTAGTGCCAGCATTCTGTCTAGATGTAATAATTTAAATTACATTTTCTCCATGGAAAGAGGTTTCCCTGTAAAATTCCATTAAGAAATATTTTTTTTCCCTTCCTCCCTCAGCTGTCATGTGCATACACACATCAAAGAGCTTAATTTCAGTTCAGTGATGGATTAGGTGAAGGCTGCTCAATGACAGATACATGTTTCTAAGGCACCAGTTCCATTTTCAGAAACAATTCAGGTTTCCAGTGGTATATCTGCAGAGGAGAACTACGCACATGAGTAACATACGTTCACCACTGCTGTTTAGAAATTCTTTGCTTTACCCACTGTCCCTTGGACTTTTAGGGCTTAAATTTCCAGAGGAATTTGGTGCTACATATGGAAAGCTTTACTGCTCTGCTGCCCTCTCAAACTCACAACCCTCAGGTCCTCAGGTTTCCTGTACCATTAAGAAAGGTATGCAGGCACATGGGATGGGTCTCAGAGCAACCAGTGTGCCGTATGCCTTAGCAGCATACAGAAAAGCATCTCCGTGAGCAGAATATGGCATAAGACCTGCCATATACGAGTAAACTAGACCTTTCAAAGCATTGGGTGCTTTTGGAAACATTACAGCTGAATCCACAAATTGGTTTGTACTTGTATGGTGCATTGAGCACCTTCTGAATATGAAGCATCATATGAATGAAATATGCATTTACATGCACAGAGAAGGTGGCTGGAAGCACTAAGTGGAGGTTTCCCAGTTTTCTCACTGTTGTGAACAAATTCCTTTATACTTTATTAAATATGCCTTATGCAGTGCCCAGTTCTGCTGACTCCCTGATTTACTGAAGGGTGCACGCGGCTGCGAGGGGAATGGGAGGGACCTGTCAAGCTGTAACACCTCCCCAGGGGTGGGCTCTGCGCACTGAACCACGTGGTGCTAATATGGGTCCGGTACTAGGACTTCCCTTCACCCACCAATCCATGGCTATTATTTGTGTGATTATTCCAAATTCTGTTTATAGAATATGTTTCATCATAGAGTTACCTAACCAACTCCTACCATAACACCCCATGAAGTAAGTCAACAGAGCCATATCTTTTCTTCCTTTCTTCCTCGTATTTTACATCAACCATCTTGACTGACAGCTAGTACCTCAACCCCTCTGATCTAAGTACTTGAGCTTCTTCACTTAAGTAACCTTCACCTTTCTGTCCTTCTAACTTTCTACTGGTTGTCATTCTCACTTGTCAAATTATGTCTAATGTTGATTGTGAACTGCATGATGGTGTATTTTTATGTACTCTATGAAATGCTTATTACAGTAGCAGAATTCAGAAACAGCTTATTTATAGAATACTTATCAGTACAGCATTTAGTATCTTAAGCTCTACAGTTTACTCTCATATATATAAACCCCAGCAATATTGAAACACCCATTATGATAGATAAATTGGTTATTGGTTATAATTCCTTGTAGAGCAGATGCATAGAAGATCAATCTCTGATCAGATGATTGCAAAAAATTTAGTACTGAAGTTAAGCCATATGAATAATTCTTTCTTTTTGTTTCACAAATCAAAATCTATTCCTCTTGGACAAACTATACGTCACCATGCATAATTTTGGCTCTCTATAAAATTACTTTAAAATTTGATATTTTTAAAAAGGAGTAACAATAGTTACCCCAACATGTGATCAATATTCTCCTGTTCAGATTTTTGTAGATATATATTTACCTGCCAAAAAACCCCTAACATTTTTGCAGTACTTTCTGTAGTCTTCAGGTGGAAAAAAATAACTTCTCTTTTTATCTAACCAAAGAGTAGCAAAATTGTACACGTCTCCTGCATCCTTCAGAGTTCAAGTTGAGTTACCCTGTCTTGAATGGACCATTCCAGTAGCGGGGAATGTAACTTCTAAGTTCATTCGATATTGAGTCTTTCTCTTGTGACCTGTCTACCAGGAATTTTGCTGATAATACCAATTTATTTCACTTAAGACAGTGATTACTCAGCAGTCAGAGAAAATTTTCAATCACTGCAATGTGGTTTGAATTGAACTTTGTTTGACTCTTGACTCTTGCTGAGAATTATGTAGGGTACAAAATATTCAGATTGGTATTGTCAAGTTTAAAAAAAAGCCAGGAACTTGACATTCGTGCTTATGGATGCAGTGCAGAAAAACCACCAGCAGGGAAAGAGAGTTCAGAGCAGGGTTTGCAAGGGGCTGTTATAAATGTTATGGGAGGGAAAATATTTTAAAGTTATGAACAAATCCTTGGCAATGTCCTTTATAAAATGTTTCTGAGTAGTCAAGTGTGCAAGATAAAGCTGCATAGGTTGATTGAACTAGTACAACCAGCAATTGTGAAATGAATAATCCAAAGGCTTGCTGACCTTGGCAGCATTACAGAAGCAATCTTTACATAAGAATGAAGTGTTCTTAGATTATTTCTCCCAATATATTAGGTTTCAAAAGTACTTCTACTTCACCTTTGTAAAGAGCTTTGAAATCCCCAGGTGAAAAGTGCTATGTCCAGTTACAGGAATAAAGTATGAAAATATATGCATCTCTTTGTCCTGGCCATTACTTTTACTTGAACATACATATTTACTGCTGATAATGCAAAGTAAATCCCATTGCCCTTATGCAAGATAGTTAAGCTCTGTTACGTCCTCTGGACATCAGCCAGGGCCCTGCAAATTACCATAGTTTTTTGCATATAGGCCTCTCTCTTGCTTTTAAAGTAGAGCAGGCATTTCCTAGGAAGGTGGGGAGAAAGTAGCAGAAGAATACTGCAGCCTGACACAAGGATGCTAACTCCCATGCCAAACTAGACCTTTGCTTACAGGGACTGCAAGCCTCCTTAATCTGTTTGCAGAATTAGGGCTTGAAGTGATTCGGATTAATTATAAGGAAAATAGGAGCTGCCAGCACAGGGGAAAAAAGGATGCTATGGCATTAAAAATAGCAATATTCACAAAAATAGGTTGATCATCATCTGAGGCACTGAGCAAACCAAAGATTTCTGCAGCAGGAAGTATTTAAGTGCCCTCAAACCCTCTCCTTAGTCTTGTATAACAAAAGGGAACAAATATGCAGAAAGACAGGCACAGTGCACACGGTCTGGATTTCACAGAATTTTTTTCAAGGTAAACATTTGTTTTATATCATTGCCATAAAGGATTTGAAAGCTTCAGGATGGACGTCAAACTGTTCTCAAAGCTGACCACCCTACGTATCTGTGCATGTTCCATGCAATGATTCAGCATTTCCACTCTGACGACATCCAAGATAGATGTTATAAGCCACCTCATATACAAGGTGCCTTATTTACATTCCCTACCCTCAGCAGGCGTCACCTAAAATTATTGGTAAACTAGAGTGGAGACTGGATCAAGTTTACCTAATTTTAACAATTTTACGAATTATCAATACTTATTATAAGAACCAAAAATTATTACAGATTTATTTAAAAATCTGAAAGCAAATCACCTATATGTGGTCATTCTTTGTTTTTAATAGTGGTAATATTGAGTAGCTAAATTCAATGCTAGTAATTCAATATGGAGAGATACAGTACATGTCCTTATTCTTAACTGTTTTTTCCCTGCCACTACTTTTTCATTCCTTTCCACTTCTTTGAGGCAGGCTCAATTTTCTTGCTATTTCTGTAAACTCTGAGAGCTCCCAATCTGAGGTAACAGGCAACAGTTTTTTTACAACTGGTTCTAAGGTAACAGCAGTCAGAAAGTGCTGTTTTGAAACAAAACAATCCACGTGTTCTCCAAAACTGCTTCTCCGTGCTAGGAAGCGCCTGAACCCTTACATTCCTTGCAGCACAGATCATCTGAAGGTCAGTCTGCTGCTCTACATCTAGATCTAAGCTTTTAGCATGGGAATTTCCTCTCCCTCCAGCAATTCAAGGCAGAGTGCAACTAGCAGTTTTATGCCTTTCTATAGCAACAATTATATCTTAAATATTCATATGCATTATTCTCTCCATTTAAGGAAGCCTAGGAATGTACTCCACTGGGGGAGGTGACACAGAGATGACAACAGAAAGGAGAAGTATCTGGCTGATTCAAGGCTGGGTACCGATAAGCACCATCCTGATTAGAATGTTTAGTCTTCTAATGACATGTAGACAACATACCTGCTCATTCTTGGAAAGTATATAAAAACCACTCTTTGCTATCTCCCTACCATACTCATAAGAATAGCAATTTTGAAGAAAAGCGATATAGATATGGATGTTATGGCTGAAATCTAGATTGTCTTTTCACACCAATAGAATCCACAGAAGCAAATGGGATTTCAGAATATTTTTCAGAAGTAAAATATGGATTTCATCCCATATTTTTTGATACTGCCCTCATCAGTAACATGATTGTGGCTTTATAATGTCCATTATGATTCCAGTAAAATATTAAGAATGCAGTCATCAAAATACAAAAACGTTACATTATGATTCATTAAAATGATGTTAAGTAAAAACAGTAGCATCTTATACAGCATTTTGTTTACTTGTGTTGAAGATTTCCACAATATACTGCATTCACACGTGGCATACATACGTACACGCATTCCCACACAGTATACTGTGTGCAGTCAAATGCATAAGTAAAACTTGCCGGAGTCTTCAAAAATGACCATCTGCTACATGCACCATATTTTGGTATCTCTGTATAGATGCTCTAGTTATGTACCATCGTTTCAATATTCAGTTCTTTATCCATTAACCTGGCCAGACCATCTGGACACCTTAATGAATCTATTAATGAATATCAATCCTCTAATCAGCACATGAAATCTCATAGGTACTCACCCTGCAAACTGGGCACTGCCAGTGACTACTGCTGTCTCTAAGCCTGAACTCATCAGACAAACACTTGGAATGATACACACGAAAACACAGGTCACATATCAACACCTCTCCAGGCAAATGGCATTCAAAACAATACCAGTCATGATTTTCTGTCTCCCAGTCCTACAAAAAATACAAAATATTTTGGTATGATATTCTGTCAAAATCTGCAGGAACTAAGAACAAAATTGATATGTCTTGAAATCCAGCAGCAATTAGACATTATAAACATTTAAAGAAGTGTATAATGTTTAAAAACAGGGGAAAACCTACATGCTTAAAGATCTTTATCAATTTAATACACACTAACTCCAATAGAATATGAATGCCAAGTTTTAGTTTTTTCAAGTGTCTGATTAGTAACAATCTCAATATGAGCTCTGTCCACAATGAAAAGTGGGTTTGTTCTCTACCTTTGTGTAAAAATACTTGACTTCTCTGTATTAGACTACAAACAAAAGTTTGTGCACCTCAACAGACCATACCTACTTCCTTGGACTATTTCCCCTTGTTTTGATTGTTACAGTATATTTTCAACTGTAATTTTCTGAAGGGCGTTCCCTTCCAGTCTTTACTCTCTTAAAACTGACAACTTTTCAGCATCGAAGTATTGAGTTACAAGAAATAAATGAAATCATGAACCTATTACTGCAAGAAAAGTTTCTGCTAAGCAATCCCAGTGCAATTCAAAAAATAGAAAATGTTTCACTTGTAGTGCCCAATAGCACTAGGCTTATTCCTGAAATGTTCTACAGAAGACAAAGGATATGGTTCTGCTGATGCACAGATGTCTTTAATACACTCTTCCTTGAAAATTCAGCCCCAACGGCCAAATTCTGACCTTTGAAACACGTGCACAAGGTTTGCTGAAGTAAATGAGAGCAGCATGGATATAATTTGGAGGCAGAAATTTGATCTAGGAATCTGTAGTTCCAAAACCAAGCAGAATTGTCAGTGGCCGCTGTTAAATGTTTATGTTTGTTATCTGAAATGCCACACTTTTCCCTACACTTAGAAGACAAAATAGCTGTCATATCTCAGATAAAACTCCCAATGCCTTTTCATGTCAAATGTCACTTTTCAATGGGTTCAGATCTCTGAAAAAATTATTCCTATTCTTCAATAAGTTATCTTGATGAAAATCTGATCAATCTATTTTCAATGTTGTGTTGTAAAGGTGGAGTTAGCAATTCCCATGAACTGCCAGAACTGGCATTTGTCCGATTCTCATTTTCCTGTGCCTGGGAACTATTCAAGGGTTATTCAAGTCCTCACGTGAGAGGTCCCCTCCAACGGAGCAGTGCAAGAAGTGCTACACAGAAGTGGCACTTCCAGTCCCTTCTGCTAAGAGCAGCTGCGTTGTGTACATAATTCATCCGACCAGAGCCCTCATGAATATAAGAGATTTAGGGATAGCCTCAACTCAGATTGCCTACATTAAACTTTATATACCATGAATGTTGGACTGCAGGGGCAGTAAATTTAGCGGGACAAAAAACCCCAAACAACCTTTAACCAATGATTTTTCAACTCAGAACTTTGCCCTCCTTTGTTGTTCAGATTAACAGTGTAACTTGACTCTACTATTGTTTCTCCTTATTTAATTTTACTTGCCAATTCTCTGTATCTCAGAATGGCATAATAATACCACCAAATTTGTCTATAAAGAACAAATTCTCCTTTCACCAAATCCTTTCCCTTCCACAAAGTTCAGTGGCAGTGAATGTTGGGAGCCCTTTCTTTACGATATTTAAGAAACAACTAAAGATACTGCATTGTCAATGTACTTGATTTGCCTGTAAATTGAGAAAAATCAGGATAAAGTATTGCTTTTTATTTCTTTGATATCAAATGTAATGCTTATCTTCTTTATGGAACAAACAAGCAAACAAAAAATATCAGATGGCAGCAAAGGGCCAATTAAGCAAGAAAAATAATCAGTTTTGATTAAAGATCTATCCAGATAAAAACCAAACCAAGAAGACCCCAATAGGTCCCGGTTACTGAGGAATTTCACCACAGAATCAGGATTCCAGGAGTCTTAATTTTAATTCATACTAGCTACTTATTGGTACATCCCAGATATTCCATTGTTAGGAAATATGCTGGCAAAGAGATGTGGAATTTCATAAACATATAAGGAAATATACTTGCTGGCAAGAAAATCATACACTCAAGCCAGAAACCATGACTTTAAATAAAACAGCAGAAGAAGCTTCCTCCAGTATTCACACTGTAAAGTTTCAAAAAGATCATTATTTCTAAATATAATCACGCAGGTTTTTCACAGAAAAGATTTTTAGTTTAATGCAGTATATTTAGTGCATAAGCATATATAAAACATTCATTTATGCGATATATTTGAAAAGTTAATAAAGAAAATAAAAAAGGTACAAAGCCCTTGTGAACAACTACCCTATTGACTTCAACAGCGAGGTCAGAGGCATTAATTTTGCTCCAACAGCAATGAAATGTTATTGCTTCTTTGGGTTTACATCAGTTTGAATGGGAGGAGAATGTCCTCCCCACATGTTTGGTTTGTTGGTTTTTTTTTTGATGCAGGAGATCAGATTCATTTAAATGGCCCAAACTCTGACTGTCAGTGCTCGGGGTAGGACAGGTCAAAATCCTCCGCCAGCTGCAAACACGGTTAAGTCTGCATTTACAAAACACACCACCAGGTGTCATCAGCCACCCCGAAAAGGACTGATTCAAGGGCAACCATTGTAACAACGTCTTGAACCGTAACGTGGGAGTAACCACTTCCAGCCCCCAGGAGAGAGAAAAAATCATCAAACTACATACATACATAATGTAGACTAAACTCAGAATTGGAAGTGATATGGATGATGGTGGTGGTTAATATAGTAAACTAAGCTATCCTAATGGAAGACAGAAACGTAATAGAAAATATGACAGAATTCAAAACCACATAGTGCAAAAATTGTTCACCTTGTTTTTTGCTGCTGTCTGGGAAAAAGGCTGCATACCGTAGGCCTTTCAAAATAAAAACAAAACAAACTTTGTATCTATACTGTAAGCCATCCGATTATCAGGATATACACAAGGCTAGAAAGAATTCATGCACAGTGACCAGGAAATCAATCTGTTACTTCTAAATTCTGGTTGCATACATTTCCTCCTGCATTTCTGGAATGCTACCTAATGCTTTTACCACATTTTGTTTCTTTAAACTATCCCATGTACTTATATCATTAAAAGAACCCAACACCCATCTTCTTCCCCATATACACACCCACCACCAGGCCAACTTAGAAATCGTCAAGAATATCAATGATTGTTAATTAATGCACTCTCTTTGACACATAAACCTTCTTTGGCCATCTAAAAAAGGTCCCTGTAACATAATTCACTGCATAGGCAGCGACCCCACCAAAATCAAAGCAACACCTTCTTTGCTGGGCATTATCAAAGGTTAAACTTTCACTTTATCAACAAAACTCACAGTCCTTATTTGTGTATAAAAGGTGATAGGTTTTCCCGGGGCTGTGTGGAGTGACGGAAGGATCTCCGCCACAGGGACTCAATTTGCCAATAACCTCATTTTCTGAGGCAGGGCAGGGAAAGCCTGCGCGGTCACCGCACTGGCAGACGAAGGGAATCCTCCGCCGGCGGCACCCGGCTGCCCAAGTTCAGCGGTTCAGTGGCACCCAGCGACTGGCCACAACCCCCAGGAGGGAGCGGATTTGGCAGCAATGCTGCATAGCTCAGATGCAACAGGAGGCCTTCCCCCGTCACTTTACTCAGCTGCCCGTTGTATTTGTCGATACATGCATCAGCAGGGCAGCAAATGTCTGTTTGGGGGATCGTACTTAATAGCCGAAGAGCTATGCTCTGTTAAGCAGAGTGGCATCTTGCAGCGATATGGGTCACTTGTGGTCACTTGTTCTTTATATTCAAATCAGTCAAACATTAGATCATAAAGGTCACTTTACACTGACATAAATAGTTGAGATTTCTCAGTAACGCAAATGAAACAATGCAACAATTTTGAAAATATGGCTTAAATTATGTCAGACACATAAGCTTACTTTTTTTGTGATTTAAGTAGGTTGCCTTAAAGCAAATACATAAATTTATTCTGGAAGTACAGAAAAAAAACATGGGACAGAAAATGTCAGGCTATCCTGAACATTTGACAATTTAAATACAGATAAACCCAACAGAAAGGAATGAATCATCATGTCGTAGCCTTTACTGTAGAATAAAATATATAGTTGTTGTCAAGGAAAGAATAATTTTAGTGCATAAAGAAAATGTCCATTATAATGCAAATGTACGTGGAAAAGAAATGCTTACTCATTAGTAATGGAGATTTACTTAGCTGTAATTGAAATAGGGAATCTTTATGTTGGAGAATGTGACATCCTGCTGTACAATTAGCATACCATTAAGTAGGAGATGTGAAGCACACACTGACAGTAAAATTAACAATAACTTACAGGTCACAAGTGTAACTCTGTAACTATTAGGTCACTTCCATACCTTAGCAAGCCCGTAATTATTGTAAAAAAAAAAAAAAAAAGATGTAAAAACAATTAGTAAATTTTTATTTTCCTATAGATTATATGTAGGTATAGCACATGAAAACAACATAACCTCCTTTCTTAGACTGTCTAAAAGGACCACTTTTCCTTTTTATAATGCATATTCCATTAACATAGCTCATTTCTTACCTGTTAATCTGTTTTCTCCAAGTCCCTTAATGGTAGCCCAGATACTCGGTATTAAGTCATTCTACTATCAGATGGAGAGAGGAAAAGGGAGGGGGAAAAAAGGCAAAACTCTATTCATGAAACTCCCCTTTACGGGGATTTGCTGGTTTCACAATGTTGAACTACATTTCCCAATCCATCCAAATTATGGATATCCTTTGGACCCAACCAGTAAGCTAAAAAAAAAAAAGGGTCACATAGATGGGAAAAACAATTGTAAGTCATTTATCTCTTTGGCACAAACATGTTTATTTATGAATAATATACATACAGTTCTGTTGTCCTAAATTCAATATGACGCAAATGATGGAAAGCATTTTCCATGGAGCTCATGGTTCCCAGGATTTCCTGTGTGGCACTTGTTCCATAGTACTCTCTGGACTTTATTTTTTTCCCAGTTGTTCTGTTTCAAGTGCTTCTGCAGAGTTTCTTTACTGGTTACTGCTGTGGTGTTTCTCTATATCTCTCATCCACACTCATGCACTCACAGCTCCTTCCAGATCACTGGATTTTCATTCAGACCCACCTGTGCGCAAACTCATGGTCCGCCCTGTGTAGTGTTTGTGCTTTAACAGTCCCTACAGCTCCAGCTATCTAGTGGATAAAGGATTTAAACCAGCTTTTCACATTTAGTCTGAAGGAAGAGTATTAGCACATCACAGTAGATTTCACCACTTTGTATCCTAATGGGACTTTTTGGTCTGTCACAGTGGTGGAATCTAGAATGGCAACAAGGTCCATGCCAGCAGAAAGAAGTTGTTTCCAAAATATAAATTATTTTAAAACAGTAGTATTTGCATGCTACATTTATTTCAAGACGTTTTCAAATCACCAACCCAAAACTTTAGTGTAATCCTTTCCTGACTATTTCATAGCCCTGTGGAAAATGAAACGGATCTCAATGAATGAGTTCCTACTATTTCTCAGATTCCCATTTCTTTGGCATATAATGAGATAGGTCATGCCCAATTTGGAGATATAATTTCTGAGGCAAATGTTCTGGATTCTGGTATTTTACAATTCGGAAACGGCCATAAGGAACACTTATTTCTCTTCTCCTCACCTCCATCAGCTTTAACATCAGAGTTCTTTCAATTTTACCACTTTCAGCTAAGAGAGAAGCTTTTAAAAACTTGGATTCTGCTATTAAGATTTCTTTGTTGCCTTTCAGTAAGTCTTTACCAGAACCCAACAAAGTTGACTACCAATCCATACCAAGTGGACAGATACATTGAAAGAAATGCCTCCCACAAGAATTACACATTACTTTTGTCACATCTTTCATTTTGCAACCGGCATCCACCATCATCTTCTGTACTTAATCTTTTGTATTTCAAACTTTCTGCTGTAAATGAAAAGCCTTTATCATAATAAGTGGTGCTACTGCATTCTAGCACGGGTGTATCTACTAAACCATCACTCCTCTCTGGCATCTGAGTCCTCTCCTTAAGAGGTCTCAGAGTATGCCGCAGGAACCTACGCCCCCATTCATATTAAACCATGCAGCATCTACGTCATTCTAAACACATTCTTAATCAATCAGTTCCTTTCTGCCTTTTTCAAGCAGCATGTGTTCCCATCAAAGCTTTCTCAATTAGACGTGAGCTTTACTATAGGTAACTGTCAAAACTTTGCAGTGCATTTTGCAGTCTTTATGACTCAACAAACATAACAAACCACTGTGGGGACGCACTGCCTATGTGCACTCCTGTCCTCCGCTACAAAACCTAAAGGAAATGCTTCTTATTTATACATTTGCTGTAAACAGCTACTGCACACTTAAGTTATTTGTCTGTTCACCAATACTTCTCTCAAAGTGTGAATACCAGAATCTGTGCCCCACACAAAAGGCAGTCTGAAACAGGCTCAGACAAGAGCAGTTGTAAGAGACTAGCATGTACATCTTGGTCGTGCGCACTGGCCTCTTTTCTTAAACAGGCTGTATCTCCTTTGGGTACAGTAGCTACTAAAAATCTTCAGCTTACCACAGATCTCTGGCAGATGTATTGGTTTTCATGCAGACACTAGCACACATTGAATACTACCTGGGTCAAACAAACATAATGTGTCATGGAACACCATTCCCAGTATTTTTTCAAACGCAGTGGGGACACTGTGTATGTTTTTCGCCAGAGGTCCTAGCCTGCTGTGAGGGCAGTCCTCCTCCTGCCCTTTGGGTCAGCCTTCTTCATGCCACAGCATCCCTGGCTCCATCTAGTCCTTAGCAAGCACGAATCCTCCTGTAAATTTGCTTTCAGTAGCCCACTGAATCTGCTTTTATCTTTTCATTAGAACAATAGGTTAGGCTCCGAACTGAGGAAGGCATGATTAATTCCTTGATGACCCAGAGGACTTACTCCATCTTTGCAACAGGTAAATGGTGAGCTAGCTGTTTAATAGAGTATTTCCCTTTTATCACTGCTGTACAGGATCCATACTTGATCAAGATGATTGCTTTACAATGATAAAGTTTCTTGGATCATCTCATGTTTTACATTTAATGTTAGAGTAATGCATTAGAGTAAATTCAGCACCAAAATAAGCTTATTTTCTCCCCAGTAGTTTCCTAGATATGTTTTGCATCTATTTTTTTTTCCTACCGCTTCTGCTCATCAGACGCACTCAGCAAATAAACAAGCACCCATCTCTCCTTCAAAGCCAAAAGAGTTCAGCAGCTAGAATCCCTTTATGAAAATTGTTTCACTTTATCTTGTCCTTCTCTTTCTAGAAAACTACCACAGCGGGTAGATACAATGACGCGTGAATTTACAGACAGGATAATCTGTCCATTGCAAATCAGTTGCCTTTATAGATCCTTTCCTTTGATGACCCGGGCTTCATCTTTAAAATGGATTTCCACAAACTGACTCTGAGGGTGCTTTGTAGGTATTCGTTACTCATATTTTATCACAAAGAAATCCAAAGCAATTATGAGTTCATATGTCCCCACAACTACCTAGGCATCTTGCTTAATTTCAAGTACTTTTTAAAATTTACTTATTATGGCCATGATTTTTGTAATCTCAGCAATTAACTGCTTGGGATTTTCTACATTATTTTTAATTTCTCTCATTTTAGAAATCAGTTTTATTCTAAAAAGAACCAACACAAAATCATTAGTCAAGAGACAGACCAAAATCTCCTTCTCCGTAGTGCATATTAAACACAGACATACTCATAGGCTCGTGATAATCCATTTCCATTTTCTTCACTGATAACTTCCTCTTCTGAGGCACTGATGCAAGAAGACTCAGGTTCTGCAGTGATTTCCACAGCCTCTCAGAACACTTTGCTTTCTTTCATTGAGTTTAATCTGCAAGCCTGAGTTTGTCTAATTAATTTATTGCCAGTTTGTCTTAGAAGTCTTCTGTTTCTGGCAGAAACCACCAAAGTCTTCTCTGGATGCCTGCCAAGACAGGTAGGTTTTTATTCCCTCTCCCACCTTGTAGGTATGTTCTGGACAATGCAGGGTGAGAGGCTCCAAAGTATAGAGCCAGTTTCTAGCTCCCAGAGCTACCGAAGTGAAGTTTTTTCAAGAAGTCTAGTAGCACGCCAGCAGCCAAAATGACTGCTAAAATCCCTGTCACGCTTATCTTTTCAGCCTATGAGCTGTGTTCCTGAAGCAAAGAATAAATCTGTTTCCCTCCCAAGAAGATCATGTTTGGGTAGCAGCAGTTTACATTATTTGAGGTGAGACAATACAAATATTCTCCTCCAGGATATTACAAATAGAAAATAGTTTCAAATGAAAATATTTTGCTTTCTTTCTTCATGTTCCAAGTGAGTTCAAGGTTAATAGAAACTTTCAACTTATCTCCTCAGAAACTGGATTTGCTGGCTATTAATGTCAATGGTTTTTACTTAGGTTGAGCCAAGAGGAGGTCTGTAGACTATTTTCATTAGGGAGATGAATCAGTGATGGAGTGAAGTATTTATTAGGTGTAACGCTTTTTATTTCCACATTATGTACGTGAATGTTTTGTTCCCCTAGAGAGAGGATGAATCCAGACCAGAAAGAAACCACCTCTTTGCTTGTAGTTCCAAGTCTCCTTCCTGTGCACAAAAAAGTTCCCTCCCCTTTTCTTAAAATATGTTTACACTGCTTTTCTAGCCTTATCTTCTCCATGGAATTTTGTAGTGGTTTTTTGCAGGTCGATGTTTCTGCACACAGAGAAACATTTCATCTGAGCCAACAGCAGAACTTCCTACACACTTTGCTTAAATCTCCAACTTCATGTCCATGTCCCCTGTGCTGTAGGTGCAGCTGGCATTGTTTCAGCTGTCAGTGATATAAAGGCATGAGGGCTGCATTTATTGTGCATGAAGCATGAATATTAGTAAGTCCATCAGCTTTAATGGAGTTTCATTTAGTGGCTGGCATGACATAATAATAAAAGATTTAAAACAGTTGCCAGAGATGCAGTGCATTTTGAACCCACAAAGTTAATAAAAACACACTACTAGGCCAGGGTTGGCACAAAGGAGGTAGAAAAAACCAACAAGCATATTTTCAGGATGAACTCAAGAGGGACTGATCTATGTCATCTAGTCCATATTTAGCATAATTTAAATCCCATGATGGAAGCTTTGTACAGACTAGTTTGACTAGTTTACTCCAAACCTGTAAGTAAATTATCATTCTTTGAACACCCTTTCAATCAGAAAAAACATTCTGTGAAATCTGTGAACATCATCAGTATCTCAACTCTAGAACAGTGAATGAAAGCCTCAAAGAAGAATACAGCATTACATTAGTGAATTTTTAAAAGTCAAGTGGCAAATCTGGGAGAGGTAAGTGAAGGTGCTGACAAGGTTGTTTTGCCAGTTTAAAAGAAGCGTCATCTCTTAGGTATGATCTCTACTAGTGTAATCTTCAGTAACATTAAGATCCTCCGAACAGTGTGAGCTCCTTTTTTAAGGGATGAAAAATAAGGATAAGCAGAGGAGAGGGAAGAAATACTCCTGAACAGATGGGAAGAGAAGAATAAGATTGGAAGGGTAATGCAGAGAATTGTTCATGATTCTTAACCCACCTGGAGACAGGAAGAGCCACTGGAACGGCAGTGAGGCCATTCTCCTGAGCTGCATGCTAATAGCCTTAATCTAAAGACAAAGGAGGGTCTTGGCTTTAATACAGAAAGAATTTCTCACCCATGAGGTGGGAGTTCAGAATTCTAATTTGCTTCTCAAGGACAAAAGAGTCTATGCTTTGATTTGGTGATTTGAAAATACTTGCTTTTCTGAACTTTCAGAAATCTACACCAGGATATTACAACAATGGACACTAATTTTTTTGTTCATTAATAAGCAGAATTTTACACTAGTGNTGATAATAATTTTGCAAGAAAAATCATTGCTTTTAGCACCCAGTTGATTGATATGGTGGAAGTCTCTTGGCAAAATAGACTCTGAAGATGGGACCTTAGAGGATGGAAAGATAGACAGCAGAGAAAGATTCGAAGAGTTCCAGAAGCTCATTTCCCTTGAGTGCTCTTGTGTGACCAGACTGTTATGTGGCCTGACCCTCAAAGCCTCTTCATACTCTCCCTGAGGTGTGGAATAAGAGATGGAAGCCAGTCTGAACTTTTCTCTTTCACAAGGTCATCCATTAACTCTTCACATCAGTGAATCACCAAATATAAAGAACACTGGTATTTTCACCATAATTAGGAATCTACTTGGAATGTACCAGCCTTGAAAATCCTCAATTTGTTACACCATGTGAGAAACAGTTATCTGCCATGGTTTGGGCTGTTTGGCTCTGGATCAGTGAATTCACACAGGATTTCAGATTAAAAGCAATACAAATGGATAAGACAAATAGACAATTTTTTAAACACTGAAGGAAATTCTTCTTCATTTGGTGTGACATGTTCTTCCTCTTTGTGCTCTCTAGTTGTAAGAGCTTTCATGATGAAGGCACTGGCTGTCACTATTGCTGTTTCATATTATCCTTCTGCTTCTAACTGAAATGAATGGGATGCACATTAATACCATTCCTCAGCTTAGTTAGTTAGAAGCCTCAAGCTTGCTAGCTATAACTGGTAGCTATGTAGGTTGGTTTTGGTTTGAGGTTTGAGGTTTCTTTTTTTAATTTAAACTGTATTTTATGTACAGAAAAGTTTCAAGCCCTCACAGTGATTGTTCTTAAACTTTTTACAATTATCTTCATATTTATGGAGACTCAAGATGACATAGCCAGTTCAAAAAACTGACTACCAATACTGACCTAGCATGGAAAAATCAATATAATTACAAAAGCAGTTAAGCATGGCAAGTAAGAAACCCAGCCTTTGCTCAATCTAAAACAATTTAGATTAACACAAATATAACAGCCAAAATACTCCTTTCTCATAGATTGATCCAAGCAAAATTGAAAATGCAATACATCAAATCACAGTAATCACTGGGTGTATGCCTAATGTCACTAGGGTTAACAAAATCACCTTCAACACTCCCAGTGCTGGCAGTGTGTTACAACAATTAAAATGATGAGAAAGCAGTCAGAATGAGGAGATTGATTATTTAGGCAGCCTTGTGACTGGAAAGTATCTGGAGTCACTTTGAGTAAGCCTCGTTAATTTCTAGATATAAAATATCAGAAAATCCCCAGTAATGAGTTAGAAAGTTATGAATACATGGGTGTGTTGTGAAAAAGCACATTCTACTTCTATTGTTTTCTGAAAACAGGAAAGCAAGCAAACTGCCCCTCTAAATAGCATGCTCTCCACTAAACCAAAACATCTTTAGAGGGTAGAATCGGAGAGGCAATAATTTGATGTGGAGAGGACTAAATGCACAGGAAAATAACTGTAACTAAACCCCAAAGTCAGATTTAACTAGACAAAAGAGTTGCTGGCTCTTTCTATAAGCAATCAATTAGATTATCAGAAAATAGAACTCTGTAAGAGAGTGACTTCTTGAAAACATTATCACCTTGTAAGTATTTTGTCAGTGAAGAAATAGCTCCAAGTGCCTTAAATAAGTGTGAAGCCTCTCTCTTCACATCTCATTAGAGACTTTGGCCACTATGAACCAATTTTAAACCACAGCAGGGCTATGAGATACGTTGCATTCAGATGCAAACAATGAACTCATGTTACTAACACATCTTCATTTTAGAAAAGCACAATATTGTTTGGCTTTATGAACACATGCAGATTAAAATTATACATTCATAATGCCTCTCTCTGGGTCAGTGCAGTTTTATGACTTAAATCATGAGGAGAATTAGCACATTAAATGTTCTAAATAGCTCTGTGCCCACTGTCTGTAGAAAAATCACAAAGTAAGTAAATGACTAAGACAAACTAATTCTAAGAACTATACCCAGCCCTCATATAAAGCTACATTGGTGCTTTAATTTGATGTTTTTCATTGGGATTAGACCGACCACGATTTTACACAGATAAAAGTACATAAAAACTGTGGCATAATTGAAAATAGAAAGTAAGGAGATGCATGATCCTTTTCTTCAAGAACTACATTTCCCTTTCATTTTATCGACTGTATTGAAAACATAGTTAACTACACTGATTTGCAAATTTTTTTCTAAACCCAAAGAGCAAGGACATAATTTATTTTATGTTGATAATAAATAATACTTCCAAATTCCACAAGTTCCATGAGAAATAGAAATAAAGTTTTTAGAAAGAAAAAGTAAACTTTCATTACCAGATTTCAGGACTGATATTTCCCTTGCAAGGCAAGAAGCTGCAGAAATTTTGTTGAATTGCATAATAAGGGCATCGACAAACAGTGAAAATGCAAAATTCCTAACTAATATCCTCGATATTTATTTTGTCAAATGCATTAATCATCTGCAAGATGAGAAAGCCTGTAAGATGAGAATGCATTTTGAAAATGTGCAAAACATCTGTATAGATGGCAAATGAGCATATGAAATGAATACCTGCACAAACCCCAGAGGTATAATAACTTGCAGCAAATTCTTGAACAGGTACTAACCCTTAAATATCAGTTGGAATACAGCACGTTTGGCAACTGACTCGATATTTTAAATTTAGTAACTTATATAAAAATAATTCTCCCACGTACAACTGAGAGAAAAAGAGAACAA
>VXBO01000804.1:76687-136550 GCA_013400135.1 Rhinoptilus africanus | reverse complement strand
CTACATCACTTCAGATTTGTTTTTAATAACATGGCTGACAGGAACTTTTAATGCCTTGGAAGTCATAAACTTACAACAAGGGATGAAGACCACTCCAGTAGTCAATCCTCCAATCAACCCTTCTCTTTGAAGACATATGACTTTCAAATTTCTTATTGTTTCGGATGCATAAAGGTCTTGTCCAATCCAGCACTCTCTCTCAAGTTTTGCTGCGAACTGGTTTACCCTAATCTAATACTTTTCTTTTGCTCTGAAGGAAACTAAACACATATAATCATATAGTAAATTTTTGATTGAGTAGAAGTATATATTTGTTTAGTAAATTGTACAATAATCAGAGCAACACAGGACATTTATAAATTTCTGCCTGGGATCAGAGGCTTTTACATAAATACACCATGTTTGCAGGATCTTAGAGGGGTTTTTTCCAGGTAAAACCTCTTAGAGGCAGATGCTGCCATTTACTATATTTCACAATGTCNGGGGCCTCACCAAGGCAGAGTCCAAGTCTAGTTTCTTTGTACATGCTACCACTGCATAAAAAGAAAGTAATAACAAATTAAATTAATAGAGAAAGAACAAAATTCTGTGCAAGTGTGTGATCCAAGCTAATACATGCGAATCTTATGCTGGGTAACAAAAAGGATCAAGGTCCAAGTAACGACTCAGAAGATTGGCACATGAATTCAGTTCTGTATCACCCCGGGTGGATGCTCATCTGACCATCCTGATCCCTCTCTGCTTCTGTAGAAACCTAAACTCAGCATGAGATCCTGTTCACATGATATCAAACACTACAATGAGTTTTCCAAGTTCTCAAAATTCCTTCTACGGCTTAAACTGGCAGAAACTCAGAACTGCTATTTCACTTTCAAACAGAGTGCCAGTGAACACCATTAGCATGCTGAGACATAAAGTGCTGAAGCTTTAACTCATTTGTTTATATACTCATGTTACATGTATTTCATGTGTATGTGCATATACACACATATTTATGCAAACACAACTAGCTTATTAAAGTGCAAATTATCTTTGTCAACATTTGCTAACTTCACTGTTTTTTCAGCAAATTTCCATTTTACCTCTGTACTAAGAACCTCCCTGTCAGAGTCACAGCATTCATGTCTTCTGCAATTTCTTCGAGTCTTTAGTAGGTCTCAAAACACATAGCATAGGTACTGTCATTCTTCCCATTTTAGTGATAGAATACATCAGGCACTGAGCAAGGAAGTGATTTCCTGAGAGTTTACAGTAGGCTGCTATAGGTCTGAGAACAGAAATAAAGTATTAACCCAGTGCCATAATCTTCAGTGCATCCTGCTGAAGAAACCACCTATTTTGCATTGCATCATCCGTAGTTGCAGAAACACAGTCCAACAAAGCTCTTCAACATAAGATACATGTTTTATGATGACTTCTCACTCACATTTCTGAACAGAAGAGATATATAATACAAACCAAAAAGCTTTAAACCAACTCTAATCAGCTAAGAGGTTTAATCTGCCTATTTCAACTGTGGCAGGGTGTGGACTAGCAAAAATGAGCACAAGGCTCAGAATCTCCCATTTCTCAAATCCAATCTGTGTTCTAAGACAGGGTGAAAGTACTGCCACCAACTAAACAACCTCCTCATTTTCTCCAGCTGTAAATTGGGAGTAATAAATCCCATGTGGCTTTTTGAAGAATACTTTAGTCAGTGTTCAGACTGTGCAGTCAGGAGATCCACAAGGACTATGTTTTCCATGTTTAAAGTAAAAAGCGATCAGCTTTCACAGGAAAGCACACACATGTAGAGAGAATGCTTTTACTTCGAAGAGTAGAATTGCTGCTAGAAAAGTGCCCCCTCTCCCCAAATTTTTACTTATATTAAAACCTGTGAAGTGTACGTAGCCAGATATTCACAAAGACTATAAAACACCACTGGCAGGGTCTGGATGAAATTCTATCTTGTTTCTTTTAGCCAGAAGGATGGCAGATAATCTAAGAAGCTATTAAGGCTCAGGATTTGAACCAGAAATGATAGTTTAAAGTTCTTTAATAAAGAAATGTGAAAAACTGTCACAATATGTGAAAGATGCTGGAAACACAAAATAAGTTGAACTCCAGCCTAGAGACAGAAAGCAGGATGTTTGTAGTCCTAACTACCACATCAGACTCATTACTGGATAGGGGAAAAACAATATTGAGAAGTCTTTGTGCAGAAGTGCCACTACTAATCCTGGGAGCGCAAGTTTTTTTCCTGGCACAGCATGCACTGAAGCATCTGGCACCAAGAAGTTAAAAACCAAGTTAAGAGAGAGAAAGTAATCCCTGATTGCTGTTTTCAACAAAAGCTGATTAGCCTTACCTTGGAGACAGGGAGTTGAAGCAATACTGGTTTGTTATGCTCTTGCCCCGTCCTCCATATCGACAGATTGGGAAGTGTAATACAATCTCTGTATTGCTATTATGTAGCCAGACACGAGAAGTAAAGCAAATACACTTTCATATGGGTGAGAATAAGGCATGGACACAAAGTGAAATCCTCTAAATCAGCAACCAGCTGTAATCAGATAGGGGGCTGAAACAACCATTTCAAAATACAATTTAACTGTGCTAATCCCTACTATATAAAATGAGGGTCTGTCTGATGAAAAGATGAGGTTTGGCCTGATAATCTGCATGTTAAATTCCAGATCTCACCAAATGAGGCTGCTTGTCTGCAGGACACAAAAGCAACTGAACTGCTCGCTATTACAATATTTACAAGTCAGTATTTTCTCCAGTTATAAACTGGCAGCATAAACCTCCTTGACATTAGCACAGAAGAATCTAGCAAAATTACAGTTTTTGTAATCAACTTCTAAGAGCCTACTAAAGCCTGTTTTCAATTATTGCAACACCACTTGGAAAGCAAAGGATAAGAATCTTTAGCAGGTAAATTGTTCTTTACCACCCTTAAACAAATCTCAGCATTGTTACACCATCAAATGCATACGGAAAGGGCTTACTTTCAGAAACAAGATACTACCAAGAGAATCAGGTAAATGCACATGTGTACACAGCTAATATATGTGTACACCTGTCTGATAGTAAAAGAAAAATTTTAGAGAAAAAACCAAAGGATAATAATTAATAGATTTGTTGATTGTACGTGTGTGTGCACACTAATCTGTATTTAGTATACAAAATACCAACCAGAAAAATGTGAAAACAATTTTAAACCTCTATGGCACTGCAGATAAACAGTAGTCAGGACTTTTCTAATTTAGCAGCAATAAAATATCATCATAGTCTTCTGTTTATTCTTATTACCCATCTTAAAACCTTAACCAGCTCTCAGACACCATGGGGACAGCCTAAGGGGTCACCACAGCTGGAGGTGAGGACTCTCGGAGTTCTCATAGGCCTCATGGCATCCAGGAGCCACACAGCCATCTGCGGCACACCCCACCTGAGCCACGTTGCAATGACAGGGGAGGAATGATACGCGGGGAACCATGGGACGTGCCCTTTCAGAGTCTCTCTCCTTCACAGCAAACTGCAGAAGGTCCTGTAACTCATGCCACTAATAAATGACAACTGGATCTTGCCACCTCCCTTTGCTAAACAAAACTGGACACCTCTACATTGCCTGCCTGACCAATATATAGGAGACTTTATAGAAGCAACAAAGTCTGTCAGTGTATGAGCAATTCACATCTAAAATTTCAAAAAGATTTTCTCAAACTAGCCAGTGTTCAGCATGTCTTTGTATTCAAAACCTACATCTAGTACGTGTGCTTCATAACATACCTTAAAACTCAAGAAAAAGGTTTGGTTTGATCCAAGGGGTGTGGAGGAAGCAGATTCTAAAGCTGTGATCACCATGGAAGCAAAACAGACACAAAAGTAGCTGGCACTTGCAGGGGATCAGATGGTGAACTTTTTGCCTACAGCTGTCACACAGCTCACAACTCTTTTGCTTGATGCTGTGCAAGACACAACATGAAGACAAAGCCTGTCCTAAAGAGCTTAATTTATATGTCCACAAAATAATCCACATAATTAGCTAATTTTGCCCCCAAAGAGTCTTCTTGAAGACAACTGAGGTCTACTGAGGTGCAGCGAATGGTTTACACGGGCACAGTTGTGTAGTGGCCCAAAAACCAAAGCTGGCCAAGGAAGGAAGGAAGGTAGGTTACTTAAGGTGGAAAGCTAGCACAAGTATGTAAAAAAAAAAAAAAATCTCAGTTTTCTGGACTCATAAGGAATTGCATTTTCAGCGACCTGAACTCATCAAAAGGAAAATTCTGAAAAAATGCTAGCACCCTTGTAGAAGTCTAAAGTAAAATACATATAGGAAATAGCCGCCTTTTATAAAATACGACAGTGTGACAAGTGTAGGTAGATGCTAATTTTAGTGGCAAACACTGTAATCTTGCTCTGATCAATTATCTCTGTCTATGCTCAATGCCTCCGCCCTCCACAATAGGAAGGGAAGTGGCAGCCTGCTGGCAGCAGCAGACTATCTGTTAAGCAGCTCATCCAGGCAGAAACAGAGGTCTTCAGATTTCCTTGTACACAGAGCCCATCTCACAATTGAGATCTGATAAAATATGGCCAATCCCGTTAAACTCAACTGAAAGACTGCCATTAATTTTCAATGTTACCTACAGGTATATAAAAATGTCCTAGATTCAGAGACAGACCTCCAGGAATAATGCATAAAATAGAAGGAAAGCAGCCAAAAATCTATTCTGAGTTTTATATTGTGTTCCTAGCTCTGGTGAGAAATTATGCCTTTTGCTTTAGATTCAGGGTATGACGGCAGTTTTATAGAAGGCCCAAGCACTTCTTTTAAGACTTTTTTTAATTTGCAAAGAATAGGTCACTTGGTCATACTAAAAGTAAAGATGGAAGAGATGGCTGTGATTTTTTTTTTCTTTTTTTTTTAACAAATACAGTTACATACCATAAGAACTTAAAATACACAGGCTCAAATGTCAGGAATCCACTAGCTATCCTTGTGGAGAGCCAGGTGAAGATTTGTGCTCACAGTTGTATCTCAAGGTCTCAGTTCAGAAGCGTAGGCTGCCTGCACCCACCAGACGTAGCACTGAGGTACAAATCAACTTTCACAAAGCACAGGCTAAACATAATGGGTATTTGTATTTCAAAACAATATGTTTGAAATATATATTCCCTGTTTGCCAGAAACTGAGAGCTGGTCTGAGAGCTGAAGACAATACAGACACAGAGAAAGCAGAACCCTTTACAGTGGGTTTGTAGCAGCACACTTGTTTTCTAAGACACTTTTTGACATGCTTATGGTTTCTGAAGTTTCAATTCTAGATTAAAGTCATTAAGATAAAGACAATCAAAGCATAACATTCTTCCTCTGTATTTACACTTCATCAAGAGAGATGCATGTATATGAACAGGCTGCATTTGATTTCCACCATGCTCCACGCACCACCAGCACACTGCATAGATAACACAGGCATCGACAGAGCTGTTGCCTGTGCAATAAAACACTGATTATTTGACCTAAATTTTGTGCAGTCCAAAGTTCCAAGAGGGGGACAGAGAGAAACTGAATTATAGAGAAATGAGGAATTTTATTTCCCCTCTGACTTCAGTATCTGGAACATTGATTTTGGAGACACATATACTATCTAAGTAGGAACAGTTTTAAAATTTGTTTCATCTCTCTTTCATAGTCAAGAAATACAGCATTTGAATGAATACAGAATCTAACTTTGTGCAGTGTTCTTATAAAACAAAACTCATAAACTTGACAGTGAAAGAGTGAGATCAAGCAGTTCAATGAAACTAAGACCTGTTGATGCTGCTTCTGCTGCTGCTAAAACAAAGCTAAGGAGTAATCTTGTTTGTGCATGCTCTAGATACCCCAAACACCATGTATTACTTTCCTATTATGTTAATCCACCTGGGTCATTTCTGTCAAAACCAGGTAATTTTAACTCAGATAAGTCCTTCCTTTCAGTCATTTAAATTCTCACTCATACAACCTCACTATACACTTAAGATTGTGTAACCCACCAGTATGACTACGAAAAGCAAGTAATTAAGGAACTGTGCTACTCAATCCTTATCTGCAAAAATCTCCCTTTCAGAACTACTACCCCCTTCTTACGGAGGAACCTATTTAAAAAGGGGCTCTACTCCCATTTTTTGAACGTAAAAAGTTGTGTGTGGTACTGCTGTCAATGTACACGTATGTGGACTGAGCAGCAGTGGCAAACAGGAGCACTAATTGTTCAGTGGCATTCCATGCATATAAAAAATTGCTTGTGTATACAAAGAGCCACTGTTCCATCCAGCACTTTTCTGTGGATGTAGTGAAGAGACAAACAAGTAATACATGGCTCAGAATATAACATGCTCGCTAATACCTTGCAAATGAAATATTTAGTCAGCTCATATTGAGCATCTCAATTCAAAACATGCTTAAAAAAATATACATTCAAGAGCTTTCATGATTCAGTTTTTGAGAGTTTTCTACCTAATTGAATTTCTATTCTTATCTGGGTTAAAAGTAACAATTTTTTAAATTTTTTTTTTTGTCACATTAGTTTTAGCTTGGCCAAGTTTCAAAATCACCACACTGTCACACAAATGTTCACCTAATTACCAGCTAGGGAACAGCACATTGGATGGAAAAGCCATCAGGGCAGGGTTGCTGCTTTTGGTGATGATATTGTTTATATGAATGGGAATATGAGACCACAGCCTAAAATAGATGGTATGAGTAGTGCTTTGGAGATCAGTCTCTCTCCAGCGGTTACAGAAAAAGCTTTAATGAGCATTTTAGGCCAGATAACAACCTGTTAAATGGCCATGTCACACTCTTTTTTATCTTTTACTTCTAGCTGAAAGCCACATTTATTTACAGCAAAGAATCAAAACATAAGACAGAGCTTTTACTTTCAAATGTTATAAAGATGTTATGATTCAAGCAAAAATCAATACTAGTTGTGACATAAAAAGTAAATTTGTTTGCTTTTAGTAATTAGAAATAAAGATAACTTGTTATGTATTTTTATGTGTAAAGTTACACAACTTACACAAGTATTAATAGAAATATGGAGCACTTGAGAACATCCATTAAAATGAAAATGTGGATAGTGATTTTCAAGTCACTTACACTTCCACTGGAGTTCACAGTTTGCATGTATTATCCATGAGAGGTATTAAACATTGGATATTACAATTTTTATAGTAACAAACAGTAAGAAGAGTTTAAATTAGTTGGCACTCATTAGCAAACATAAAACAAGGAGTATGGCTGTAGTTAATAACCATGTGTTTGTGCTGTTAATATGACTCATTTTATTTACCAGCCATACACATGCTCAGCCCAGAGATGACTTCACCTACTGAATCAATGAAGAACATTGACCTTTGAGATAAAAAAAGAAAACTGCCTTACTAACAATACCAAGTAAGATCTTCTTAAGAGAAGAATTATTAGATAAGGAAAATCGATCAAGCAATATTCGTTAGAACATCTGAGCACCTATCTATGTATTTTTTGCAGAATGAATTGTAGAAGCTAGGTGTGTATACATTAATATTTCTGATCAAAGCAAGTAAACCAAACGTGTAGCCTCACCTCAAGCTTTAGTCCTCAACAAAATAGCCTTTTATGCTAAATCCCTACAGGCACAATGGTTGCACAGCTGGCTACAGCATCCTTTCTATTCCATGTAGTCAGCATAAAGCATGAAAAAAAAACAGGGTGGCAAGGCTGGAGGAATCTCTATCAGTCCCATGGTGAAGAGTTTTCTACACTAGGCACTGAATTTGTCTTATGACAGCCAGCACTGAGAAGCAGATCCAGCAATTCAAGCAGCAATGTTCTTTATCACATGATGGGACAGCGGCTCAGTACCAAGTCGAAGGAACAATTATCCATAAACAAA
Source organism: Rhinoptilus africanus (assembly GCA_013400135.1). Classification (NCBI taxonomy): domain Eukaryota; kingdom Metazoa; phylum Chordata; class Aves; order Charadriiformes; family Glareolidae; genus Rhinoptilus; species Rhinoptilus africanus. The sequence continues at coordinate 128,643 of VXBO01000804.1, read as the reverse complement.
TTGCAAACAACACCGCTTAATATATCTGGACTTCTTTCTATGTATTCCTTTAATCAGTTTAATTAATGTGTTTAAATAGAATCATTACACAAATTGAAGAAATTGTCTGTATCAAGGAAAGAGCTTGATGGGAAAAAGAGTAATTATTAACATGCATTACAAACTCAAGATGACACTTTAATGAAATCTACCAACTCAGAAATTTTAATTCTAGTACTACTCAGAGCAAATGCAGCTAGTTTCTTTATAGCCTTTTTCCAAGAAAAGTTCACAATTCTTTTCCTGCTATCCCTGCTTCTACCATCCCTGGCAAAAATGTCTAAAGCAGCTCTTAAAATGGATCATTAATACCAGCAATATTAAACTTACATAATATCTAAACCAGAAAATCACGAACTCACAAACAAAATTAAACACCACATAAACAAATAGATAAAAGCTTTATGACAAATGTAGCCACGACAGGGAACACAGGTGAAATTTAATGAACACATGCCATTGTGAAAATTCCTTGTGCAAGCAATGACAATCTGTCATTCCTTTTTAAGGATCTTATAAAATGTGAGTGTTTGTCTTAGTTCCTCACTTCTCTTCAACATTTTTGTGAATATGGATGTTAAAAATCCTGATTAGCTTGCTGAATATTACCTCAGTCAGTCATATATTGGTCAGTCTTGTACAAATTTGCAAGCAAAATTGTGTATTGGTTATGATGCAAAAGCTGGTGAGTGTCCCTGTACTTTCCTGCATAATTGCAGTTTTCAGTGCAACCTCCCTGCGAAGCCATCACTATAAAAAATTAATGTATAAAAAAAGTCAAACGTTCTTGTGTCCATCATATGCAACATATTGCCATGCTTGTAACTGATAGCTGTGTACACATAATGCAGAGGTTGATGAAAATATCATGAAAGTAATACTTTTAATAGAAGTTTTGCTATAAGGGAGTCAAATGATCAGTTTTAGACTGCCTTTTTTTATTAATATAATGATTTTTAACGAAATTGATGAAAAAACAAAGACGACTTTTTTTTCTCCCACGATGATCTACAACTAAGGATTTACAAGCTTTAAAACTCTAGAGTTTGCTCATCTTGCTTTAACATAAAAATAGTCTTACGAAAACAGAAAAAAACATTGGTTTGGGGCTAAAAGAAGCAACTGAAATTTATCATGGGAAAAAGAGAGTAAAAAAAATGGAAAAGGAGATTGACATAGTGGAGTCAGACAGAAAGTGTTTTGTCCTTGAATATAACAGAAAACACATAAAGAGCTATTTGAGAGTTTTCTACCCTGTCATCACCTGGTGATGTGTTCCTGTGTTTGTTTTCTGTAATGCATAGAAGTATAATTAAGACAACCCAATACAAACTGAATTCAGGTTTCTCCAAGGAGAGCGCTCAATAAACAGGCTGCTGCTGGAGGCAGCTACGTGGCCTGCTGAGGAAGCAGTGTCGCGCTTCTTATAGGAGGACCTTGCACTCCACACGTTTGCTTACCCTTGCATACTTGCGAACTGCTATAATGCTGCATGGCATGGAAAAACCTTCACTGTACTGTTCTTCCTCACCCTTTCCCAACTGGTAAAATGTGAGCTTTTTTGAGTACCTCCTTCAATATTGACCTGTTCTACCACAGTACCACTGAGCAGGGTTTGACTTACACGTACCTGATTCTGTTTTACTTCAAATGATTCTTTTCAGATAAGCCTATTCTCCAGTAATAATAAGACAGATATTTTAGGGGAATGGCTTGACAAAGGATAAGCAACAAACAGAGCAGAAAAACATTACTAAGCTTTCATTTCATTAAAAGAAATAATCAGGTGCTACAATACTTCTGCTCATGTAAAGGTAAAAACCAGGATCATCTAGTTATAAATCCAGAGTCATCTGCTGTCTTAATCATTCTTATGGCTTACTATTTTTGTTCATGCATGACTATTTAGTTGCAACATGCAAAATATTAGGAATATTTAAATTTTCATCAAAGATACTATAAATAGTGACAGGTTTTTTCTAACAAGTTTCTGAGCTTCAAATAAGCAATACTGTAAGAATCTTGTTCTTTTTCTTGTTGCTGCATTGCATATTCTTATTTATAGACGTGTGTGATTATTCCCTACCCATTCAAATTGCTCATTTTCTTATTTATACTTTCTTGTGATTATTCTCTACCTGTTCAAATTGCTCATTCTCATCTTTGCTTTAATCAGTGTTTCTAGAAATTGTTTTCTGTTACAGCAGACAGCCTAAAAAGAGAACCACAGAAGAGGCAACAAAAAAAGATTTATGGATGGGAGAGGCCCTTAACTTTAACTGTTCTCAGAGACTGACAGGAGAAATTTCATGAATGATATCTGGAGAAGAAATCCTCCTCCTAGGACTAAATGTCAAACTGAGGGGGTCACATACTCCATCTACAACTGCTAGCGACTCCAGCTCAACTGTGGGACCAGAAAATCTCATCATTTTACAGTAATCTTCCATACTGAGTAATTCTTTTCTGGTATGCTATCCCATCAATGCTGATTAATGTCAGTCCGCACAAAGCTAACAAGGGACTGACAGACTCAGTCAGACTCATGACAGACTTGGGATCTGCTCATCTCTCTTTGATTTTCTGACTTAACTGCACTTACATTAAATTAGAACATAACAAAAATGAGTCCACAGAACAAATATGGGGAAAATGGGACTTAGTACTGGACCATCCCATTTGAAAACCAATTAAAAAGATGAGAGTCTTTGTACTTATTTATGAAAAAAAGACATCTTTTTGTATCATCAATTCTGTAAAACAGCTTTCTTACTGATGAAACTGAAGTTTCAGTTTCGCTCCATTTGAAAATAATGCAAATTCTCTGATTATAGCATATCAGTTTTATCCTAGATAATGGTATTTCCATCATCTTCATCCTCCCAAAAGTCGGAATACCTCTACCCTGTGGACTATGGTCACCCTTGATTTCATTCTCAGGTTCCATTATGGAGAAAGCCAACTTGTTCCTCCTGGGAAGAAGGCAAAGCATGGCCAAGAGGTTAGTTTGCTCTTTAGAAAGAACATGGATGTAAATCATGCCAAGATTGGATCCTTCTGCCAAGGGCACTCCAGCACTGTTCCAGCATGCTATGTGTCCTCAGATGCCTTCACATCACGCCCAATGGCAAACTATCATGCCCCTAACTTCGAGTTTCAAGAACAGCATTGCTCTGGGCTGTATTATTTTTGGCGCTTAGAACTGAGGAACCACACACACATACAAAACAAACAAAAAATACGTCAGGGGCAAAGAAACACTCCATGAGCCAAAGGCAATGCGGTGTGGCCACAGCATATCTGCTCCAGATAGTGCCAGAGCATTCCTTGTCACAGTACACAAAGACAGCATAGACATAGCCTTATAGGAGACAGGGAGAGAAGCCAATCAACTAAATAAATCACTAAACACATCAAAAGGAGAGAGAAAAAAAATGAGGAAGGACGTATGGAAGAAAATAATTATGTTTTAGTTCTTCACATTAGTCTTCATGGAATAGTTTAGAAACCAGAATAACTATCTCTTTACAATGACAAAATCTTGAAAGCAGGCAATAGTAGTTCTAGAACACCATAGTTGCCAATTGGGTCTTATTAATAACATTAACTTAATAGATAATGAACTGTGAACTAATCATAAAGATCATGAAATGTTCATAAATTGCTATTGAGGAAACCCAATAGCTTGTGAGAAAAGAGTAAATATTTAATTAATATTTAATTAAATCTTAGGCGTCCAATTACCTGCAAGGGAATTATAAAGAAAACACTGTAAAAGAAACTGGAAGATGGGAGTAGCCAAAGAAAGAGAACTTTAAAAACATGTTTGTACAGAGATACTTACCAATCTGCGATGAAACTGAAAGTCAATAATTTATCCCACTCACTTAAATATGCATGCCTTTTTTCCAGTGCATTTTAAGGCATTTTATTCCATAGAATCAATTTTGAGGTTACCCCAAATCCAAAACAGATGGAAGATAATGAGGAAAAAAAAGAAAGTCAAAGCATAATTATAATTTTTTAACACACTTTTAGGGATGAACAATTTCTCAAGCTGTGCTTTGACAGAGAATTCACAAGATATGAGAATCCATTTCTCCGCTAGTATTTACAGCATAATTAATACTCCCGGTACTTAAAGAGGGCCTACAGGAAAGATGGGGAGGGAGTCTATCAGGGAGTAGTAGTGACAGGACGAGGGATAACAGTTTTACACTGAAAAGGGGAAGCTGTCAATTAGTTATTAAGAAGAAATTCTTAACTGTGAGGGTGGTGAGACACCGGAACAGGTTGCCCAGAGAAGTTATGGATGCCCCTTCCCTGGAGGTCTTCAAGGCGAGGTTGGGCTTTGCGTAACCTGGTGTAGTGGGAGGTGTCCCAGTCCATGGCAGGGGGTTGTAACTAGATGATCTTTAAGGTCCTTTCTTGCCCAAACCATTCTGTGACTCTAATACAATAACACTTATCTAAATAATTGATCTATTAGGGTCCAATTATCCCAACATTGTCTGGACAAAGAAATAAATCATATTTCTTGATAAATACCTTAGAAATATAATTTTGTTATTAATCGATTTGGTAGTTTATAAATGTTAGATATTTCTAGTAGTGAAATTTTAAATTATTATAATTCATTGACTTAAGATATGCTACAATAATGTAAACCAGGTGAGAATATTTATTTTTCAGACCTTTACAGAAATGTTACCACTACCTTCAAATGAGTTTTACTGTTAAATAAAAATGCACCGAACACACTGAAGCCTTTGTACAAAGACAGCAGCTTACATATATTTTACAGTTCTCTTCAAAAGGCAGTTTGCACTTTTAATACTAATGCCTTTAAATTCACTACACTGTGACTTCTTGTTAGTATCATTTTTCAGTCTTTCATTTAGTATTCAAGCTCCTGAAGAATGCTTATCTCCAACCAATGGAAAGTACCTTTCCAACTATAATGTACCCCCACATATAATCACTAAAATTGCAGAATCCCTTTCATATAATGATTTGTTGATTTTTTTCTTGAGACATCAAGTCTGTGCAGTGTGGTCTCTTCCCTACCAATGCCTTTATTTAAGCTTTTATATAATACTCCAATTAACAGTGTCATATTCTTGCCATTTTTCCACACACACATTTTTAATTATTTCAAAAATAGATATCTTTCTTGTGTTTCTTAATACTTCTCTGCATGACTTTTCTAAAAGAATTGCCAAAAGTTCAGTAAGCTTACTAACTAATTTCTTAAAGGCTCTAACCTGCGTATTCAAATTTTCCAAGTGACTTTTTCCTCAACATAGGACAGTTTTTAATCACTTTCTAATCACGCATTTTCCTATTCTTGCTTTCCCCCCTTATCAATTTAAAAAGGAAAGTATACTCGATTTAGTCTACTTTTAATTAAAGAGTCTGTTTCCTTATAGGTTTTTCCTGATAATATTAGAAGTACCTTCTAGAGTTCTTGGCTCCTCCTACACTATCCTCCTACTCTTATGTTCTCTACAGAAAATGCGTGGCTAGTTCTATAGATTTTTCTTGCTTACTTTCCATTGCCAGTATCTTCTAGAAGTCTTTCTTTACCCAATATATTTTTAACAATTACACATAAAGTGCACAGGTTACATTTACATATTTTAATGTGTTATATAAATTTGTCTTTTTTACTTATTGAGTTGAAAGAGTTCATAACCTATAAACAATGAATCTTCTTTATATTACCAAGATTTCCTCCCCAGTCATAGAAAGTAAATGCTCCTTGATACGTACAGTGGCTACTACTCAGCATCAAAAGATTAAGAAAAGCAAGAAGTAAATGAAGTTAAACAGGACTATGTTAGGAAAAGGGAGACAAATGTGCTGAGCTGCAAGTTAGGAGAAAAGCCAACAGATTTGCCTTAAAGTAGCAAACCATCTGATGAAGAAAGAAGCAATAGAGATTCTGCTCTGAAGGTCTTTGGACTAACAGGTCACAAATATACAGGACAACTTGTCTCTAGCAACAAATGAACCCTCAAACAGAAAGAAAATAAAATCAAATATCAAATCATGAATCATCTTTTCAACTTGTGAAGTTCTTTGAAAGTACACATTTGTCATCCACTATATGACACAGCAGGATGACTGTCACTTACCTTAAACACATACTTATAAAGATTATCTTGCTGTTTTTCTGTATCCTTACTCAGGAATAAGACATGCTTCCATAAATTTCACTGTCATTATTATTTGCAAATACTTGTAATATGCAAAGCCATTCTTTCAGTCATTTCTAAGAGGTATTAACACTTTCAAAAAATGCTGCTAATCCAAGTATAAGAATCCTCCCTTTAGCTCCAACTATGTATACATGGTCATAATTTTCACTTTCGACCACTGTTTGGTTTTGATCTTTCTTATTATTCATGCATTTGCCTATGTGCCCAGGCACTGATTTGTCTTTTAAGAAATTGCAGTTATACTTGACCAAATGAGCCTGGAAAAATACATCAGCTGCTCACTTTTCATCAGAAGTTATATTCCTGCTAATTTCAGAACTTTATTTTTAATATTATGTAATATGCATACTCATTTACTAAGTCATCTGTGTTTCNCGTTCCTCATAAGGTTTGTCCTCCAGACCCCTCACCAGCTTCGTAGCCCTCCTCTGGATTAGTACTGTAAAGCAACTCAAAGGTCTTTATCTTCTTCTTGTCAAAAGTTATCTCCTCAAAAATATAAAAGAAATAAAAATATAATAGAAACCAGATCACCTTTCATTACTGTTGTCACTAACATGCATGTGGAACATTTAAAATGTCCAGGCATTTTTTAGATTACTCTTCACTGCTAACACCTCGCGCATCTTTCTCAAAGTACTAAGGATGCTTGCATCTCTGTTTAGTGACTTATTTTTCTTCTGATTAGGGATGAGTCATACAATCTGGATATAAAATACTAAAAAAAAAAAAATCAAAATTACTTTTTTTCTCAGCCTTGTGTGTAACAGTAAGATTTGTCTTACCTAACTTTACTCAGATAAATGTCATTTGCACCATCTTAAAATAGGCAGCTCTCCTAAGAGTGGGATGAATCCCCAGCTAGACATGCCTGTCTCCCTTTATTACATACAAAAAAGAGCATAAACAGCCAACAAACACAGCCAATATATGGCCTGGAGTAAGTAATTTGAAATGTTAAAATGGAAAGTGTATAGCATTAGTTTACCCACTTGTTTTCCTAGAGACATGATGCATATATATGCTTTAAAGCATTCTGAAACTCAAGTGCAACCCCAAAAATGGAATTCCCTAAAATACAATCTCCCTCTTAATCCTGCTTGGAACTCTGTCTCCGGGACAGTGCTTCTCCGTGCATTTCTCTTTGCTGCAGGAGCCAGGTACACACTAATTCATTTGGGACATCATCTATTTTTCTTTCTCCTGTTTATTTTTCACTACGTTTGGAGAACCTGAACTGTTACTCTCCTTCCACTTATGAAGCCAGTTTTGACTGTCACTTCCACCCGAGAGCTTCCAAACTCTGTCAGTGGATCATGTTATAACGATTTTCATTCTCCGGCCTCATTATCAGTTCACATTGGTTCTGGCAACTGAAGAGTTGACAACTGGTTACTTTTGCTCTTTGAAATTATTCATATTGATTATTTTCACAAATGTGACGTACATGTTGGCCTGGAAATGCAGACAAAGTAGAGAGAGGCACAAAACCTCCCTAAGTTTTTGTTACAGTGGCTGCTCCAAGTTATCTTAAAAGCTATTTTAATATTGTAGACCTTTTTACACATTGCAAGCTCCACATAACAAAGAATACATATTTCTCTGTGTATATAGTACATAATACATTTTGAAGAATATTTTAATTTTAACAATAATATTAGGCATAGGTGGTAATCATCTCATGTCTTCTTGAATAGCATCCTATAGCCATCTCAGCAAACACGGCTTCGTATTTATTTGAGCAACCTAACACTTCAGCTTCAGGTTTATCTTTGCCTTCTGAAAAGAGTTCTCCACTGGCCTATCAACTTATCAGATTCTCTTAAAGAGTTAGATTATTTACAGATTTTATTGCCCTATTCTCCTTAATTGTTATATCTACTTCTTGTATTTTGACCAAGCTACCAAGTACAGATCTGACATGCTACACTCAGTTCAAGTACTAAAAATATTGCGTATTTCCTAAAGATGCTTATACAAAACAAATATAGGGTGAATAAGATCTCAATTCAACGGATTAAACCTCACTTCAGGATCTTCAGGTGCTCAGTTCTATAAGGTTTTTTTTAATAATTAGATAATTAGTAACACAGAAGTGTATGTAACTATTTCACAGTCTCTCACAATGTTTACTGTCTCTGCTTCCCACGTCTTTTAATAGCATCAACCTTCCCCCTCATCAAGACTTTTTTTGGAACAGATCACTTACTTTGTAATACGGTCAATGTTAGCAATTTGCTTCTGGTTCCGGATTATTTCTATAGCTGCCCAAAGATGCTGGATAGCCTTTGTATCTGCCTGTCGTCTCTTCGTTAAGCGTGCCATGACCTGTTTACTTGGTCAGCTGCAGCCAATAAATAAAAAAAAATACACCAAAAAGTTAAACATGACATGAAATGGATTACATGATGATCATATTGCAATAAGTATGTTTACAAGGAAAATTTTTTAACCTACAGCAATTCAATATGCATACAGCAGAATGTTTTCTTATGCTTAAAGAGCAATAAAAAGGAAAAAAATATACTTTACAAGAACCCCATTCACATCACATAATCTATACAGAAGATAAAGGGCGAGCAGTAAAAATTATCAAATCAAAAGCAAACGACTTAACTTGTCAAATCGGTTACGAAAAGTCACTTAGTTCACATCTCAGTTCCCTAAAATTTCTTAAAAAGCAGAAGCAACCCTAGCCTGACACTTCCACAGCCTCCTGCATTGTCCAAAACCCTTAAAAAGGGTGAGTGGTGCTTGACTACATCACACAGTTAAAGTATGAACTCTCTGACACAGAGAAAATGCTGGACCAACAGTTTAATATACAGTAGAGTTCCGAGAATATTTCTTTCATATTTTTATAATTTATAACTACTTTAAAAAATCCTTTCTACAAGCACAAACTAGAAGTATATTTTCATGGATGATAAATATTAAAAAAAATATTTTGGAGCAATTCCACTTCCTGTAACAAGCTAAAGCCCAACAGGACCAAAGTGCTTCTGGTGGCATTTACCCATCTAACCAACCCTGAACGGGAACATAATGAGCATCTGGCTTTGTTTACAAATTTTCCAAAAGCTCAAGGCAATGAGTACAGATAAGCCATAAATCGCCTACAGCTCTACTACAGGCACAGAAACCCTTTTTAAAAGCTTAACGATGCATTTTGATCACTAAACAACTTTCTTCCACTGCCACCACTTTCTCAATGAAAAAAATGACTGATTTATGACTGCTACCAAGGTCTATAATTTATTTTAGAGCTCTGTCCTCAAAATGAACTCTGTGGTATGCACGCGGATACTTCTAGCTAGCAGAATATTAACTTCAGTAACCCAAAGTAATATAAAAAATGCAGAAATGTTCTACTATAAAATACTAAATAAAGATGGGAATTTAAGTCTTAAAAGTATCCCTCCTCTCAAATTCACAAAAATTAAACGGATTCAAGTATTCCATCAGTCACAGCAATGCAGTTTATGGGACCTACAGGTACTTGTCAAAGAGGTCTGTCAAGTTGCAATTCCTATATTAGCTCAGCAACACTCACTCGCTCTACGGGTGTAATGAAATAAAGTGCAACATCCTATTATTAAGGAGAAGAAAGGATTTAACAGGATTGTACTTAACATTACATAGCCCATTAAAAAAAAAATAATCAAAAGTTGATGTGAAGCGATATGCGGACCTCCAGTTGCAATTGTATCCCGTGCATGAGGCACCTCTGGCTGCTGGAGATAGCAGGAAGGGCAGAACAGAGCGGTGCTTGCAGAGACATGGCGTGGTCACACACTGACCCCACATTTCTGCTTTGGAAATCTTTTCCCACTGGGATTTAAAGCAAGGGCAACTGGACAGGTCTCCCAGAAAAGACAGGGCAAGAATACATTTTTGAGGGAAGGATAAGAGGGAATATGACGGACATACGACTAAGAGTGACAGCCAGTAGATAGCATTGCCTAAGAATGATTCAGAGAAAGAAAGCCTCTGCTGGGAAAGACTCTGCATCCCTGTGTGCTCCCCTGCATTCATTTCACAGAACATGAGGACATTACAAGCAAAAACCCCCTCCCAATTTGTAAGAGAAACATATGATTATTTGTAGAATAGGATCCTTCAGGAAAACAGACCTGTAAAATACAAAGAAGGGTCAGACACTAACACAACAATCTTTGCAGCCCTACTATCTCAGCATAAAACTCCTTTCGTAATGCTGAATTGACTAAAAGTGATACCATTCTTTTTATTCCAGCTCTCTATGAAGTATCTGCTATAAAAGCTGTTAGCTGGTAGAGCAGTCGACAGGCTGGACATGGAGCCTCTTCCCCAGTATCACGTCCACATGCGAGGATCAAGGAGGAAACACTCATCCTTCTCGACCCTGGTAACGGTGTGAAACAACAGACCAGCTCTCATTTATCTGGGAATAAATGAAGTGGGTCCTGTTATCCCAACTGCTTCAAAAATAACCGTTATTTTTGGCAGCCTGGCATATGGCTGCCGGCAGGAAAGCTGCCCTCGGTGCCTGGCAGAGGGGAGAGGAGGCGGTTTTCTCTCACAGCCCTGCGACGCCTGGGCCCGAGGGCCCCAGCACAGGGCAGGGCCCCGGGGAACCCATCCGCTACCTCAGCACGGCCCCATGTCCCAGGCTGACCTCCGGGGCTAAGGAATTCCCTCTCCTTTCTCCAGGGAGGGAGAAGAAGTCCACCGAGGGAGAGGGAGAGTGAAGGATTGCTGTAATTACTGGTTCCCGAAGCTGTGTGGTTGCAGAGCTGCGCCTAAGGTGGCCACCAGCGGCTGAGGAAGGCCTCTCCCTGCACAGGCCCTACGGGCTCCCTGTTTCCTTCGGAGTGCGCTTTCAGAATGAAACTCCTCACCACCGCTTTGCCCCATCCTGACTGCATTTTGTGGGCTCGGAGCACACAAACACTATGCCCTGTTCCAGGGCTAACTCCAGCCCGCGGTACAGACATGCACCTCCCAGGCCCCGGTTGCCACAGGGAGGTGACTCCATGGGGCCGCACTGGGCTGGTCTGAAGTAACCCCCCAGAAAGGCAGCCGCTGCCCATCCCAGCCCAAACTGCTCCCTCCTGGCTGGCCCCCTGCTCCCATCACTGCTCCCACAGTCACGCTCTTCCCTCTGCTCATCTGGAAATAAAAGCGGTAAGAATTCTTACGTGAGACCCAGCAATCACACGTGTTCTGTTCTGTTCCTTTTTCTTTTTTGTAAGATACAATAATTTTAGCAGGTATTCTGCCTTCAAAGAATATACACATCATTTTTATATCTTTTATATATTTTTTTTAATTTATTATTTTTCTATCTTTGGGGTTTTGGCTATTTAAGGGCACTTTTGTTAAACTCAAGAGTTGACACTCCACTACTGAAACAGCAGTTCTTACACACCACACTTCCAAAAATATAAAAATAGATTCTTTTTTTTTTCCAAAAAGCCCAGACCACTTTAGCATTGTTTTCATCTTTTAATTGCATGGTGTAGAAGAAATATGGAGCCTTTTTTGTGGCATATTTCTCACTCTTCATTGCAGTCACTCTTCCTCCACGGTAAAACTAACCACAACAGTCTACTCCCTAGATTTCTGGAAAAAAAATATAAGCAGTTTTCCATATTATTATAAAATCTAAAAGATAACTTGTATCAGACTGTTAACAGTTCATGAAATGCTTAGCAGTGCTAACAGGAGGTCTTCCAAGCAACAGAAAATGTTCCCAGTGCTTCAACATGCACAACGTATTCATGCAAATAACAGTTTAAAGTTTAATGGGAGACATATTATATTCTTAAATCTATATTTATTACTGCTGATTATTTGCTTATGTGTGGGTGTGCACACATACACACATGCAACAGAACAAGCACAAACATCCAGTGCGTGTAAGTATGTGTAAGAATCTATGGCTTAGAGGTTAAATACCAAAAGAGACTGATTCATCCATGCAGTGTTTTAAAGAAGTTAGAATTCCAGAAGCCCTTTAAAACCACAATACTGAAATGCGTAATTACATATAAATGCTTGAAGATATTTCTCATCCCCCTCTTTTGTTACAGCTTTCATTTCAATATCCTGGAAAGAAAAGCTAAAAGCTGAAGTAAACACTAATTTCCCACTTGTGATTTGCCTGCCATCATGCCTGTTTAGCTGTGGTATTCCCTGTCCCTACAAAATCACTTGCTTCATGCCATTTCTGTCATGTTCTGCTAGCAAGTTTATGGTAGCATGCAGCTTTTTAGAGAAAGACTGTCAAAAAAAAGATGGCTAGAAATCTAAGAATTTATATCAGGAGGATGTGCCGTAGGTTTTGTAGACATCCATGGGACCTGCAGAACTTAAGAAAGATTCTCCTAATAAAGCAAGGTTTGTGTGGCTGATGTGCCAGCTCACGCACTTCCATATCACACTCACTCAAACAGAGCCCAAAGCAAATAATTTATCTCCTCGATTTTCAACTCTCTAACTGTTCCTCAGTGTAATCTGAGTAACATTTTGCTGTATTTTATATTTTAAATCCCTCTTGAATATCCTGTGTACAACGTTTTGAAAAGTATACCACTTTATTGCACACAACTTTCCTCGAGAGCTAAAAGGTACCAAGGACCGGCGAAGAAGCACGCTCAACAAACTGGGCTTTATCTTGTGAATACACACAGCAAAGCTTATCTTCTCAGAGCCCGCAGCCAAGCATGCATTGCCATGCAGTGGCAATGTTACAGCAGTGGCAAACCAGACTTACTGTCAAAACAGCCAGGCTACTCGTTGTTAGACACACACTTGGCCAAATCAAGTGCTGTACAGCTGTCTGTTGCAATAGTAGGGGATATGAAAATCTGCACTGCAAGTCAAAATAAACAAAAACCACCTTGCAGCATGTCTAGGGATTTAGCCCAAGGAACCTCCTGACCTGCTGCTTGCATCCAGTTTAGCAGATAGTATCAGGTACTGAGTTTAGATAGAAACTGTCCCTACAGACAGAAACAACAGACAGAAACAACTGTCCCTACAGAAAGAAACAACAAAATCTTGCCAGGCTTTAGCTGTTAAATAGTATCTTCTAAGCAAAATATGATGCTTCTGAAAATTTAACTAATGAATTAGACTTTGCACTGAAACAGACGGTGTTGCAGTTCGGTGCTGCTGCTCTGATGGGAACTGCTAATTAAGAGCTGACAAGTAGTAGCTTGTTAAATCTCCTGTTCGTACTTCACTGTAAGCGAGGCTACCTGCGGCGCTCGTCCCTTTCAGTGCAAAGTCAAACAGGTTAAACTTCATCCCTGCTATTAGCCACCATTTGGCAGAGATTTGGTATGCAGTTAATTGCAATGGAAAGACAATTTAAGAAGTTGATCCTTGCCACTGCTCAGCTGTTAGTTTCTGCCTTTCAGCCCTGCATCCCTGGGGCTTGCTATTATTTCTTCCATGCTACACAGTGAAAAGATTTTAGGCTCAACAGGAGGAAGATGCTAGTCTCAGTCCTAGCTTTTGTGGCTTTCATGCTGTGAGACTGGCTGAGTTTGGTTGGTTAGGAAACTTGGACCAGATTTAGCTTCGTATTTATATGCACATTATAATATGGGCTCTAGTACTTCTTAAAGTGTAACTTTTTATAGTAAGCATAAAACTGTACAGCAGTACAAGTAGTTCAAAATGTTTTGTGCTTTGTTCTTATATTAAATAGGAGTTTCCTATTAAAATCTAGATTACAAATTTGCAAGTTGATGTAGAGTTTGGGTTCCTGGACTTTATACAGGTCTTTGTTGTACTCTGAAGTTCTGCAAGTTTATAGTTTACAGTTTAAACTGCTGTTAAAATGTATCCTTCATCATCAGTTTCATGGGAAGTTTCATTTCATTTCATCAGTTTCATTTTGTCTTCCCCTCTAGAACTACGGAGAGCGAAAGTCATAACTATGCTATTTTTACATAAGGAAGGTGCACGTGAAAATGCTTTGACTGAGCAGCAGTGAAGGTCATGCAATGGGGGGAAAAAACAAGAGAAAGTTTAACTTTAGGTCTGCCTTCCAGATCTAATGATCCAAAAGTGTGGGGAGTAGCTGCTAGGGTGAGGACAGAGCTTTTGGCCAGAGTAATCCCACATTTTGCTTACCATTCGCTTGTCTTCCTGACAATATTACAAGCATAATCTAGGGCTAGTTGGGCATCTGGTAGCAGGGAACCCTCTTTTGCAAAAGTGCTGGTTATCAGAAATAAAGATTTTGCATACAAAGTAATTTTCAAATGTTTAAGCATAAGCAAGTGTTTTGGTACCATTAGATATTTATTCTGGACTGAATCCCAATCCACTAAAATCAACAAATGCCTTTCTGCTGACTTTCCAGGGGTTTGGAGTAAACTTTCAACTGCAGACTGCTCTTCCACTTGCTCTCGATGAAAAACCTAGGGCGGTGTTCAATGATGTGAGTGAAGCCAAAAGATGTAACAAAGGCTTGTGCTTGAAATAGGCAAAATTTCTTTGTTAATTAAACTAAACTCAGAGAATTAGACTATAAATTAATAAAAGTTACCGAATTCTTCAGCACGCCTTTTTATATTAAGAGATTAGTTCATGCTGTCATTTTGGAAGTCATTAAACTACATAAGATTTTTGGATGTTGAATGTGTGTCATTCCCAACAAAAATCTTTTAATTTCACTGTTAGATTAAACTGCACACAGTCTATTCTAAAGAGATGTTTATTAGCATAATTATCCTAACTATTTCACATGTGCAAGTGAAATAATTGTGCTGTTATGTGCAACCCCACCTTTTGCATCTCCTGATTGCTAGGTTTGTAACCTTGACATCATGCAACTTTTTCAGTAAGGTTTTGCATACCTCCATAAAGTGCAGTACAGAGAGAAAGCAAGACTACATGAATACAAAACTGCAGTGTACTGCTTCTTCTCTCTGCAATTTAATTTTTTTTTCCAGCTTCCGTATGCAGAGTACAAGAAAGCTTTTGCTATTACCTTGTGCCATTCCAAGATGGCAGTGAGCCACTGTAGAAATCAGAGCCAAGGAGAGTACAGAATTAAAGGCCCCAAGAATACTTTTACTACACATATGTGTAAGATCTATTTTAATCCCTGGTATTGCATTTACTTCATTTGTACTGTATTTCATTCAAAATGATTAAGGAAGAGTCCTTCACTGAGGCTAAGGCATATGATACTCAAATTTTAAGCTCAAGCATTCTGAATCATCACTGTACAAATAGTAGAACTCTTTCTTTTTCTTTTGAAACCAAACCTGGACTTTCTTGTTTAATTAACTCACGCTGCTAGAGAGAACTTGACACAAATGTTGAGGCTCCATCCCAAAAGAGAATTTCTAAGAAAGTGTAAGTGTAAATCAGTGTAAAGGGAGTATAATGAATCCTGAGATGAAGCATCAACAACAAACAGCTGCTGAAAATGACAGAGTAATAGCCATACACTCAAGCAAAAGCTGTCAAGGTGGTTGCGTTTGCTACCAAATACAAATATATGTACAGGACTAAAACGTAATCCTGTATTCTGCTGCCCCTCCAGCCAACCCCAGTCTGGAATTTGAGTGATAATAGCAAATGCTGTCCTAAAAATTGGAAGAAAACTATCCTTTTTTTCCTGTCTGGCAGAAATCACTGACTAAAACTTTATCTAGCAAAGCAAGTTTGGAGAAGAGAAGAACACAACTGCCAAATAAAGTGATACAGTCGAAAAGGATGAAAGCAAAGAACCAAATCTGTTCATAGCAAGGTATGTACACCAACTTATTGCAGTTGACTGCTTTTTTTTTTGTTATGGTCATCATGTTTTACTCCAGGTCATGTGCCCAGGTAAGCTGAAGCACATAATATATTTTCTGCTAAAGATTTGTTTCAATACTATTTTTCATATGCACAGTTTGACATTCATCTTTTTAAAATAAACAGTATTTTCCTAATATTTCCACTTTTAATAGGTATTAGATACATGGAGAATATTTTTTTTAACAGCCAGTAAAAAAATTAACAGTTACACAGGAATATCAAGAACCATGTGAGGTTTTGTTTACATTTGAAAATACCACCACAGAAAATGCATACATTGTTAATGCATTTAGAAAACTTCTGAATGAATGCAATACCAATTAAAAAACAGTTTATTCAGGTTTGGCTAAGGCCTAGTTAATGAAATTAATCTACACTAGATAAAAAGTTTCCGCTATGGAGCTTGCAATGGTATAAATTGTTTTAAAAATACAGTTCTTGTAAAGTGATGCAACTTTCTCATGAAGATAAGCTTTAGCTGCCATAGTAACAAAGCCTCTTATTTCCAGGATGATGATACGCTACTATTAAACAGCCTTTAAATTGCTTATGTTCAGAAGACTATTCATCTTTGTTCAAATAAATTTTCACTACAAAATACGGTCCAACACAACTAACTCCAACATCACTAAATAATAGATGGCTCATATGAGGTGTAGATGATCATCCTACATGCTTCTTGCCCCCTATCATGGCTGGAAAATAATGAGTTTACTTGGGGAGTTATCAAAAATAATACTAGCACCCAAATCGCTATCAGTGATGCTCTGACTCCCACGTATGAACGCAAAGAGGCACGGGCACACAAGCATGTTACATACACGTGCCTCGATATAAGAGGCCTGAACTAGCACATTTTACCTCCCATTTGCCACAGACTAAGAGCATGAAGAGGGTCAGTTACAGAAGATTAAGTGACACGTGGAGATAGGATCATGTTCTGAATCCATGCTGCACACTAATGCAGGCTTTCTGTGGTTTAACTACACCCACCACCAAATTCTGTATTTTCCAAAGCAGCCTAAAGCCAAACCACAGGGAGATGCTCAAGGAGAATCCATGGAAGGGGTTAATGCTTAATGAGCAGTCTGAGCTATTTCCCCATGTAGACAAGCCCTTAGCAAACAGATACTTCCTGTCCACCCGCTTGGCTGTAGGGAGCAGAGATGATTAATGCAGCTATGCATCCTGACAGGCTCCAACGCTCACTTGGTCGTAAAAAGGGAAGAATCATGGCCAAAGAAGGCTGACAGTGAAGGCTGGAATTTTGGCTTGGATGATAAAATAGATGCCACTTTGATTCTGCAACTCTCTCTAATAAAAGTGAGAGGTTGAAGACATCTCAGAAAATGCTAAGAAATGTTAATGAGAAGAGTAGCTCTTCCTTCGAAAGCAAGCTTTTGATCATCACCTTTCTGTTCTGAAGGCTATGGATCTTGGTTATTCTGTAAGCCTCAACTAAACTGATGCAATACACTTCTCCGTAAGTAAGTAAGGTATAATAAATAAGGTATGATGACATAAATAAATAAATGATTTTTCATGGTATGTTAGCAGGGAATGTAATTTCGCATAAACTCAGTTTTGCACCAAACTAAAAGACATTTTCCACGTCAAAGAATTAGGAATGCATGGAGAAGATCTGTATCATGAAAAAAGGTAAATTTGTTGCAGATTATGTAAACTATATGGTAAAATAAGGAGTTGATGCTGACTTTTTGCAGTGTAACGTGAGATTCCAAATTGCTGTTTTTTCTTCTTTTTCTCTGAACTACACACAACTGACAGTATCTTTAAAGTACAGATTGTGATTCTGCTGCTAGCAACAGGACTTAAACCTTAGATGTTTGTAAAAACTATTCCTTCACCAGGCTGCATTTTTATTGACAAAAGGCAGCTGAATCAATTTTTGTTGTTCCTTAACAAAAATGAAGACTGCCTGAACTTGTTTCTTTCAAAGCTCTTCTTCTCTTTGGCCTCTCCCTCTCTATAAATAAAAGGAAAACTACACAACTTCTAAAACTGCTCAGATATTGAATTATTTGAAAGTCAATGTGTTATGCAGGTACAACCACTTTTCTCCAAAAGTCAGGCCACGAGCAATGTTAGCCCAGAGGAGCCTTTCTCTTGTCAACAGTCAGGGAAAGCTGATACTATATAAAGAAAAACAAGTGCAATTCTGAACCAACTAAGGTTTCCAAACTGAAGCTCCTTCAAGCCCGAAATGCCTGGGCTCATCCTTGGAAACCTTCAGAAATATGCTCAGAACTTACAGAGTTAAAACACATTGATCTGTAATGCAGGTAAGATGAGCCAAAGATAAACACTGCCAAAGCTTACAGGCTTTTACAGCATTAATCAAAAGAAACTTTAAGGCAGGGAGAGGATCAAATTGTAAAATCTGAGCTTTAGATCCTGCTTCTGAAACTCAAGGCGAATGTCAGAAAAAATGGATGTGAAAGTTTCATGCAATACTCCCCCAGCTTTAGGACAAGATCAACAGAAAGAATAATATATTGTAGAACTGGAAGCCTTTCCCCAAGTCCTCATCTTGCTTGGTTTTCTTCTCTCTGTTTTTTAGAGAGCATATTTCCTAGGTTGGGCATAAACATCTGGCTTAAAAGTACACTCTGAAGCTTATTTGGAGCGTATGTTCTTTCCTTCATTGTCAGTACCCAGACTCACTAATTATACACATTCCAATAAAGCTTTTCTCTCATCCTGCCCCAAACCAAGTCTATCATCGCTCCACAGTGAAGCCTTAATCCCTATCCATTTCAAAGGTCCATTTTGATATTTTTTTTCCACTGACATTTCAAATTTTTTTTATACCTCAAAAGCAGGTTATTTATTTTGTTTGCAGTTTCTCACTTCAGATTGCTCTCCGCTCCCCCAAAAAAACGTTCCTATCTGGACAAGGATGAAGCTTGCCTAGAGGACAATTTACAGACATGTGAGAACAGTAGTTTTGATGAAAACCAATGTACAGTGACAAACAACAGCATTCATAACTAAAAGATTCCTTACATGGAAAACAGCTGAGTATAATCACGATCCTTTTCTTTTTATCTTTGCTGCAAAAGTTGATAAATGGAAAGTGGAAAAATGATAAAAAGTAAGTTTCAAAAGCATAAACTTTATAAAGAGAAACTTTAAAACCCCAAAAATTGTTCAAAGAAATAAAGATCTTCCAAAGTAACTGGTAAGGTGATGAAAATACATTACCACTACTTCTGATAACACCAGCCTCTCAGCAAACCTGGCAACAACACCTGACATCAAGAAAACTTTGCCCTACCATTGCAGGCTAGCATTTCCTTCCTATAAGTTGTTTAAAAGAGATAGGAAGGAGGACATTTTCTAAGTAGCTCTTGGTGTGGCTGACAGTGTCAGGGTAGTTGGCAAATGGGCTTTTCTGCCATAGTCTTCTTCCCCAATACCATACGTGCTATCTTGCATTGCAGTCTGAAATTTGTTGAGCTGCTAGTTTCAAAGATCTTGGTGGGAGCTCTAATGTGATCTCTTTTGATACGTTTTCTATTACCTATGACTTTCAGATACTTCCAACTCTTACTTCTCATCTCTTACCTGAAGCCACCTTACAACATGCCTTTACTCTTTCACGTAGAGAATTCTTCTCAAGGCTTTTCCAGGACCAGTTGTGGGTGAACTGAATTATGCACATTTTTGGTATTAAAAAATCCATTTCACATTAGCATGAGTCTTGTATTTTACATCTGCTCTGTATTACCTTCTATGGGAAACTTAATACTTTGACCAATGGTTCACTATTATATTCATATGCACATCCATGGCATATGCTAGAGCTACAGGTCAGAGAGACGGAAGAGGCCTCTGCAGCTCTGCGAGATTATGATACTTCTCACTTGCAAAATGATGTTCTGCCTCTCCTCTGGCAGGTGCATCTGAAACCTACTTCTTCAAGCAGTGATGATGATGGTGATGACATAGAGCAGATTACAAAGGCCCTTCAGAGAGGAAATTACTTCCTGAGCACTCAAGAGCTCTTTCTCCATGTTATGTAGGGCTGAGGTTTATTAAAGGCAACAGGACCATACTCTTCTCTTCACAGCCATTTCCTTCAGATACAAAGGATTCATAATTTTGTCAACAGAAGTAGGACTTCATTTTTCAGATTATTTCAGTTATTCTACTGCCAACGTTTGGCTGGGTTTTTACTTTCCCCCTTTAACCTGAATGCAGATGACTAAGCCAGAGCTGTGACACAGAGACTCAGCCCTACAGGGCAAGGGAAATTCATAGAAGTGCAGGAAACGACTGAATAGCGTTCCATCCCTGTGGCTACCAACAGAAGTTAAAGCCCAGCAAAATTACTAATCCTACCATCAAGCTAACAATTGCAGAAAATGTCATTCATGAAATACAGCCTTCTGTTGTGATTTCTAAGAAAGTATTTTCTGCCTAACCCAAAGACAATGAACTGCAAGAGTATAATCACATTGTGATGCTATAACAAATCTGCAATATAATATTCTGCAGGAAACAGAGGAAATAAATGCTAGAGTTCTGGCGGTTTTTCCAATCAACATCTTATTTTGTCGTGTGGTGTTTTTTCAACTTAGGCAGAAGATCTAGAGTCCACTGTGCTGCTGAAGCACCTGCCCAGAACGACTCCAGTTGTGATGCCTGATGCTGAATGAAGCTTTTAAATCCATGCTGCTTCACCAAGTACTAGAAACCACCTGAAACACTTTATGATCCTCTTAAGACACAACCTGTCCTACAAAACTGAACTCAAAGTAGGAATGGAGAGATTAATTTGTTCATGACAAGAGGTTTTGAGGCTGGATTATCAGATTGCATGACTTCAGACAGCTACTCCTTAGGAAAGTGGTCATTTCCTCACAGGGGTGTACCTTTATTCTCACATAAATCAAATCCATTAATTAAGAAACCCAAATCTATATTTGGGAAGACTTCATAATAGTAGTGATTCCCTTATAGGCTTACGTACATATTTCTTTTTGATACATTTGCCTACAAAAATTAATTCTAAAATGGTTTAGAGTGTGCTCAGCCCCTTTCTCTATTTCACCTGTTCAAGCCTGTTTCATAAAGGTTTAATTTAATTTTTTATTTTGCTTTCTTGAGTATGACATGACATAAAGCAAGACTATGAGAGTTTATTTTACCTTGAGGAGCAAGGTTTCTTTGTTTAAGTGATGCCGAGGGTGCCCACAGTCAAAGTGACCAACGCCTTGTTCTATCCTATACCGTGAAATCTGAGACTTTTTTCGCTGTTCTCACCTCCATTATGAGAAACAGAATGTGTCTGTACAAGTGGTAACATATGCTGAAGGAAAAAAGTAGGGAATCCTGCATTGGTTGTTTTAAAGTGAAGAAAGACCATAGTATTGGTTTTAGCTGTTTCACATCTATTCTTCCAGTATTGGGAGTTTCTGACTTTTACCACCTTCTTGTTGTTCAATATTGTCTACTATTTTATTTTCAGACATGAGGTTTCCTACCAAAACCGACTGTGGGTTTACATCCTTCACTGAGTTCCAAAAATAGAAAAAAACCTCCTTTTGGGGAGACTTTTCAGGCAGTGTTTGTGTGAGGCTGCTCCCACCACAGTAGTCACCCGTGGTTCAAAGCACTAGTTTAAACTGACCACCAGAAATTTCAACCCCCAGTCTAGCGGCATGGTCATTATAACTGACCCCGTCCTGTCTTCGTTAGTGTTCGTGCTCTTTCTGCAGCCTTCCAGCGTCACTCCTTCGGTGTGCTAAAGAAGACACTGACATTCATGTCAGTCTCTGGATTGCAGCTTCCAAGTTTATGACAGATGGGAAAGCAACAGAGGAGTTAAAATCCTGTGAATCCACACACAGCTTATAGCCAGTAGCCATCTGGCTGGGGATCTACATAATACCACGGAGGATGACAAAAAAAAAAGACAAAAAAAAAAGAAAAAAAAGGCAGTTACATTTGCACTCCTATTTCTCTTCCCCTTCTTTGTGCTTCCTGTTTTGAATATACTTAATAATCGCATTACAATTAGTCTTTCAACTATTTCATACAGGTTAAACAACTACAGTATTTTCTCACTAGCACTTTCTGCATAGAAAAATAAATTCAGTGTTATGCAAAAAGTCCAACATGTGACAACATATAACGTTTGTCTATGGTAGGTAGCAGCCAAATGGGCAGCATTTAACAAAAGTGTGAGCATTTGATGAAAGAATAGAGAATGGAAAGCACCAAGAAACCCCATGCAACAGCGCTGCCAGTTGCTCTATGAAAACAATTCAGGGCAGAAGTTGTAACACAGGGCCCCTAAAGTATAATTACTTGGGAAAAAAATGTGGCCAACAAAAGTTACCTAACCTGTTCAGAGAAGAAAGCAGCGATTTACCCCCAAAATGTGCTGGGAAGGCTGAAAATCTGGATTTCAAAGGAAAAAAGAATGAGCTTCATTAAAACCCCTTTTTGCACACCAGTGGCTCCTGCTAGCTACAGCCAGGAAACAAGGAAACTTGCAAACCTTTAAAGTCAAAAAACCAATTTTTGTCTCAACCTGTTGAAATGTTCAGCTAGGAGTTTTCAACATTTAACCGCGTGTTTGCTGGGGTTTTAGTTTTCTGAAGAAAGTGGATTCCTGATGTAAAGAAAGAGTAGAGCCACTAAACCAAGAATGCTTTTCCCTGCCTGCTGTGTTGCAAAAACCAGAGCATATTAAGCAACTCGAGAACAGGAAATAACACTGACAAACAAACTGATACTCTTTCCATAGCATGGTCGCTCAGAGGAGGACATTTGAAACTTCATCTCCCCAAATCAAGAAATGTTTATTCTGCTTTTGGCAAGGCTGCTGAATGCTTGTGTACTCCTTCTAGTCCAACTGTTTTATGATCCTTTCAGTGAAGTAGATAGTCACACTAGAGTAGAAATGAACATTGAGATGAACACTTTTTTAAATAAAGTTCTCTCTTTCAAAAAACGTTGCTTTATGGCTACCAAGATGGTTTGTGGAAATACACCAGTCCTAACTGACTTGTGTGGGAATGAAACTCAGATCCCTTCACCTCATCTGGAGTGAACATTGTAGAAGCTCCAGCTATATATCCAGTGTCCTACGGGAAGCAAGTTATTTCATTAATGTAACCTGTAACAGGAGAGAGAGACTGAAAAAAAAAACAGATTAAAGGCAGACATCCATTTCTGAGCGAATCACTCTACGCTCCCTTCACACTTGACATGCGCTTCTCAGTGCAACAATTCATCTTGTTGTGAAGCAGACACGGCAAATAGGTCAGATGAATTAAGCCCTAAAATTAAGCATTTCTCTCCACAAAAGATAAATTGAGATAAGGATGGATGGACTTAAGTCACACATACTCGACTCAGGCCGTCTTTTTTAACCAACACCTACACTTACCTATTTTAAAGTCCTTCTTGAAACTGAATTTCTTGCATCTCAACTAAGGGCTCTAGCCACTGTGTTATATTTTTTCCTGCTACTTTGCCTTTTTTTTGGATGAAAAAAATCATTGATATGTTTTCAGTTTCCATATGGACATTTTTGAATAATGGAAAATATCTTATTTACCCCATCTGTCGAAAGCCAAGAAATGCAGTTGTGGTTTTCACTGAGAAAGGCTTAAATAACTGCATTTGTTCCTCAAAAATAAAAAATAAACAGAGAAATCTCAATTATAACCCTAGTAATATCACTGCAATTCTAGTAAAATGGCTGATTAATGGCAGTCTGATATATATTCTAATTTTCAATGTGAATAATGAATATTTTGAATTAATTTGTTCTTGACAGATTGAGATTTTAATTAAGAAAAAAACTGTAGTGTAAGACACTCTTTCATTTTTCTTGCAAGAAGTGTATTTTTCATAAATGTGACTATCTAGCCAGACAAAATGTAACCGCAAAAGCATAACTGTAGAATTTCCTTCAGTATCTGATGATAATACCTTGATGAAGCAGAAATTGAGCTAAGAAAGAAAATTAATATCCTTCCTTACTTCAGGAGGCTAACTTTTGCTGACTTTTGTCTCCTAGGTCAGAAGGCATTCTGTTTATTTCAGATCACTAGTACCTTCCTTTAAAATAAAACTACAGATGTTTCATTCCTCTTTAGAACTTTGTGGCCTTCGTCCTCAATACTGTATCACTACTGGAACCACCATCACACCCTCCTGTCTTTCTCATCAGTCAGCTAATCAAATTTATTTGGTCACTCTGAGTTTGATTTCTACCTGCACTGCATGCAACTACCTCCAAACAGTTTAAGGAGTGCAATAAAAAAAAAGCTGCAACTATAAGTAGTGGAAATTTTCAATACTGATGTCTCCGTCTTTAACAATTTAAAATAAATGCCTCTCTTTCTTCACAAGAGTTCCTTCAATTTGACCTTGACTTTTATGGAGTTCATGGAAAGTTATCAAGTGGAATGTAAAATAAATAAGAAAAATGTTGAAACCACAGGTACAACTCCCTTCCCAGAGAAGGTGGATGTGGAACTATCTCCCATGGGCGAGGGGACAGCCCACCGCGGAGTCACCCTGCTCACAGCCGGTGCCCCACTCTCTTCAAGGACTCCTCCTTAGAGAGGGTGTTGGAAAAGCAGTTCAAAACATTCAGGATTCATCTGACTCTACAATTCAAATTTTCAGCCTCGGAAGCTGTCTTTATCTGTTTCTGTGATTTATTGAGGGTTAAGAGCATGTTCTTCTACCTGTTAAAACATGTTACTCTTTCCTAATGAGCTAAATAAGGAGAAACAGTATCTGCATTCCTTCCTGCAGGTTTTACTTACAAAGGAAGAACTCATACATGATTCAACTCCGTATATACTCCTCATTGCATTTTAAATAAATTTTTAACTTCAGCAGTTGCTATTTAGAGTAAACTTCAGAAATAAAAATTTTAAGCAAATATCAGATATAAAATACAATTCCATTTTTATCTGAAAAGAAATTGCCTACTTCCATGCATTCAGTTCTTATCTTACTCTTGCTTATAAATTCAGGGATTTTTTGCATGAACTATAACAATTGATTTACAAAATAAAGATCTGAATTAAATCCCACAGTAACATGTAAAAACTGTTCACATTCACTTCTATTTGATGGTGGAGCAGGCAATTTTGTGCTTTTGCAGCTAGCAGCACCACCACATCACCAGGCTCTTTTGTTTCAGACCATGCTGGTGTCATTCAACACAGCAGCACAGAAAAGCAGGGCAACATTCTGTGCAAGCGTTTGTTAAGATACGATGACATACAGAAAACTATATCCTATCCCTAACGATTGCTAGCAGCAATGCTTCAAAAAAATTAGACACTAAAAATACCCACAATGAACCTCACTAATTGCAGAAGGCTTTGCAGGTGACAGAGAGGAACGAGGTCTTTCTAGATGCTCACAGGTAATGCGCTTATGTCTTAAATCATGATATTTGATTACCCTTCTCTAAGCATGCTTTGCTGCCACTGTTATTAGCCTTTATATCATCAAGCCCTTTTTGAAAATTGAACCACTATATTTAACTATATGACCTCCACGGTGAATTCGATAGGCTAAATGCACGCTGTCTGAAAACACTATTTATACCTTACAAAATTACACGCTAATCTTAAATATCTGATTTCTTGATCTTGTTTTATGAAGCTGGAAAAGGAGAAAACAACGCAACTTGATCATTTCCCCTCTTATTTCATATTACTATTTATCTCAAAACTACTTTTTTTTACTATTTCATTTCCAAAATAAAGAGAATATATTTTCATCCCAATCCCTCTCACCTCACAGACAAGACTCGTTTACTCCTCTCTATACCATTCAGTAGCCCTACACTTTGAAGGACTTTGAAAAACTTTAAATTTAAATTTTATGGACTGAAACCATTAACTCTTTATGTTTTGTTCAGTTTTTTGGGCTCTCTTTGGGTTGCCAACTGCAGAAGACGATTTCCTGATACAATACTTTAATCCAAACCCCTCCACTAGAACCACAGAGGAATGGAAAGGAAGTCCCAGAGTTCTTTTTCCCCCCTTCAGCTATTCTCTTTTAGAGTTATGGGTTTTTCTTTACTCTTTGAAGACATCTGTGTGAAATTACCCACACAACAGTAATCCTAACAAAACCAAGATTTATTAAAACAAAGAGAAAATGGAATGAAAACAAAATAAATTGTTTGCTTAACATAGCTGAATTTACAGTTCTCATAAGTTAAATTAGATAAGGCATAAACCAGATAAGCTTAACTTCAGATAAAAAAAGTAAAAAATGAATCTTGTAGTTTATCCTTTGAAATTAAATATCCTCTCTGACCACACCAGTCAGCCTGTCAATGCCGCTTGCTGCTTGGAGACCAACAATTCCCTCTTTTGTCTCCCACAGATATGCTTAATAAACCCTGGTTCAGGTTTCCTAAACGCTTTTCCGAGGACAAAAAAAATGGGCTTTGGTAAACAGTTTCAGTCTCCATCTCTGAGGAGTTACACCACCGAGGAAACAAAAAATCTTAATTATGATTTATGACTGCCTTTTCAAGGTTTATGACCCAGCTCAAATACTGCCTTTTGCTAACCATCTTGGCTAGCTCTGTCTAGGTTTTGGCTAGACCCATGGGCAAACCTCACCTAAGGCAGATCCTTGTCTCTTCCACTTGTCACAAACGATGAATTATAGACAAGGGCTAAGGCTCGCCCTTACAATCAGCTATGTCTCAAAACAAAGTCCAATGGATCTTTGAAAAAAGTCTTGGCTGATGTCTAAAATGACAGATTGCTCTTTGTTACTGCCTTTATGGGTCTTAGGATTCACATATACATAGGTTTTGCTTGAGTACGCTGTGTCATTTAGCAGGTGGTACTTCCCTGATATAAGAAGAGTATGACTCTTGAGCATCTGTAATAAAAACTGGCCTGTAATAGAAACTTTTTCTATTTTGAAAGTGTAATGAACATGGCAAGCTTGTTTCGTCTCACACGCAACCATGGATGCAATCATGCTAGCAAAAATGGCTTAGATCAGCAGAACTTCTTTTGATTAAAGAAATAATATAAAGATAAATTGAAAAGAATCCTGCTGAACAGCCTCCACACTGAGACACGTCCCAGTACAGGTGCACCAGAAGAATAAGGAGAGCAGATCACACCTATACTCTGCATTATTAACTCAGGGTAACTCTTCTCAACCTAGAGCATGGTCTAAGCTATTCTCAACCCTTTATTCCTCAGCCTCTCCAATAAATTTGAAATGAGAAAACACCAAAACAACCCAAACATGAAACCCTGAAGGCACGAAAGTAATGGAAATATTATTACAGAGCTACCTAACAATATCCACATAGGCTTGTCTGATACGATACAGTCCAGCACTAAACCAGGACTACTGTAAGCATGCAAAAAAAAGAAGTCATCGTAACTCGAAAGCAGATTCCTACAGAAGAAGGTTAGCTCCTGAGTCCCAGATCTGGAACTATGTCACATGCCATTTTTTGATACAACAGGATGCTTGAAAGAAACCCTTCAGCAGCAGGAATTCAGGGCGCGGCTGCACTTAGGTTCCCTAAAGCCAAAAGCAAATGAAATGTGATCCAAGATCTGTTCAATAGAACATTATATTAATTTCTTTTTTTTTAATTATGAAATCATACCTAGGAAAGTCTTTCCAAGCTCCAGATCAAGTTAATTTCATTCATTACAGAGGCCCATAGAATTACTCAAACATTCAATTAAAATAACCGTACAGAACTGCATTTAAATTGTATCATCACTCTGACGAAATCCAAAGCAAAACATAAAATAAAGGTCAAACTAGAGAACACTGTGGAGCAAGTTAATACCCATGAAAAATGAGCACAAGAAAAACAAAACTATTCCCCAGTGAAAAATGGTAGCAGAGGATGTGAGAAGGGATGTTATTCCTCTCCTTTATTGCTGCTCATCTCACAGAAGAAAAGACAGAGAAAAGGAACTTCAACATTTGTAATGGGAGAAGAGAATGAGAACTCTGCCTTACCACGTAACACGGAAAGAGAGATTTAGAAAAGAAGGTGCAAGACCAAGACAGGACCTTACTGCCTGCACATCTCTCTCAAGCCCCAGGAAACAAAACCCCTGCTATAGCTGATGTTATTTTTTAAATTTTGTTCATCAGTTTTTTGCAAGGAAATCATTTTGTAAGTGACTTAAGGCAAGGATTCCTTCTAAAAAACAATCAGAAAAAATCTTAATGCTTTGGTAATCTCTCTCTTAATCCTCTCTATACATATCATTGGAAAAGACTTCAAAAACTGATTAATCCAAAGATAATTATACTCAACTGTTCTCCAAAGAGGAAAAAGAATGTATTGGAACTCATCTAATAGTCAATGTCTTCCTTTAAGAAATAAATTGCTTAAATATACTTTCAAAATGCTTTCAGATGCATATATTGTTAATATCAGTAGAAGTTAACGAATCTCACCTAAAAATCTCTAGTAGATTCCTTTCAAAAGAAAGTTTTTCTTAATTTTATAGTTTCCGCACACATTTGAGATGAGTCCAAGAACCTACCAACACATTTAATTATTTCTAATGTAGAAATGTTTAGATACAGTGCCTGTATCTGTGAGAAGAGAACAGCTCTTCTTGGTTTTACAGGAAAAACATGTAATATATTAGCCATAAATTAGCATGATACTTTGAGCAGTAACTATGCAAAATCAACCTTGATGCAAAATTGGAATGATTCAGAAATGTATTAATTTTAGATCCTGACCTTCTGGCTACCACTGCAGCAGAATACAATTAACACTCTTCTGGGGCTCCCACAATGTTATTCAAAGAGGTTTTTTATGACTAAGTGATACATGAAACGATACAAGGGAACTCTTTGAAGTACTGCACACTAACAAAACATTGAAAAATAGTATCTGCCATGTTTGCACACAAATATTCTGCATAAGCAATGCCAAGCTAAACACACCACCAGGATAGATTTTCTTTACAAGTGGTGAATCTGGACAAACATTAATGGCCCCACATTAAAAAATATGTCAGAATGGCTGAGGTCAGTTAACAAGGTAATGTTTTAGAATTAAAGTTTGTCTTCCATGAGGACAGTGTGTATTTTAAAGACTCACTAAAACACTAGTATCAGAAAGGTGGGTGGAGTTTTGATAGTTATCCACTATTTGAGGTGGATCCTAGTATAGTGGGAGTTGGGGCCAGACTTCAGGGGTATGTAGGTGTATACTAATGCTGATAAACATGCTGAGATTTGTGTTTTTTTAACACCCAAGTCATTTTAATTTTAATAACTGAATAACCCTATTGCCAAATACCCTGCACAAAGTGATTAACAATTGTGAATGTGCACCTCGGTTCTGTACAAGCATTTACGGACTGCTGTAGATAACCGACAGGTTGTGTATTTGTAAAGTCTCTGGCTTGGTATTTGCAATAATTTACCCGAGTTAAAATAGGACCTTTCGATATTTGGGTTATAAAGGGGTGATTCACCAGGACACTTGACTACACCATGGTTTACCTGGGATTCGGAGAGCCCTCAGCAGCCCCCTCCACAGCAAAGAGATGTTCCCTGCCAAGACTGGACATCATGGACAGCCCAGGCGGGGGAGTGCTTAGCTGCCCTGCTGAAGCCCTGCCACTTGCATTAATAATTAAATATTTATTCTAACATCATTTAAACCCTCAAATCCTAGATAGCTGCACACTCCCTAAGGTTAGAAACACGGTGCCTCTGTGCCTCGCATATCCACTACAGGCAAAAGCTTAAGGTCATCGTAGGCAAGAGAAACTAACTCTCCCGTACATTATAGAAACCTCCAGTGAAAATATATTAATTGCTGTGATATTGTCCATTGGTTTGCACCTAGAATTTCATTTTTCCTCATCCCTATGTAAGAAAAAATTACAACTACAGCATTTTTTTAATTCTATTTTTACTGAGCACAGGAAGCAAAACTCTTATAAAAACAGATATCCATAAAACATGCAAATTTCAATTTTCACAAAAGAAGTGGGAGAAGGGAAATTAGGTACTACGTTTTCTTAATACATTATGCCTCCAGTAACCTTCAGCTCTGACAAAAACTAGCACCACTCATTTTTTTTAATTACTAACACAAAGCTCTGGATTAAAGAGCTTATCAACTCTTCAGTACTTCAAATAGGTTGTTAAAGGCAAAAATGCAAATGGCGGTCAAGAAACAATACTAAGACTGGATGACTGAGTAACTCGTCTTCTCTAGTGTAGTTCCTAGTACTCTAAAGAAGTTGGATTTTTTGTTAGATCTTCCGAAGAACTTCAAAACCCTGCCCACAGTCTAAAGCAGGGGGAGTTGAGGCTTTGAAAGGTTAAAGGGTTTGCCCAAGATCTGTAAATAGCAAAGACAAATCTCCAAGCTCCATCTCTCCTCCTGTTCTTCCCTTACTCCACCAACACGAATCAGATATAAACTTGCACCAGAGCTTTATCCCAGGGATTACAGAAATTACTTTAAAAGACTGCATATGGGAAAAAACACATAAATCGAAAGTTCTGGCATGAATTCTAAATAATTCGAGTTTAAGAAAAGTAGAGTTTCACTTCAATTCTCAGCTCCAGTTATATTCTCTCTGCTAAAAATCAAGAAACTCATTTCAAAATAACCAAGAAGAATAAACAATCTTTTCAGCAGAACAGCAAATCAGGTAGATGGCTATCGTAAAGATACGTGTTGGAAGTTTCGCATCTCATTGCTGCCTACCTTCCTCCAGTCTCAATCCTGACAACAGTCAATAGCTTTTATGAATAAGCATGTTCTGGAAGAGACGCTGGACTACGTGGCTGGATAAACAGGCAGATAAGACAGTAAAGAAATACAAAACGTCAAACATCCATTTACCACAGGTATCAGCCCAGGAGCTTGCAGTAATGTTTATGCAGATAAGAAAAAAAGATCAAAAAGAAAGCTATGCAAGTAGTTTGGTTCTATTATTTATTGTAAGATTTTGGCTTTGTAAATATAAATCAAACAGAAATGTACAGCACTGCCAAGGAAATAAATAATATTTGATATCTATACATTAATATATTCCAATAAACCAGACTAAGGAACAAATCTAGTCATAATTCAGTCAAGAATCTATACAGAACCATACTATTAAATTTCTGTGGTATGTGAAGAGCAAAACAAGTTTAAGCAATACAGCTCTTCAAATCATATCAAAAGCAAAATGACTGCAAACTCCTAAAGCAATGTTACTAATTTATCATTGTTACAGCTTAAGAATGTAGCCACATCACATAAATTGCTTCTCCCTCATGTAGTATCTTTGAATCGCTCAATCTGAAAAAAAAAAATAAAAATCCAAAGCGTATTAAAAAGAGACTGCACTTTTATAGCAAAGGAGGCAGCAGACGGTGAAACAAGAAATAATATAATGGCATGAAGAATTATATGCCTTTTGCATTGGACTTACCATTTATATGATAAACACACAAGTGTACAAAAAAATTGAGACACTTGATTTTTTTTCTTGAAGAAAAAAAAAATCTGGTTGGTATTCCAAAAGGGATTGCAGTAGACAGTAACAGCTAAAATGTAACTCATGCTACGAAATGCCTTCCTAACAATTTTGGGATGTTACAAGGTGCAGATCTCCTTTAATTACCAACAGGGTAAAGATATTCAGAATCCTACACGAGAGGCACATTATCACTATGAAAATTTGCAAACAAAATTCAGCTTTGCCTTTGCTGTATCTCATCCAGGGGGAGCAGTGGACTTCATTTTCTCTTTTGTAATTAAAAAAAGTCAGATTTCTCTTCTATTCAATTAGGTATTTTTCTGCAAACCTTTATTTTCAAAAAAGAATGAAGTAAACATCAGGGGCACTTAATTTCCTCCAGGTAATCCATCACACTGATATAATTTTTGCACCATTAATTCCAGGATGCCTCCAACATTCATGATCTGCTCACTGCTGTTCTACTTAGCCACAGGACTCGAGTATTTCTCTGGTGACTTCAGTTATTTTAGTCAGTTTCCCACATCAAGAGCCTCTTCAGTTGTCCAGCTGATTGGCTATAAATTTTCATGGATTACAGGCCACCTCCCTGACATCCTCCCCATTCCTCATTATATCTTGTTTCCTGCAATCGTGGGAAAGGGATAGGGGACATTTCATCTGTGCTCTGCCAGATTTTCTTGGTGGTCTTCGCTTCCTTCTATTTCCCATCTCAAAAAGCCCAAAGATTTTCTACAAAGCAGTACCACTTAATAGAT
The DNA here is from genome assembly GCA_013400135.1 of Rhinoptilus africanus. Lineage (NCBI taxonomy): Eukaryota > Metazoa > Chordata > Aves > Charadriiformes > Glareolidae > Rhinoptilus > Rhinoptilus africanus. The sequence continues at coordinate 96,291 of VXBO01000804.1, read as the reverse complement.
TACAAATAATTTTTTTAATCACCCCAAAAACTGCTTGGAAAGTTTAGTGCATATAGTGAACATGAAAATGTTAATTACAAGGAATAAAATATAAAGTGGTCTGTGTTTCTAATTGGCCACAGTTACCAGCTAGAAGAGAGCAAGCAACAGAAGCACATATTGCAAAGCAAATTTGATTATTTAGAAGTGTAATACTTCTTTTTATTGGGAGTGTTCTAGCTGCTGTTTCAAGTAAGCTTCATGAGGAAATGTGAAAAATAATTATATTGTCTCCATTTATTCAATTTTTTTAAAAATCACTATTTTTAATAATTTACAATCTTAGAAGAGGTAGTTTTCTTCTCAGCCTACTTTTTCTTGTTGCTTTTCTTTAGAAAAGGAGAAGCTTCTGTAAAATCTGTGCAACTATTTTTTGAGAAAGAATTAAAAAAGACTGCCTGACCTGATAAGCACTCCAGAAGAATCCGCTAAAAGTCTACGAAATAGAAAAGCTGAGCAGCAAGAAGATTGCACTGACTATTTTGGTACTAAGACTCCTGTCTCATGTGCTACTCCTATCTGTTTTAAGCAGAAATGACAATGCCTGGCCAGTTGCTGACAGCCAGCTTCATCAGTAGAGCAAATAAATGTGTTTAAGAAGGTCTGTCCTGCAGGTGTGTCCAAGTTCAATTCCTGGCAGTGCTACAGACTTGCTGTGACACCAGGAAAGTTTCTGAACAACAGTTAAAAAAAAAAATCATTATCTATATTCTTTAGCAGTTCATAAACTGTTTTCATTTTTATAAAATGGAAAAAAACCCCAATATATACATCCTGGTTATAGTGGTCTCTAGTCATTCTTGAAAGATGGGTATTCAGATACAATGAGTGAACACTGAAGAAGCCATTTCTGTTTAATTACCCTCACGAAAGAAATGCAAGAGGGTGGAGAGGTGGTGAGCATAGGGCTCAAGTTCTACGGTGCAAGCACCCTCTGTACTGAAGTCTGAAACCTGACAATTTCTGTAAAAACAACAATATTCAGTTCTCTAAAAAGCTACGAGAGCAGTTCCAGATTTTATCACAGTGTCACTGATGACAACAGAACTTCTGATGTCATGGTAAAAAGTAAAGTATGGGCTATGAGCAAATGTACATCGAAATACATTTCAGTCTTCACAGACGTTCACTCTGAATGAAGAAATAGAGTAGAGTACTGATAAGAGAATTAATAGCAAGATTTGTTGTCTCTTGGTGAAGATTTTAAGGAAGATTTTTCTCTTGAGGAAGACAATGCTACTTCTCTTGATGTTCCTTCACAAGTTATTAGTAGTTTCTCAATTTCAAAATAACATTCATTTAGTTACTAAGTACAAGATTTGGTACCTTTAATGTAGTTCTATCTTTAAAACTAATCTAAAAATCATAGTAGCAAGCGATTTCATGATTTCCATAGCTTAAGCACAATTTCATTTCCTGCTACTACAGGGGTACCATCAACTTGAAATTCCATCCATTTTTACAGAGCCATTAAACAATTCAGTATATGAAATCTGTTTGCCTTTTACTTTTGCACTTGCCTTCATTTTTACCAAAACCACTTTCTCTCCCTCAGTTGCTCCCACAAAAATAACATGCACTATTTTGTACTTCTAATTTTCTATTCTACTGACAAAAGTATTGGCATATTATTTTCATCGGCTTCTGGTCTTAGAAGCAGACCTGTCCTCAGAACACAATGGAAATGTTTGCCTTAGCAAGTGTTCCCCTCTAATTTATACTCCAAATGCCTCATAATACAGCAAAGTGCTGATACTGCTATTTTACAGGGAGGAAATCATGCCACAGAGAAGTATATTCAAAATCTGTTACACGCACAGAAGTGAGACAGCATTGACTGGTAAATCATTTCAGAAACCTGACGCGTTATTCTCACCTGCTCCACACAGAGCTGCTGAAGCCAGTGGTGGCCAGTACACAGCTCCTCAATCACTCCTGGTTCAAAATATTTCAGGTGTGGTTCCCGTGAGGCTGCCAGTCATGGATCTGGCAGCAGGGCCATGCTGATGCAGCAGTGGCTGAATAAATTCAAATTATTGGATTTGGAAGACACAAGGGTTGCTGAAGCAAACATTAATCTTGCACTCAAGGCTAAAACAAGTCCCACCCTGTATTTCAGGAGACCTCAGGTCTCCAAAGCATAGAGTATGGGGGGGGGTTGGCTCTTATTCATATCGGAATTTTAGTGCATAATCCATAGGGTGAGTAAGTTTGGCCATGTGTGCCCCATACAGTAAACATTGAAAAGCAGCCATGATATGACATGTGTCTAATGTAGACATCATGACAGGTTCTTTCATCTGACGTGCTAATGATCAGAAACTACAGCCTAGCTTCCAATCTGCATTTGCTCAGCCTGGCTGTATGGTCAACCTCACACCAATGCTGGTCTGTGGCTTAACTGGCTTTTTACTCTCTTCCATAGTCATCTCCTTCTAGACACATTTATAGACCTCATAAGAACCATAAGGATTGATCAGACACATTTACTAAATTCCTTGAGTATGACACGAAGCTACTCAAATACATGGATAGTCTAGGGCTAGGGATACAGATGGAGCAGGTAGCACAAGTAACAGCATAGTTTCAGACTCTCTGGAACACTAGAGAAATGTCAACATCTAATTCACAACTAATCTAAATTCTATCTTACTAATAGAAGCAGACTGTAAATAAGAGTAGTAAAGATAAAATATTTTTACTGACTCAGCAAACAGACCTTGATGTTTCAACCAGTTGCCTTCCCATCCAACATACCTGCAAGGCCCACAAATATCAGTCATTTCTCTAAGTCAAGCTCTGACTAGAAGGACTGAGTACATTATGAGGAATGTTGAGAATCTTTCACTTTGAAGACAACTTGAAGTATCCTGGGTCTTCCCTGGGGAACCTTTTTGTTGTGCCCAAGGGAAGGAAACCTAAGGAGAAATGTGTCCTAAGCCTGAGGGCTCTCAAGGTAGGTGCTGGCTAATGGAATCCTTGGAGGGAATGGTCTCCAGCCTTTGGGTTCAGAAACAAACCTTGGCAGAGCAAGTTACAGGAATTAATTTGAGGGAGACAGACCACGCCTTTTTTCCTGCCTGAAAAGTTTACTGTAATCCACTCTGACGGAGCAGAGAAAAGCAAACAAGCCAGGCCAAGAGCTCCCATAGTACCTACAGCACACGCATCCAACATGGCCCAGTGTCCCTCCTCTACAGACAATTTTGAGAAAGCAAGGAGAAAAGAGTGGCAAGTACTCAGCGGTGAGTAGCTGGATAATGTTACTAGTGTTTTTTCCACAAGCGAACTTGTAGCCTTGAACATTTTTATGCTCACAGCACTTTGAAAGATTTATTTTTCAATTTTTTCATTTTACAGGTGGGGAACCAATACACAAAAAGCTGTGTTTGGAACACTCAGCGAAGGTACCCAACTTCAGCATCACAATTACCAGCGTGTGCAATTTCAGAAGTCTGACAAGTGGTTTTTAACCTCTGCCCCCAGTGAAATCAAAATAATTACATCCAACAACTAACACTATCCAGGCTATTCTGCTGTGCATAGTCTTGGGCACCTCCAGTTAGCTTACAGCTCAATGCACTGTTTTGGTGACTTTATGTGAAACAGAAATAGTTCCCATCACAAATTTCTACTATAGACTAAAATAACACGAGCACATTAAGCCGCTGTCGCTTGTCACCCCTGATGAACTTCATACAGCAACCAGACCAAAAGCCCCTGCTGAGCCCCCGGAGCTGAATGTGAAACGGAAATATCACAAAAAACCACTGCCAGCATCCCAGAACATGACTCACACTGCTGAAGTACCAAGTCATTACATTTAGAAGATTCTCGTCTGGATATCCTGTATGGATAGATCAAGCCCTGTGAAAATACATTTGCTGAAGAAAGTAGGCAGAGCGCCGGCCAGGGCTCCTGACTTGGTACAGCCTCCTCCTGTGCTGGGTAACTTCAAACAAGTCACCACGTATCTCTGTATTACCATTTCCAAATGCAAAACTAATTACACTAATCCCCTTCGTGCAGCACTTAAACATCTATGGATGAAAAGAATTATCCTAAGAACTATTTACGTTATTAGAGTAAAGAACTACAACACCATGTGTAAAGCCAGGGCCAAGTCTCTGCTGTCAGTTTATCCTCTTGACAGGTATGAACTCTAAGTTCAGAAATTACTACAAAATGCTTTTCATAATTGACGGACCTTCCTGAGCAGAGTAAAATGGTGAACTGTTAAGGGAAAACCACTGAAACAACACAGGGAATCCTGTTGATTGTCCTAAGGGCCGGATTTTCATAGATGTCCAAAGACAGAGGTGAGGTCCATATGTAATAGGATTTTCAGAACTAAAACATTTATTGAAAGTCCCACGAAATACAATGCCAGGTAAGTAGTGTAGCCTTTGCAGACAGTCCCTGCAGCTTTAATCACTTTACTTATTGAAAATCTGACCCCAAGTAAACAAACTAAAAAGAAATTGCTTAATGCTACTTGTATGACTATTGTGGAAAACTTTTCTAGACAGAAATGTGACTTTTAAATTGCAGTTTAGCAACCTATAAATGCTAATGAAATCCCGTGCTGTCTGCCCTGTGCTAATTTTTTCCTATTAAAAGCTTGTTCTTTTTTTAACCTAATAAGCACATCACTAGTCTAAGCACATTCATTGTTCAGTGTTTAAATTTATAGTTAAATGAAAACAGAGGTCCCTTACCCGCAACCAGAATTCTCTGAGACATGAATTTTTCATGTATAGTCAAACTAATGAGCTACATATACGTCCTTGCACTTAAGACCAGTCTTATATCTTTGCAACAGGTAAGTATATAAGGTGTAGACTGACTGTGCCACTTTCAGTTTCCTCACAACCAGAAAAATGAAACTCAGAAAACATCCAAAAATTCTGAGGAACAGCAAAGTAACCAAAAGAAAACATAAATGTGAAATATACGTATATGATAAAATTGTCTATTGATAAATCGCTGCTTCTTCTCTTTTTGCGTGAGAGTGCTCAGCTTGTCACAGTGACTTAAACAGCTACACCTGGCCACTAAGTACCTGAGGTCCTGCAGTCTTCTGCGCAAACCACTCGAGCACTTCTTTACCAATGGATAGGACNCATCATCTTTGTAGCCCTAATGTTACAGCACATGGTGAAGGCAGGGATGGAGCTCCAGACAGCACCATCTCCAATATCTCAGCTATTTCTTGACAATGTTGTGTGCTTTGGAGAAGTGCTCTGTAGTAATAGTGAGAGACTCATCTTAGCAGTTTGATAGCAAATTTTGACACAGTCTCCAATTGACTTCGACAGTCTGCGCGGAAATGGCTGAACCGTTAAACCCTTCAGAAAACAGGCATGAACAGCCTGGAGCATTTCAATGCGCGAATGTAGAAGTAGACAACCCCCCGGCATAAAAGTATAAAAAACAAACTCTGCTTTAGAGGCAGAACACCAGAAATAAAACTTGGAGATTAAATAAAGCCTGCTGATTAAAAAGTATAATTCTACCATGATTTGAGGCAGAAAATGAAGAAGGTCATTCATAAGAACATATATATCTCTGCAAAAGCCTCTGAGCAAGTGGCCTTGATGAAAGCAGAAATAGTAAACACCAAGCCCAGGACCTTAATGAGGCTAAGTGAGAGTTCAAACTCTTTTAGCCTTAAGCAGATATTCCATAACAGCTTTAATAAATGATAGAGAAGGGAAAAAAAAAAAAGGTAAGAAGCCACATGGATCTCATTCCCAGAATGCGCAGCATGTGGGTGCTGGATGGCTTTCCTCGCTGCAGTATTCCTGCCTCTTACCATAAAAAAAGTCCACAAAAAAAGACAACTAGAAAAAAAAAGACAAGAAAAGAGCCAACTAGGCAGGCACTGCTAAATGGGTAAGATACCTGTCTGCCTCAGCGCTGAAAGATGGGTTTTCAACCCTTTCACTTACACACGACAGGCTGGCTGCTCTCACAAGGGCTCGTAATGGCATTTTTAGTGGGCTTGATCCAGGAGAAATAGGTAAAACTGTTTAAGCTAAAGGAGGTCAGAATAAGCGATCAGTGTAGTTCTGCTAGATAGGAGCTTGAAAGTTTGGTACTACTTTGTATCTGTGACCTAAAGTGAAAAATATTTTTGTTGAAGTTCTTTCCAAAAACAATGCCAACATAGATATCCCAAAAAACATTAAGCAGACCAAAATAAAAATAGGAAGAACCACAACTTTCAAAAACACATGCATTGTCCTAAATCTCTCTTTTGCGTAAGTACATAGTACATTATGTACTACTTTTATTAGCAAATGAAGTCATGTGAAAACAACTAACAACAATAAGGAACATCAATGTTAATATTCAAATTCCAAGATATTTTCAAAACTATTTTTTCCATTTCTAGAAAAACAAAAAACCCCGAAGTCTCTTTTTGTGAACACTCTATTTGAGATGAGTATGATTTCACTCACAAGTACTATTCAAAAACAGTTTTCTTGAAAGCATTTTCAAAATAAGAACTGTTTAAAACTTTTTTCCGTGTATGTGTTTCCATATCTGTGTGGAATGGGGTACAGCTGGGCTGTGGATGAAGTGTCTCTAAGCAGACTTAAGTATTTTTGGAAGAACACTGGGACAGTTCTTGTAAATATTAGACTGCTATGGTTATGCAATATGGTCTAATACTGGATTATTTTGAACTCCTCTGGAAATCCATTCCAGGGTAATATTGATAATCAATATCAATCAGTTTTAAGAGCAAGCTTGCAGCTTTGAAGTTCATATTTCTACAAAGAACTCTCCACAACAGGATGTGGCTTGGGTTCTTTTTTTCACCTACAGTAACACCCAGCAAGTTCTTCCTACTGTAATTTAAGCGGGATCCTGAGAGACTGAGTGGTAAATGATAAAATGTGCCTTTGTATATAGGAGAGGAACAGTTCTGTGCCAGCAAATGACTGCCACGTGCAGATCTGTGATTGCCTAAGTCCTACTGACACGTATACACATCGCCAGATAAACTGACTCCCCCTCCCTTGCTGATACACATGTAAAATCCATGCCCAATAACCTCGTAAATACATACATATAGTTTTAACTAAATACAAACAGGTATTATTTCTCCTACCAGTGAATTATATCCATTCCTGCTGCACAATATATCATATGTTTAACAGTGCATTCTACTCGGCAACTTAACCCCTGCTGTACCAGCTTTGGCAGGAGTGTCTTCTAAAAAGCACTCTTGAAGTACACCTCGCCCCGTCTTTCTTTTCTCATTCCTCCTGTAGCTATCTAGTTTTCTCACCTCTCCCCTTTGTCTCCATCACCCCTTTGCTGCCTTCTTTTACACTTGAACTTCATGGATTGCACTTTCTCTTCCATTTCATAAACTCTGGAAACCGATCTCTCCTATGAATGCTACTACTGAATATGCATTTTTTCTGTACTGTATCGTGCCACAATATATTTATTCATGCACAAATACAAACTGTAATTTGGAGTACTGGTTTTTGTAATTTTTTTATCCTGTGCTGTTACTTTGTAAACTGACACGTACATATGCATTGCTATGTAAATAAACCATGGTAACAAAATCCAGATAAAACTTCACAGAAATGTAGGTAGTCAGAATGCAATGACCCAGAGTGGATCTCGGCCAGGACAAGAGGGCAAGCATCCTTACTCTTCTGGAAATTGTAAACAGATCATACAATGGCTTGGATGAGTCAAAATCTTAACTACAAAAATATATACTTTAAACAACATTTCCAAACACAGTACACCATCATCTATCACTTTTTAATTACCTAGCATACCTGTCAAGGGTGCTAGAGCCTCATTAGCAAACACCTTCTCAGGGCTGCTTCCCAGTGCAGCTTGCTGTAGCCTGAGATGCAGGAAGTGAAGGTCGTCATTTAAATTCAAGACAAAGCAATTGTAAAGCAGCACATTCTGCCCGAGATGTGGTGGTCCTGCAAATATGGCTAACCAGCAGCTCTCCAGTGAGTTTGGCAGTTCACTTAACTTCATTAATTCAGTGGAACTCGAAGAAATGCTCAAAAACAGGGCCGTAATTTCAAACTATCAAGAACTCTTTTGTTTCTTAAGTTTAGTAACACAGACATGAAAAGGTTTGATGCCCATTGTAATATTGTACTTCATTTATTTGTTTGATAGTCATCTGGCCACCACACCCACCAGAATGGACTGAACTCAACGGACACTTGTCAACTCTCCCCCGCAGGAGGGCTGCAGCCTCCTTCACCCCCAGCCAGACACCCTTCCCTTTGATGACTCCTAAACTGTCATTCAGCCACCCAAAACCTTTTTTCAAGAAGCATCTTCAGCTCCTGAAAAAAACCTGCAAGTATGTTGCATTAACATTGACTTTTTGCTTTTATTATCACTCAGTTCTTATTTTCCTTTCCCATGCAGCTGGGTTTCAGCACTTTTTTTTTTTTTTTCACGTAACCTTGCTGACTTGCCTTCTACTACTAAAGTCTCTATTTACTGGTAAAGAAATACACGGTGTGGGCACAGCACATTCGTCTGAGCTTGCAGCCTATTCAATGCTCTTCCAAAAGAAAGAGAGCAAAGGCATCGGATGCCTACTTAACCTGCCTTGCTGCACTGAGGTCTTACTCAGCAATGGGATGGCATTCAGAAAACCTTTAGTCAAATTCTTCCTCTACACTCAGACTCCTCCTGTATATACATCATGATGTGTTACTTAAAGAAAGAAATCGCATCCCATAGTGCCCAGATGAAAGTATAACAAGAAGTTGTACCAAAATTGTCATAGACTAATATAATAAAGCAGAGGAGTTATTAAAATAGCCTGCGAGTGAAATCATTGAATAATTTGCTTATTAAAAACCCCTCATTTGACAAGGCTTTCAGTGTACATCAGGAAAGCACAAGGAAATAAGCCAAGGGATCCAGATGCAGAACAGACAGAATCAGCATCTCTGGATTCTTAGCTTTCATTTAACAAAACATGACTTTCTTGTTCCACCTGCATTCAGACCGACTAAAACAATGCCTCAGAAGAGCACGAACTTTCCTTTTCATCTCTGTAGGGAAATAACTGAAAAGCACATGGGTGACCCTTTAAAAACCACTGCTGACAAGTGCATCACTGCCAAAGAATTTACCGACTCTTTTTTATACAAGATACTTGCCTATCGCATACCAAGAAGAGGTTTATTTCATTGTGAGTAGCTCCCTCTCAGAAAATACAGGACACTTAAGAGCATCACGACAATCTTTTCCTCCACTTTTCACTGCAACGCATTAGCTGTTCCCACATTTATTTCCCTTTTTATATATCTTGATCATTGGGATTCTACTATTGCACCACTTCCAGCCTAGGAAATTAGTTTCCTGCTGCTGCTGAATACATAAAATACAGACTTCTCCCACCTTTTTACATTGTTACACTTAAAATTAAAGAATAAGCCCCTTTTTTTAGAGTATTTTTTATTTCAGAAAGTTATCTGGGTTTATAATTTTAAAATGTGGCTTTCATTTTCATGCTCACAAACTACGTCTGTTATGAAAATATTTAATAGCAAGCTGCTGCCTAATTAGATGACTTAATGTTGCAAAACTCTGTATTTAAAAGCAAAAGAACTGCCAAAGAAGATCAAAATCAGATTGGTTTTTTCCTTTGTTTGCTGTGATGTGCATTTTTTTCTAGTTCTATTATGTACAGAAAAAAAAGAGTTGAATGATAAGACCAAGAATTCACGTTGTGTTTTCCTTTATACTGTTTGTAACTGGGAAGTTTAGAGCTTGTTTGCTTTTTCCTTTTTTTTTTGTTTTGTTTTTTTGTAAAACTGATATTTAGAAGCCAATAACCCAAAGGATATGACTGAACTCTTTAACAGTGTCCGATAGGTAGACAACCCAGCTGCAGTGTGATTAAATAATCTAACTGCTGGATCAATGAATGCAGCATGAATTAAAATGGCTTCAAGCTTCTCCAAGCATAAGATTAGAGATCCAAAGAAAAGGTTTCTCTTACTTTTTATTTTGCATTTCAAAGAAAATATAACCATTTATTGTAAGAAAAATAATCCAAGTTTTCCTGACAAAAATAATAGAGTATTATTCTAACATATGGTGACTAAACCATATATTTTTATTGTCAAAGATCTGAGTACATTTTGCCATTCTCATACTGCATAAGCTCATTCAAGGAAAAAGCAGTCTCTGCTCAAGAAACATAATGGTGCTAGGATCTGGTCCAAAGTGAACTGTTATCTCACGTGTGAAGATAATGAATGTTAATTTAAAATAATGTTCTTTCAACTCCAGGGTTTTTTTCATATAATCAATCAGGCCTGAAAATATGTGCATGCGCTCTCACCCTCACACGCTCACGCTGTCACTCATACATAAACACTTCATTATATATTCTCATTCCCAGATACTCAGAAGAAAATCTTCTGCAGGTGTGAACTAATATTGCTCCACTAAAGCCAACAGTGCTGCACCAAATTACATCAGCAACGACACCGGTCCCCTCTCAGGGATACTGTGACATGTGTACCCTGACTTTCCCTTCATGCGTTTTTCATGCTAAGCTGCCCCTTTCTTCCTTTCATACGTGCATTTCCCAGCTCTTATTTGCTCTCAACAGACAACCGCTATGGCCTCTCATTAACTCACCCCTCAAGGTCTCCTATCTCCACCAAATACCGCGTGGACGGGCAGGTATACACGGCTCTTTCCTGCAGCCGAGGAAGGAGCTCTTGGTAAATGCTAGAAGAGAAAGGGCGCAGCAGCGGGAGGCTGCAAGGCATTCAGAGAGGACACAACAGGCTTGACCTAACAAGGAGTACATTTTAACATTAGGAGCTAAAATGATCAGTTATTACAGTAAACAGAATTTAAACCATTCCAAAATGGAATAAATAAGAATTCTGTATGTGTAAAAGCAGAAATCATGATTTAAATGATTATTGTCTAGGAACTAGTACACAAAAAAAGTATTCTATAGCGTTCGACATGATAAAATTGGCTGATTTTTAGCACCTGTTTAGGAGACATCTCAGATTGGCAATGGCTGGAGACAAGGCTCTGGATTACATGACATGCTAGTTTGATCAAGAAAGGCAGTTCTCATGTAAGAAGAGCCAAGTGGAAATTTGGATACCGTTCCTTCCCACTGGCCCAGGAAACACCATAAGTGCTTATCCACTAACTTGGCAGAGCAAACCACGTTCTGCTTCTAGGCTCCTTGGTGCACCTGTACTCAAAGCATCTGCACCCTCAATTAGCTTTAGCTGATATTTATCAATATTTCCTGTACAGGGGAATAAGGGACAAAAATCATTCCATTTTATTGAAAGCTACATGTCTTCATAAATCAGTGCTACAAGTTAGGCGTATACTTGGATGACCTGTAAATGGGTTGTTTTTATAGAACTTTTTAAAACTATTGAGAAAAATAATGTCAGCATGGATTATAAAACCTAATAAAACTGGCACATGGAGATACTTGACTGATAATCCATATTTCCTAAAAGGTACAAGTTGAATAACAAGAGGAGATCTCATGTCTGGAGTCAGAGAGAAGTTCGGAGTATGCTTCCAATTAGGAGGTTTTATAAAGAAGCCTTCTGGGAGCCAGAGCAGTGGAAAGTACACAGGAAAAGGAAGAATCTCTTTCTTACAACAAATATTTCCTGTAAGTCTATTTACTTCAGGTCAGTGTTAAGAAGAAGAAAAAGAAGACAAAGCTACAAAACCGAAAGACGCGATTACAGCTTGAGAGGGTCCATGTTTCTTGCTTTCCAACACTGTCAGTCTAAAATGCTTCCAGGTGTGCATCAGCACTCTCCTTCAAAAAGACAGGCCAGTGAAATAAAACAATCTCTTTTTTTAACATGAAAACAAGCAAAAAACCCAAGATTTTAATATGGCAGCTTTCAAGCGTTACATTCTAGTCAGACTGATAAGAGGTCAGGCACCGCGAGTTACCAATGAACAAAGTGTACACAACCTTTCTAACCCCCGCATTTCACAAAAAAAAAGTTTTCGGAAAGCTATTTTGATTGGCTAAAAAAAATTAAAATTCTCCTTTTTTATTGAGCAACTGTTGGTGTCAATGCCAAATTAGTCAGTGTGCTGCATTATCTTCAAATGTCAGCTTGCACGTGATGACTGACACTGAAACATCCAGCTTCCTGAGAAAAGGTTTGTGCAGTCGGTTCTTAGGAACGTCCTAAAGTCTTAACTATAGTTATATGAAGCTAAAAATGGTTCCTATGAAAACAACCAGTAATAATTCTTTGCTTTAAATTAATACAGATGGGGGAAAAAAGTGTTCTGAGATTTCTGAACTGCCTAACAAAGAAAGAACAGAAGCACAAGGGGAGAACATTACTCTTTCTAAACTCTTTGTTGCACAGAGCAAAAAGGGATTGTCCAGATTTTGCAGGTAAATGCTAATGAACAGGATGAGTCAAGGTAATTTTCTAAATTCACAGGGTTTAAATGTATGTTCTGTGATTAAAAAAAAAAATCAAATCACATGATTAAACTTGCTTTCACATACATGTTTTCCATAATCTTGAAACTATGTTAAAATCCGCAGTTTCCTGACATATTTGTTTGCTAACATAAAAATAAACCTTTCTTCTCATAATAGTATCAGCTTTTCCAGTAAAAAAAATCTTTGTATTTCTTCTTTTACCAGTTTCCTTTGTTTATAATTAAGGCTTTCTGCAACACACAGGATTTAAAATACATAGAAATGTTAAAAGTCACTAAGAGAAAAATGTTATCCTGTTTCCTCTGTTCTTTTCATAGACATTGTAAATTCCTTTAAAGACTAATATACACATAGGAAAAGTGTCTTAACTTCAACGGGAACAATCATCAAAATAAAATTTAGCAAGCACAAAAATAATATGCTGTTAATATTCAAAAGGTATGAATACATAACCTAGCTTACACCAGTACAAGGATCAAAAATATAACATTATGTAAAATTATAGAGTCAAAACAAATTATAATTGTGTTCTTCTTTGAATATTGGAATTGTACATTGTTTTAATTTTAAAAAATATTTTATGAAAATAAACTTGATTCCTCAGTATGTTCCAAGGCCTATGCATTTTTCTGCCTGAGGGAAGCAAGTGCTTATATGATGAAGGTCTCCATCGTTATATTAATATTAATCTATTGGTAACAATGAATTTTCTGCAGTGAACATCATCAATTTTCATCAGTGAACAATCAGTGGCCTGTGATTACTTATTATGAAATAGCAATTCTTTTGTTTTAATTTTGTACAATTTTGAACCTGAATCTTAAGCAATTGGTTGGGGAGAGGGGATTACGCATGACACTGGGTTTACGCTTGACCCTGAAGTCAGTGGCAGCTCAGAAGATACTGGTCACAAAATTAACAACCGACCAGAAGGAAAACTGAAGAAACAAAACCCCCACCATTTTGAGGTAATATTTCCCCTTTAATTCGTGCATGTGAATGCACACACTGCAATGTTATGCAAGGCACAGACTATCTCCTCTTTGGAAGTTTTCTTTTACTGGCAACAACACTAAGAAAATAGTAATAAGGCACAAAGAGCTAATGCAGACTTGGCTGTTACTTGGATTTTGACTTGAGAAGCATCTGCAATTGTAAACAGGTATCTGTAGTGCGAGATCCTCTTACTGAATGCATAAATGTTGTGTGAGACTTAATAGAAAATGATGATAGCGTGCTAAGAAAGATAAAGCTCTCTTGTCTCTCAGATCTTGTCAAAGATTTGTTGAGCAATAAACGTATCTTACATCCTTTTAATTTATTTTGCACCATATATTATTTCTAGCTACTTTGGGATTCTGCTAATCATTTTCTCTCAACTCCATTTTGTTTCACTTCATCGCTTTTCCAAAACGTTCCAATAAAATCTAATGTTGAAAGAGAAGAATCGCTCTGCTAAAATTAGTGAACTAAGTACCATATCCCATGAGTCGCCGCATGCGACTCCCATCCACCTATCTTTAAAAGACCAGATAATAATGCCGTGCTCTATGTGCATGAGATCAAAGTACAAATACCCACTTTCCAAAATGCTGCTTTTGAGTGTGACACCTACTAGCAGACTCCTACGATCTGTAACTAAAACATCAGTTAAGTTTGCTGCATTAAAATCATATATTTGAATATAAGGCAAGTTGGTTTCGCATTTACTTTTAACATCCTAACAAAGGAAAAGGAAATGGAGCATAGGAGAAAAGGGAGGTAAACAGCAATATGCTTAACTCGTCTTTTTTTAAATTACTAGATCTCAGATCAATAGTATTCTATTACGGACAAAAATTAATTAACACAGTGAGACCAGTTCTTTGCATGCAAAGAATGCAATTTCCACAGAAAAGGTGAATGGGATGTTACTGGTATTTTTTCAGGTATGCTTGACTTCATTTTTTAACCAGTAAGTGGATTTCAGTACTTCAGATTTCACCGTCTCTGGTGCTAAAATTATTTGCTAAGAATTAGTTTTATATCATACTACAACTGAGAGTTGTATGAAGAGTCAAAATCGTTAATTCACAATGGTTTTTTCTGCAATTATTTAATCTTGGAATTTAACATTGAATATAGTGTAGAGGTACATGCAAAGATATTCTGACCGTTGGTACACCACTAACAGTATTTTACTTACATTTTAAAATATTTTTGCAATTTTGAAATTACAAATATTATGGTGCTGCCATTTTAACCAATAAAGTACTTTTAAGTCAAATTACACGTCTCTACAGCAGCAGAAACTGTCGCACTTTAGCAAAGTGGAAAATGAGAGACTGGAAGAAAATCAAACCCAGTCTTTTTGTACATAAAGCTCTCAATAACTACACTTTGTATTTATCTAGGTGGTGGAGCTACAGGATCAGGCTCTGACAGGATATTGCCAAAGCTGGCTGACCTAAAATTAGACACCATGAGCTTAAACTTGGGTTCATGGGCATGTCACAGTGTATCACCACTGCGCCTGCTGCCCCTGCCCACAAGACTAAAAGACCTTGTTCATCTCAGGGAGAAAAAAAAACAGAAGACAGACATAAAAAAATATGAATGGAATCTCACTAAACATAAGAAAAAAACCCAGCATTTAGCAAAGCTTATGATTCAAGTTAGTTCACCCTTTAATAACTTGTGTATTTACAGAAATTGATTGCAGCCATCTTACACCAGAACGCATTTCAAACCAACTGTGGGACTTCAGACACTCGATGAAACAGTGTAATTGGAACAAGTAACGTATTTACTGCTTTTGAAACAAATATAATGCTAAAAGGCCATTATGCAGTTATTTGCCTAGTTTTACCCATTAAAAAAGATTCTTTGTATAATTCAATATTCACAGATTGGTTAAAAATAAATAAACAATAAGAGTTCAGACTTGCTCAATTAACTTGATGGCAGACATTGGCTTAAACTCATGATAAAACTACATTTAAAGACTGGAATTGAAAATCAAGAAAAAAAATCGGCTCAACCCAGCCCTGGTGTGGCAAGGAGATGGATGCAGAGAGGCCTCCGAATTCAGAGCTCTGTGTGCCACAGGCACTCACCCCTTCAGGCTCAAGGCCACAGTGTTTATTATACTGTACACTCCCACTCTGATATTTATCAACCTACTTCCAGTTACCTCCACTACATGCAGGAATGAAGATTCTTGGGGGTTTTGAGAAATGTTATTTTCCACCATTTAAAGAAAAAAATGAGCTTTATTTCAAGAAAAAGTTTTCTGCGCTTGTTTTGCATTTTGAATAGATGAGGAGATATTCTTTCACCACCACTGAATTTACATCTTTATACCGCACTGAAAAATACTGAAAACTGTTTTTAGGAATGTAAGAGTTAACTTATTAAGAAATTCCTGCAAAATGGAATCATTACCTCATCTTATAAACTACCTCTTTTGGAGGCTATATTCTCCCGACTGGCAGATTAAACCTGAGAACAATAACCCAATTATGGGCTAAATTTACATTCAGCTGATCAAAAATCATCCAGAACCTGACAAGACCAATCTTTGTTCACAACATTTAGCACAAGCAACAGTGACAGACTAAAATGTATGAGCCATATAAAAGATGACATATGTTGCACTGCCCGGCTACCAAGGGCACCATGCTCCAACTACCACGCAAGTACTATGGGAGTGTTCATCACATCCTGAGACTGAAAAAACTCAACAAAAACCAACACAAAAATACCCCTGCAGATCAAGAACATGATCAGACATTAGCTCCTGAACAATCATTGCAAAAAGGATGGCTAAACAAAGTCCTATTACATGGAAGGAAACCAGCCCCAACTAATAAAATCAGTCATCAGGACTTGGAAGAAATGTATATATTTACTGGATAGACATGGGAAAAAGAATTGCTCCAACAATTCTGACCTAACTCTTCCAAAAAAAAAAAAAAAAACAAAACATTTACTTTTCCTCATTCAGGAAAGTAAATTATTGGATGCACCTGGCCAGTAATTAAAAACAACTCAGCATTTTATGAACCAAGTTCATCACCGGTATGAGCCACATACAATTTGCACGGATTAATTTTTTTTATGCTTTGACTTAGCATTTGTAACAACCTACATTACAAATAAAAGACTTCTTTCAATGACACATATGCCACTCTAGAGCTAGCTAAAAAGCCATTGAAGAAAACCAGAAGTTTACTGAAGACATCTTCCATTGCCCTCTTTCAGAATTTTTATCCTGGACAGATTCACTGCCTGAAGCCTTTACACACTTCCAGAGCTAAATGGTCTGAATGATTGTGGAAGGCCATAACTATGAAAACTAGTTAGAGGTATGTCCGAAATTTGGAACTTTAGTTGACTAAAGTTGGGTAGTCAATTCCAAAACAACTCTCCCAATTCCAAAATTGCTCATGATTCTGAAATTGTGTGAAATGAGACAATTTTCTAACAAACCAGACAATGCAGAAATTTATGGAGAACTTTAGATGACTAAAATTAACACCTTTAAGTGTTGTCTTTTATCTGTTTCTTTTTGAAGTATTTCATCCCAGTTCACAGACTGCAGCTAGCACAGTTCAGTGGTCCCCAAGCTGTAGTTCACCAGTAGGAACACATAACAGTCTAGATGTAGCCTAAGCCATTTCAAGGTGAGCTTGAGGACAAATTCATTGTCCCTCCACATCGTTTTCTTCATCAGGAATACCTTGTCACTAGCAGCACCCCGTAGGTCATATTTACCTGCAAGGTGGAAATGCAGAGTGCGCTTCACAGTTCTTCACCATCTCATTTGCTCTAGAGATGATGTTAGACTGAAAAGATGATCCAGGCTTTTCCCCTGCAGAAGCCTCAAATCTTTCCTGAACAGTCTCTTCTACTCTTTGCTAGAAAGGCAGGCAGGACCCCCAGGCAACCTGAACACCAGCTACATACAGACCGCCTACACCTACAGTACAGACACGCAGCAGCAGATTACAGCAGCCACATATTATGCACACAGCAATTACAGTCATGAAATTCTTGTTACTTCTGTAGCTTTCCATTTACCCTGAAAAGTTAGAAAGTATTGCTCTCGCTCACAATACATAAGGACCAAGACAAACCTCTAAGAATTTATCCCACAGTGAACAACCCCCCCCTTTTTTTTTTTACATTTATATTTAAAAATAATAGCTGTAAGTGCTTGCTTAGATTAAATAAAAAAAATAAATACACCGGTTTAACTGGTATGGAGGGCACTTCCCTGTTAAATTAGTGCTATAAAGCTGCAAACTGTAGAAGAACAACATCTTTTAGCACATCATCAAAGTCTTAAGACCCCCCGCCCAACATCCATACACCCACAACTCCCCGCTCACGGCTGACTTCATCAGTAGGAAATTTCAATCACACTATCCAGACCATGAGATGGAGTGGAAGAGTCATTTTCCTCACTCAGGCCTTTAGTGCTGAACCCCATACCAAATATCAGTCGCAGATGCCTCTTCCTGATGGCAGAGACCACCATCCACAGCACAGTCAACAAAGAGTCACCAACACATTAACTTTTTTTCCCACTCATCAAAACCAAACTCACCATCAGAAAGATAAAGTGCTCTCTGCTGTACTATCCAGCCCATGAACCATTCCCTTTGCCATACCAATATCTGGTAAAAGCAGAGAGGGTTTATTTAGGCATGGAAAAAGCTGCCATTAAACATAAATCCACGCTGGGAATTATTCTGTGAGTACTTTCACTTTTGTACAAAACAGCAGTCAACAAATGGTCTTCTTCCCTAAAGACTTTCCATAGCACGCTCAGAACGGTTGGTAACAAAATTTAAAAAAATTAAAAACGTGGAGAGATGCCAGGACCTTCATGCTGAAGGATGAGGGACTAGAAAAACCCAAGGGACTGCAACCCAAACCACAAACTGGCACTTCCACTTCCACTCTTCCCCCCTCCCAACACCTGTCTCAGTGATCACTCCAAACAAATTAAACAATTTCCTACAAAGACTATCAGTAGAATTGAAAAAAAAAAATATAAGCATATGTAGGACAAGAAAGTATTTTCTACTTTTGGTCATTTCCACTGCAGCAAGATCTTCTCAAAACAAATAGTATTACTCCTACAATACAGAGATCATGGGCAATGATTCCAGGGATGTTAAAATGCCAAATTATACAATTATAAAACCAATCAGCACCAAATTACATAGGTTTTCACCTCTTTTCCTCTTCTCAAGCCACCCCAGCTCTAGCCTTGGTAAAGTTCCATTTGCCATGTTTGCAGAAGATAAAAAAACAAATTCCCAAAGTCTGCTGTTTTCAGGATAAGCCTCAAAAGACACAAAAAGTTTCCCAAGTCCGTAATATCAGTATTTTATAGGGGGACTGTTCTCTGAAGGTCACAAAAGCGCACCAAATCTCCCCATCGCCCTCACCATAGGAAACCCCACAGCCATGATTGCATCCCTTACCCTCAAAGAAAGGAGAGGGGACAGACAGGCCTCTGGAGAGCCCCTGAGGGGGGGGAAGAAGGAAAACACAAAGTGAGCCGAGGGGAGTTGTTATTTGGAGACACGGTGTCGGGGATGGACACACACACAAAAACCCCAGAAAAACACCAAAAGCAAGACCCTCGGTAGTTCATATTCTCCCGAAATCCGGCCGCCGAGTCCGGCGGGGCTCCGGGAGGGCCCCTTCTGGCCGGAGGGGTCGAGTGAGCCGTTCGGGGAGGCTTCCAGGAGGGCCCCGGCCCGCAGCCGCCGGGCCGCCCACACGGCCCTCGCCCGCAGAGTGGGGAGCCGGAGGGGGGGAGCGGGCCCCTTCCCCCCTGCCTCACCCCGGAGCAGATGGGGACGGCGAGCAAGCCCCCGGGGCCGGGCCGGCGGCCGGGGCGCCCCGGGAAGCCCGGGCCCCCCGCCCCCCCTGTCCGCCCTCTCGGCGGAGCCGGGCGGTGAGGCCGTCCCAGCCGCGGGGGTGGCCCAGCCCGCCGGCGGGGAGGAGGGCCGGGGCTCTAAATTCACCCCTTTCCCCGTCCCCTGCCCTGCCCCCCCGCGGGGAAGGGGAG
>VXBO01000804.1:37763-71165 GCA_013400135.1 Rhinoptilus africanus | reverse complement strand
CTGGGCTGCATCAAAAGAGGCATGGCCAGCAGGTCGAGGGGGGTGATTCTGCCCCTCTACTCCACTCTGGTGAGATCCCACCCGGAGTCCAGCTCAGGAGCCCCCAAAATAAGAAGGCCATGGACCTGTTGGAGCGAGACCAGAGGAGGGCCACAAAGATGATCAGAGTGGTGGAGCACCTCTGCTATGAGGACAGGCTGAGAGAGTTGGGGTTGTTCAGCCTGGAGAAGAGAAGGCTCCGTGGACACCTTATTGTGGCCTTTCAGTACTTAAAGGGGGCTTATAAGAAAGATTGGGACAAACTTGTTAGCAGGGCCTGTTGCGATAGGACAAGGGGTAATGGTTTTAAACTAAAAGAGGGAAGATTTAGACTAGATATAAGGAAGACATTTTTTGCAATGAGGGTAGTGATACCCTGGCCCATGTTGCCCAGAGGGGTGGTAGATGCCCCATCCCTGGAAACATTCAAGGTTAGGTTGGATGGGTCTTTGAGCAGCCTGATCTAGTGGGAATTGTCCCTGCTCATTGCAGGGGAATGATCTTTAAAGGTCCCTTCCAATCCAAACTATTCTATAACTCTACAATTCTCTGTGTGAGTACCTTGTGGGTATAATAACTGTCAATAACAAAATAGAAAAGCCTGCCAAGTATAGTTGTAGATTAATTTACAAAATGCTTTTTTTTTCACTATATTCTCTCTTTACATTTTCATGCACAACTGGGAATAGAAGTTTATCCTAAAAAATTTACCTGTGAGTAAACTGACATATGTTTATGACATATGACGTGACATGTGTTTACGCCAGCATGATGCTTCACGAAAACTGTATGCCTGATTCAGCACAGAGTCTGCCAAAGAAAACTTAGCTCCTTGGTTTTTAACTATTTCAAAACAACAGAGTGAGTTTGAACTGGTTTCATACCTTGTGTCATCTGACTACTGTACTTTCAATACAGGAGCAAGTGCCATAACAAGTAACATAAAAAAGTGCTTTAATGTCCAAGTGTGCACCAAATTTATCTCACACAGGTCTGTCCAGTCTTGGTGTAATATCTAAAATAATTTATATCTGTGCAAAGTAAATGCAACTTAAATTTGCTTTTTGACTGAAATAGGATCCATTGTTATTTTATGAGGATGCAGTGACCGGAGATATATCATTTGCCAGAAAAAAACAGCTATGACTGTGACGAAATAAGTAGTTCCTTTTATTATTAAAATAATTACAAAACTTAGAGTTTTTACATAAGGAGACATTATGAATGTTATAATTGCAGGGAAACATTAATTGCATTGTGCATCATATTAAATGCCAGCATAGCCAATAATAAGAAATAAATATCCTGTATTTAAGGCAAGTGGGGTCCATCATCCCAAGGCAATGGAAAAACATGGATAGGGAGGTGTTACAACACACATTAGGAGAGTGCAGAGACATCCAAGTGCCTTTGCACTGAGTTCACGACAAGCTGGGTTTGACTGGGTTTGGTCCAGCACTGGCTTTGAGCTAATTTTTGCAAAGATGCTCTGTGTCTACCCTGCACTTCAAAGCCTTCTGTGTTCAAAGTTGGCTTGTTAGCTCCGAGCTAGTGCTGGACCCAGGCTGGTTCCATGCATTCATGTGGCACTTCTCTGGGAATAACAAGCCTTTCCAGGAAACAGACTTCTGTGGAGTATAGAGGAGAGACATCCAAATGTTTCTGAAAGAGGTAATGTGTTACCACAAGTACGGAACTGAAGCTAATCAGCCTTGTTGGACCCAAGCAGATCATATGCAGAGCTACCCAGCTGTGTCTCTGTACAGCTTTTTTCCAAGCTCCAATTTCCAGGAACACAGTGTTTTGCATGGCATTAGCTCCAGTCTCACACAGCTTATTATGCCAGTTGTGATGCCACGCAAAAGAGGCAAAATTGTTTCTGGAACAGAGCTGCTCTTGAATCTAACACGTTGCTGGAGATAAAGGTCCCTACCAGACTGAAGCTGGCCTGGCATGAAGCCATCGTGATGTGCTTGCAGCTTTGATGTGACCTGATGTCATCTGCAGCTTGAAAAAACCTCTTAGAGATACCACCGTTTGGCTCTATGGCATAGTCATAATTATAGCAATCAGTTTTGAACGATTATGGTGAAGATGAAAGCTAACGTAGGAACAAAAAATATCTACATCTGCCATTCTGTGATTGTTTGAAAGCATCTTCTTATAGCCAGAGTTAAAGGTAGCATACTGGATAAGGTATGTTAGTTTTGATCCAGTATCGCCAATTTAATTTTCGTTGCATTCTCTAAGGAATCACTTGCTCAAAACCAATTGTAATATTCAAGTCTAATTGTCCTATCACTAACAGCCTTCTTATACTGACAGAACTTGAAGAGAATGCCGTGACAAGTTAACTGAAGTGGAACTTACACACTGGGACTCTTTGAAATGATGCCATTTGAAAAGAGTGCTGTGACAAATAGATTGTATATTGTTTGATCTTATGTGTCATGCAGGTTATGTATTACGTATAAGTCACAAGTAATAGATATTTTTTATATTTTTTTCTATTTATCTTGGCTAATAGCTGCATTATATTCAGCAAATGGCAATGAAATCACTTAGAAGATTTCTAATTAAAAAATAATTTATTAACACCCAGTTAACTTTAATAAGAATAATGTGGGATTTTGACATACCTCCTAAATTTACTAGACATACTATTCAGAAGTTATGGTTACCTATTAGCAGGGTAACTAAATACAGTTACCATTGGAATAGTGACTTTGAATTTCCCGAATTGCTGAGTTTAAAAATGTTCTACTGAATTTCCTCAATGCTGAGTACAAAAATAAAAAGAATCAGATTTTGACACGCTGAACTGCATGCATCACTCAGAGCAATCTTGATAACACATTTTGTGTTCAATACCTGCACTTACTAAATAAGAAATAGTAGTATTCGCACGTTTTATAGCCTCTTCTTAGTGCTGCACTAGGGCTAATTTTCTTCATTTGTTGACATAAAAGGAAAGATTTATCACCCCCATATTTCAGTCCTTATCTGTAGGTCAGGATACTTTTCCTCTCCTTTATTTCCCTTTTAGATGACAACCATATTGCATTCACTTTGGAAAGAACGCCTTTTGGAAATTTTGGAAATAATTACCTTTGAACGGTTTAGCACAGCTCCAAGGTGTTGGGACAGACATACAGCCACCAGTTTTTCCTTCTTTCTCCCATAAGTCTCTAGAGATCCAGGGAATCCTGCTCAAGTGCCAATTAAATAAGTGTTGTGTTTCTTTAAAGAAATGCTTCCAACCTTTCTCACAAGTGACCCCTTCTTTAAAAAAAAATAAAAATCATTCTTCCTTAGGGAAACAAAGGATACAGACCAGAGTTATAAGGCTAGAGAACATATGATGTGACTTAGCAGTTTAGAAACTGTGAAAGGAGCTGGTGGTGGTCATGCTGGATAATTGGTTGCACATGAACTTGTGTAGTTAATGAAAGGAGGATATCGTTGCAATAAGTAAGGTAAGGTAGAATGGATTAGAGGAGGAGTAAGAAGTTGAAGACCAAATCAAAACCAAAAAGTCTTTGCTGTATTTGAAGCAGTAAGTCTACAGGGAAGTTGTTATGCCATTGACTTAAGGTTTAGATGGTGGACACTGTTGAGAAGCAAAATGAATTTGTCGTAGCTGAGGCTTCAAAAAGAAGTAGTGAAGAACAAAATGCCCCCTAAAAAGTCTTTGAATAGAAGTTTGGGTTAGTGTTTTAATCATATAAACAACACTGTCTGTGTTAGTAAATAAAATATGTCCCTGACTATTATCTAGCCGTGAAACCAACCTACACATCATAGCTTATATTCACGTGGCTAAAGTCTGTTACCTCCAAAATATGATGTTCTCATGTAAACAGCCTTTTGGGAATAGTGTCTGGCTAGTACTGACATTAGTCCTGCTTGGTATTTTTTTTTGCCTTCAGAGACCATACTAACCATTTGGCAAAACTGGTGACCACGTGCCTGTGCCTGTGCTTGGACCTTAGCACTGCTTAGTTTATCAATATAGACATTGCCTCTCTATTTATACTATCTGCATACTCAAATGTACAGAATTATATGCGAGTCCTGTTATTCCTAAAAATAATTCCTTTACAGACAAGCCTGAAATGAAAGCAGAATTCCCATAACCATTGCCCTAAACAAATAATTTTGTTAATACTAAAGTGAGGAAACTGTTTGCAAAGCAGCTACAAGCCTAGCCTAGAGATGGATCTGAATGTGCATTTGTGGTACACAGTTTACAATTACCAGAATTAAATACATGCCATTTGTGTGTGAAAGACATCAATTTATTCACTATTTAGTTCTCATCATAACATATATTAAAAAAATTTTGAAAACTCATGTTTTGTGTACTGAAAGCCCATGATTTTCAAGCATTTATAAACTTCTACCTCTTAAACAGCTTTTTTAACTTTTCAAGACGTTTGAGTTAGCAAGCACAATGCTACCTAACAATTTATTTAAGCATACACATACAACTTATCTTAATTAACAATGTTAGAAGTGTTAAAAATAAATGTATAAAAATAAATTTTGTGTGTCAGAAAAGTTAATACAACCTTAAGCTCCTTATATCCTCTTTCTTGGAAAAACACAATGTGAAAAATGGAAACTAAAAAAGTAGGGCCTGTAAGTAATAGCAACAGCTGTCATGTGTTCATTTTTTTTTTTCTGTCTTGGATATTAAAAATGGCTAAATAGAATTGATTAAACTTTTCTTTAGAGCTGCCCTGGAAAGGAAGCAGCTATGACAGATTTCATCCAACAAATTACATATTTTTTAAATTGAGGCTTATAATGAAAATGCTTGGCATTAATATATAGTATTCCTCCTGCACTATGAAATAGAGAGGAGATAGTGAAACTCTACTGCTGTTTGTCAGATTAGAACCGTGGAAGCTGTCTGCTCTCCAAAAGATTATTGCTCAGCATGCCTGTGGTTTACAGCAACATATTTGTGAATCTTTTAATTCAACAATAGAAGACAGATCATGCTGATTATTTCTGTTACAGAGAGATATTACTGATCTTTTCCTGTTCTGCAGTTTATTTTTGGAAAATAATTCTTATTTTCAGACAATTCTAAATATGCATTGTGCTAACATTCACAAAGTGCAACAAGTTGTAATCACCGGAATTCAGGAAAGGGGCAATGTGGAAAAAAGGGATATGATTCCCAACACTGTGTTATGAACATACCAAATAATACTGTATCCATCTCTCTTTTATTTAGGCTATGAAGATTGTAGTACTTACCCATCTAAATAGAGGTATAACAGTGTAAGTTTAAAAAATTATATGCAATTTTTTTGGCCTTGAACAAATGTCAGATCCTTAAACATGGTACATAGGCAAAGAGACACTGAGAACATTCAAGTTACAATGCCATGTTAAAATACTTTTTGTTACCTTCTGAGAACCATTTGTAAAAATAGAGAATTTTGAATGCTCTTTATAAAACATATTAAGAGTCCCTGCAATGCCAAAATTTGTAAGTGTAACTCTGAGAGTCAAAAAAAATAATCATGAATGATTCCTTATGCTTTCATGTTTCCATTGCATCGGTACTGTTGGCCACACTCTACATCCCTCTGAATTCAGAAGGAATGTAAAGCCCCTTAGAAGTCAAGAACATTTAACTTCAGTGAGGCCTTTAGAGTTGTTCCATTTCTTCTATTTACATTGAAACTTAGAAAAATAATCTCATAGTTTCGGAGGTTGTTTTTACAGGCATGCATACAAAAGAGAAATAAGAGCCCACTTTTGATATTTTACAAAAGTGATTTAGCAAGGCAGAACAGGAAACTCCACTCTTTCTAGCAAATTCAATAAATCACTCTCATTCTACTAAGATTCAGTTAGCTGAATTTCCAAGTTTTAAGTGAGCTAGGGCCTGCTTACTACCTTGGGAAGTTTTTGTAAATGCTAAAATGAATGTGACAAGAAATAAACTTCTCTCTCATATGGTAAAACCTAATCTGAATTCCAGTGGAACCGTGTGGAGAGAGTTCTCTGCCTTACTCAATGGGAAAGAGATCACAAATGAAATATATCACTTATACGACCTGTGCTGTACCAGAACAGGGGAAGGATTCTTAAAGGAGAAAACATGCACATGCCCATATATCTGGGGACAGTAGTATCAATTTTCTATCTGTTATGGATTATGTTGGTGACAGCCAGGAAAGTGAGGACAGGAAGGACCTGAGACCCTGCTCAGCTACAGCGATCAGCTAGGGAAAGGAGAGACCAGAAGAGTAATATTTTTTTACCAACCTTGTTCTCTTGCCTATTTTTTTCTCATTTTATCTTTTTTCCTTACCATTCTTCGTATTGCTCCTTTAAGTTCACTGACTGTGTGAGTCTTCCGTCACAGAGAAGGACTTACGTGAACTTCAAGGGAAGAGGGAAGACAGTGGAGGCACAAATCTTTATGTCTGAGTGGACATCACTCAGGAGAGGATCAGCACTATGCTGGTGTGGTCTTAATCAAATTTATAGTTTCAAATATTAGAAACATTTGTCTGAAGCTGGGTCTGTATTTTATTTACTAAGATTTTTTTGGTTTTTTTTTTTAATAATTTGTAAGCTATCCGTTTGAGGGGGGAGGGGAAGGGGGGCAGTTAAAGCTTTGCACAAACCACTCAGCCCTGTATATTTGTGCAAAATGTAAAATAGATGCCTGGCAGGCAAACATAGAGTACATACTGCCACAGTCAACTGGTGAATGCTTTCAAAGCATTGCTTTCTACTTCATTGCACATAAATATGATTCTCCTAACCCCATTGCTTGAGTTTGACAGGAAGAAAATCACAAGACTTTCATGCAAGAACAGCTAAAAGCAAACTAAGAAGGAGCATCTGAAAGAGAAAGAGCAGATAGAGCTCACTACCATAGCT
The DNA here is from genome assembly GCA_013400135.1 of Rhinoptilus africanus. Lineage (NCBI taxonomy): Eukaryota > Metazoa > Chordata > Aves > Charadriiformes > Glareolidae > Rhinoptilus > Rhinoptilus africanus. The sequence goes on along the minus strand of VXBO01000804.1, from coordinate 64,214 downwards.
ACGTGCCTTAAAGCACTGGTGCTCCTGGTGTGCGTGGCCTAAGAGATCATTGTCCTGGCCAGCTCCAAAGTATGAATAACTGTAGCTGGGTCTGCATTTGAAAGGACTGTTTGCTAAGTCCTGGTGAAGCACTGAAAATAGAAAGTTGACCTGATTATACTGCCTGTGGATGGATGCATGCTTTTCTATCATAATGAGTGATTTTGTCATTTTGCGATGTTGTGGTTTAACCACAGCAGGCAGCTCGGTCCCACACAGCCGTTTGCTCCCTGCCCTGCAGTGGGATGGGGGAGGCAATAGAAAGGGTAGAAGTGAGAAAACTCCTGGGTTTAGATAAAGATAATTTAATAGGTAAAGCAAAGCTACAGGCCCAAGAAGAGCAAAATAAGGAATTCATTCACCACTTCCATCGGCAGGCAGGTGTTCAGCCATCTCCAGTAAAGCAGGGTTCGGTCACGTGTAATGGTGACTTGGGAAGACAAATGCCATAACTCCAAACATTCTTTCTTCCTTCCTTCTTCTTCCCCCAGGTTTTATTGCTGAGCACGGTGTCATATGGTATGGGATAGATATCCCTTTGGTCAGCTGGGATCAGCTGTCCTGGCTGTGTCCCCTCCCAACCTTTTGTGCTCCCCCAGCCTCCTCGCTGGTGGGGCAGCTGTGTAAGCACTGCGCAGCAATAGCTAAAACATCCCTGTGTCATCAACACCGTTTTCATCACAAATCCGAAACAGAGCACCATAAGAGCTGCTATGAAGAAAATTAGCACCATCCCAGTCAAAACCAGTACATAGGATTATGATAGAATTCATCACACAACTCAAATCCATTAGGAAGGGGATTCAGTAGCATCCTTGCTAAATGGAGACACCAGTGACTCCGCTCATCTCCGTGATAAAGATCAGAGTGTTGACTCCTCCTCCACCTGTGCAGATGCTCAGTTTGGGACCAGTTTGCTAACCAAAGGAAGCATTTTCTGGTGATGTTCTCTGTGTGCCTTTCAAGTGAATTCTTTAAAAAATCATTTTTGAAAGTGTATTTTAGAGGTTGGTTATATTTGTTGCCACACAGGGCATAGTCACCTTTTTTTTTTCAGCCACTATTTACCTTGGTAATATGAAGCTGAGAACAAGGTGATTTTATTTTGCTGAATAGAGATTCAGACATTTAAGAAAATTGCTACTTATCTAGTTTTAAAAATATTTAAACCAATGGCAATATATTCATTTCGAGGTGGATCTTCTTTTAAATGTTCTTACCTAAAATAATTTTTAAAAGTATTCCAGAAACAAAGCAGGGGAAAAAAGAAAAATTCTATTTGGGGGAAAGTGAAGCTTTTAGTAACTGTATTCGTATAAAAACTATAAGGTAATTGTGGGAGGTGATGAAGGGGAATGTTAAGAGGTAATGAGAAAGGAGACATATGTAATTGCAGTTATGAAAGCTTTGTAAGAGAGAAGGACTTCAGACTTGGCACATATCAGAGGTACATATCATACAGCATGTAAAGCTTTAAATAGGCTGAGGCATTGCTGAATGTGTACTCCATCCGCTTTAGCACACGTATCAAAATGTAAATGAGAAAGAAATCAAGTCTTGTTGTGGATACTAACACCTGCACATCAGGCTGTATGAGCTTAGCATCCGTGACCACATCATTCGGTGGGAGGGGGCCTGGAGAGCAGAGCCCCGGGTGGTGCTCGGTTGACAGGTGGGACCTGATGGAGCTTGTAGGCCATAAACCATGGGAAAAGAAGGCAGTAAAAAGCTCCTAAGGGTCCTCATGATCACAAAAGGACAAAACCAGGACCTGAAACAAAGAAACTTGACAAATGTTGCAATACTGAGATAAGCAAGCTCCAAGCACCCTACAGCAAAGGCCTTAAGGAATGCATCTTCAAAGATAAGATACCTTTGTTAGTCTGACAGTGTCAGATGCAACCGTGGGGATATTGAGAGCCAACCTGTTCCGGACAGGTAGCCAATGGTGGTATATATCCGGAGTTGGTGCACACAATAAACCGACCTTTGCTTGCATCAAGCTGTGTCCCATCTCTCAATCGCAGCATCATTCAATGCTAAAAACCCTACCTGCACCTATTTGCACGGGCATCTTAAAAGACTACTAGTTTTTCCTACTAAGCTTCATTACAATTGCAATTATAAAAATAAGGCATAAAAATCCGTCCACTATGTGGTTTTGAGATTTCTGATATCTTGTGTGGATAGTTATACAGTCTTTGTCAGATGCTTTTTCCCCTCTTTGAAAGCACACGAGAAAGTTAAGGAGTGTTTGCAATTTCTTCTCAGGTCTATAGATTGCTTATCCTATGAGACTACTATCAGTGACAGTCCCACAGTTTGGCCTTCAGTGTTGAAATTGTTTTTTCTCTTTTTCTCCCAGACTCTGCAAATGTTATACTAGTTCGCTTAGTGACAGTACGGATGGGAGTAAAGAAGTCAAGGTCAGTCTGGAAAAAATAGCAGGTCTGGTGAGAATGTGGAAGCACCTACTGGGCTTGCCAGCGTGGCTTGGAGAGTTTGAATTGTCCAGGTCTGGGGAACCTGCTTCCAACAGAGTGAAAAGCCAAATTTTTGAAAGCCTGATGTTGCAATGTAAGGATTTCTTTGTGTTCCATTATTTGGAGAGAGAATGGGGCAAATAGTGAGGGTTTATGTGATTAATTTAATTGTTAATTACTGTTCTTTAATTATTTCAGGTTCCCTCATACCAAACTTGTTGGGCATGCTAGTACATTTCACAGTAATGTGCTTTTTACTTTAAATAGCGATTTGGAAAATTTTAAAAAATGAGAGAAAGGAGAGTACAGAAATGGATAAATGATTCACACACTGTGTTTTCCAGTCTGAGATAAACATCAGATAACAAACTCAGGCCCAAAGGATATATGTTGGCAATCAATTCTGTTCAGCCAGACATTCATAAATATGATTTATTTAAATTATGTGCTGTTCAATAAACATCTGAATCTTTATTTATATCTCTAGATTTGCCAAAATGTTTTGCTAGGAAACTAGGAGGATGAGGAAACGTGATAAGAACTATTTTCACCATCTGTTAAAGGAGAAATCTTGACATATTTTTGTTAAGAAACATGCATATTTTTGTCTGAAAAAAATATTGTGAAAGACTGTTAATGGCATGGTCAAGAGGAAAAAGGAACATAAAACATATTTTAACCTACTCTATAAGCAAGTAGCTAAAATATTTGTTTTGATAACATAGCAGGGTTATACAGAAGTAACAACGAATTTCAGTAATCGCCCATTACCTTTCCTTAGACACATGTTAAGTTGGAACAAAGTCTTCCTGGCCTTTCATTTCTTTACCATAACAGTTTGTTATCACAAAAGCAGGCCAGTCTGTGCATGAAAGGGATATGTCATTTCAGAACTTTATGGGGAAAAAAATAATGGAAGTAATTTTGTGTTAAGCAAATTACAAACAAGCAGGAACGTGAAATTTTGGCACATGTTAGCAGGTAGAACTCCAAGAAACTTGTCGATTCCTATTCACAGTGGTCCCTGTAGATATTCTTGGCTTTTCTTTGGCTTCAGTTCACTTTACTACTGTGACAGCTAGGAGTTATGTGTTATTTTAACTCTCAAAAGCCATAAAGGGATTAGGCACACATTGTGCTGAATTCTGCAAGGATATATAGAAATATGCTTTTCCTCCCTGAAGATCTTACTCTGTTGTCTTTAGGGTCAGAGACATAAAAGGCGAAGAGAAGAGACACAATATGTACATAGAAATATTAATTTAGCATGCAACTTTAGTTTAGGATTTTATTTGTATTTGATTGGATTATATTTAAACTATTATCATAATTTCATTATTTTTTTCTACAATGGTTTCTTTCCCAAACTTTCAGGGTACTTCCTCTGCCCTTTTACTCATACTTTCCTTTACAAAACTGAATCCCAACGTCTATTTTCATCCTTGTTTGCTAAGGAAGCACACAATCATGTTTTGTTTGTGTGAGAGAGAGGAAGAGAGAGAAAAAAAATCATTGTTAACAAGTTTAGTGAAAATACACAGTAGGCTGGGTAGAGGAGAGCCTGCTGAATCCTTTATTGATGTGGATCCTTTATTTTACGGGGATCCAGATCCACATTTCCAGAAAAAGCCACTGGAAGCAACTCAGCTGTACATAGAACTCCCTGCGTCTATAGATAAACTTGCTCTGTGCCAGCACTTTGTTTCAACATGCAGTGGGTATTTGTAGATTTAATGATCAGTCACACATCTGTCTGGAGATGCAGTTACCTACCCTGCAGAAAGAACTGTGGTTTCTAGAGATGCAATAGGGCACTTGGGTACTTACTTTTTAAAAAATATTCTCTGTGTTCTTTGACACAGAACACCCTGTTTTCCTCAAACACTGTCCTTCAGCAAGAGATTAATCACAAATGAAGGATGAAGAACAGTGTTTGATAAATATTACATGTTGAATATCACCAGAAGTGGTAAAATAACCAACTGGTCGCACGCAACCCAAGTAATTGCAACAGGCATATTGTCAGCACTATAGTGATGGTTAACTATGATTGCCTACAGGCACGTATTACACCTTTCTGTGTCGCCTGGGATTGTTCGGCCTGTTGTGTCTGCAAACAATACGAATCCCATTGTCCTGCAGAGATAAGAATCTGAGAAGTACCCCTTTGTGGGCACTTTGGTGGGCTTGGAGGTAATAATAGCTTCTGAGAAGACACATCTATCACTACTGGGTTTTTTTGTGTTTGGTTATCTGGAATGCAAAAAGTATGGAAAGATAGTAAGAGATTTTATAGGACAATTATAGATAAGATATATGATGTCTGGCTTGGCTTAGTTTAGAGGAATTATAATCAATTTCCCAGTGAAGATATTTCAATGTTAAACTTCTGAGAAGCTTGTGTTAATCACAAACCCTTAGGCACATCCGATATGAAGCTTTGGCATGAAGCAGCATGCTTTCAGCTACACCTGCGCAATTCAGCTGAGTCCAGAATGAAATGCTTTTCTCATCTCACTCTCACAGAAGTATGTTTACAGAACTGAAAGCAGAACTGAGGAGCAATGAAACTGGGTGATGATGGAAATGGAGCACAAAGGCTTGATATCTTCCTTCTTGAGAAGGTACAATGCCTAGACAACCACACTGAGCAGCACTTTTGGCATGGTCAGCATATGAAATACTTTTATTTCAAAAAATATCTGATAATGATCAATTTTTATTTAGAAGCCTAGCCATAGAATTAACAAGATGTGTAGAGACAGTGTTCTGCTGTAGATGGCCTCTTCTTTCCAAAGTGACTTGAGATAATAGTGCCTTGAGACTTTATTAGCTAAACCTGGAAATTCTCTGAACGTTAAATCCCTTCAAAGGGTTGCAAAAGGTACATCTGAAAACTGGGAAACCCCAGTCAGTGTCCATTTTAAAAAAAAAAGGGTTCTGAAATAATGAAGAGGTTCCTCACTGTAAAACTTTCTTTGGTTCCCATTTAAGTCAATTATAAATTTATTCCTGATTTAAGTAGGAAAAAGAACAGATTCTTGATGCATTTTTCATTTGAGATTTGCAACTTGTTTTGCTTGTGCAGGACTCTGAACTATATTCTGGTTGAGTTATGCTCAGAGGAGTTAATTTTTCAAATATAAGAAAATATATAATCCAAAGATTGCTTTCAAGTCAGTCTGCATATTTCTGGGGATTTTAATGCTGTCTCTTTTTAGTAAGTTACTTGTATAAGTTTGTAAGGAACTGAACATTAGAAAAAGTCAGGCTCAAGATATACATTTATATGTTGTCTAATACGAGATACATCTATGTATATGTAGAAAATGGAGACATACCACATTTGTTATTTATAATTTAAGTCCAATGAAGCAGTTTTCAGAGGAAACTCATGATTTCTTTGAAGAAAGGCTCAGCTGGCATGGATTTGCTATTGGTTATTAGGATTAAGAATAAAATTAAAAATGGTGAATCCTCTTATAATAGGGCCAGATCCTCAGAAGATATAAATCGTAACGGCTCAATGTAAGTAAAGTAAGCTATGACAATTTACGCCAGTTTAGGATTTGACCTTATCCTCAGAAAATTATTTCTCTGAAGATCATACTTCCTATATTTGTCTTACTTTGTGCCTGGCAGAGAATTAATTAACACATAATTGCTTTGGTGAACTCAGGATAAAATTTCCCTGTTCAAGAACTCCATTCATTTACTGATTAACTTGCTTCATGGCTGAGTTAGTTCTGCAGGGTCATGCTGTACTAATGACCAGAGCACAGGAACATTGTCAAACCAATAAGGACGAGGTAGGCTTGGAAGTATTCCAGATTCTGTTCAATTAATCACTGAAATTTCAGGAGCTTTGGGAACAGAGTTGAAAAGTAAGTTGTAGCGAAAGTATGTGAAGAGTTAGATTCATATTCCAGACGGAAGGAGTGGGAGGGAGACCTTACTGAATGAGACTCAAAGAAAGACAAAGAAAATGTGAAGAAATAAAAATTAAAAGAATCCATAAAACTTGTTACTGATTATTTTTCAGAGGATTTTTATTATTTCTTTTTTAATGTAATTTAATTTGGTTCTTCTTCTTCTCTAACGCTGCCTGATCTTGCAATCTCTATGTCAGTGTGACTACTTGCATATGTAAAGACCTAGCGCAGATCTTTTTGAGAGTTTCCACTTTCTTTTTTGCAGTCCAGACTTTCTGCCACAGCACTACTCTATGTAACCTGAAAAAAAAAAAAGGCAAAAAAAAAAAAGCTGTGTTTAAGACCTAAAACTTGTTAAGGTCAATGAGAATTGCAAATGCTCCGTATCTCTCTGAGAGGTCCCAGAGACAGGCATGGTCTCTGGACACGTGGTTCCAAATCCCATTAGCGCTACTGAGATAATAGCATGTGCACTGGAAGGAAAATAGGCTGTTCAAAGATTAGAGGAGACCATGTTTTCCTCGTAATCAGCAGTTCAGTTATTGATTCCTTTTTTAAATAGCACTCGGCTGAAAACTTTCAGCAGGTGCAGAACCACGCCAGCTTCACACAGTTAAGGCAAAAGGTGAATTTCAGGAAATTGGGCAGAATTTTCCTAATTGTGTCTTATATTTTCAGCTAATCTTTTTTAGGCTGCTGAGCAGTATTGTAACAAGTGGCTTGAACTTGAATCGTAGATACTAAACATACCACAAATGTCGTTTTTTAAATAACTGTGGCTGTATCTTTTTTCTGGGAAAAATTGTTTTCAGCTTTACCTAATTGAGTCAACTCAGATGCAGTTAAATTCAATTGAAAGCTGAACTCTGTTTTTACTTTTCCCATCAGTTAGTACATTAAGTAAAAGCTGTACCTAAGATGTCAAGGTTGCAAACTGTCTGGACTTCAGTGTTACCTTGAGTTATTTAACTTGACTTCCTAGCTCAGTATGGGAACTCAAGTTTTTTCTTGTAAGGATGGAACACTAGTGCTTCAGTTTCTCAGAGTTTAGAATCTGATCAGCATTTTGATTTAATTTTATAACTGACAAGTGAAACTAAATCCATTAATTTTGCTTAATTTTCATAACGTTGGTGAAAAGGTGCCATAGAGAAAATCAATAAAGGTAGGTGGCACTGAATGTCTAATACTGTGAGGACAAAACAATTACCATTGTGCTGTACAAATTGTGAGGATGATTTTGATAATTTTTTAGATGAGGATCATAATACTGCAACAATTCTAGCTTAATTACAACGGCAAATGAAGGTTGGTGATTTTTTGTTTTTAAAGTAAAGTAAGTTTCCAGTAAAAAAACCCCAAAGCTTGCTTCTGGGGTTGAAATTTTTCGAGCTTTTTAAAAATAATTCAGTAAAGTCTAAACCTTTTATTCCTATAAAGCCACTAGGCTGCACAGCTGGACTCTGATATTGTGGTTATTATGGGAGAACATTTCTGCAGGAGTTTCTAAATACTTCTCTGTGAACCAGTCAATATTGCTGAAAACCCTGTGAAATTCTGTCTAACAATATTTGTAGTATACTCAAGAGCTACTAGTAGAACAAGAGGAGACCAAACTATTTTTTCAACCATTTATTTACTTGAACGTCTTTTTCCCAAAAAGATTCCCTTCCCCCTTCCCTTCCCACCTACAGGAGACAGTTCTCTATTAAGAAATGGAAATATTTGGTAAATTTTTCTCCTGCTCTACTGAAGCCAGTATCACAACATCCAAACCAATTTCTGAGTTAGCTGAGATGCAAGCAAATGCTATAGACTGTGCAGCGGCTGTCGTTAGCTGTTATAGATTACAGAATTAAGCTTTAGGGAAGGATTTGGGAGAGTGTCTGTGCTGTGTATCAGACTTAAACCAATTTAGATAATATCAGCCTTGCAACACACCCTGAGAAAATAGAATAATGTTATTTCTAAAGAGAAGTCCAAGAATTGTCTTTTAATTTGATACTTATTAATGCATTGTTATCACCTTTTTACAAAGAAGGTGGCATTAATCTAACCAAAGAAAGGTTTACATTTGAGCTAGTTACCCTAGTCAGTGGAGAAGCAGTTAACTTTTGTCAATATGTATAAATTCATCTTGTTCTCCAGGTAGATAGCTAAAGTTGACCAGAAGAACATCATCCCAAAACACCTCTTAATTCACTATAAAAAGACATTGGAGTGACTTGTTTAGCTGTAAATGTCTATACTGTTGATGTCTGGAGTTAGGTGAGGTAAATACCATATATCAAGTTTGAATACAATTTTCTCATTTAGAGGTATTCTCTGTTGAAAGTTCAGGAATTTGTATGTGACAATATATTCTTATTTTGCAGTCAAATGATGTCAAGAGACTAATGCATTTTTGAAATGTCCAGAAGAGTGGGAATAGACAAATCCAAAACTCAATTATAACAGATGTTAATTTTATGAAGAGTCATACAACTCAGTCACACATCAGGGAAAGATGGACATTGTCAGTAAAAATGTACTTGACTTTACAAGTTAATTATATCAATAAAATGTGCTGGAAATTTTAAAGCATAGATGTGGGCTTGCTCTTTTCTTTAATTTTTGCACTATATATCAAACCCAAGTACAGAAGAAAACTGCTACGAAAACACACTTATGATTACTTGTGCAAGTTAACATCAGTAATATGAAAAAGTTTACCATGGATATTGAAATTTATATTACCAGAGATATGGATATGCAAAGGTAAGTAGAAGTCTTTTTTGTTTCTTCCTTAAAATTTATAGTTTCTGCAGTTTTAGGTCTCAAAATAAAGATGCTCCAAATCATTGAAATACAGAGGAAACAATTTTCTACTTGAAAAATAGAAAGGGAGCAAGATCTCTGTATTAAGTTATCCAGACTGGCCTTCCAAATGGGACTGTGAACAAGAGAGAGATCAGCCCTCAGCCCTCGTCACTCCGGGCTTTATGTCAGCACCTATTACAAGGTACTGCTTCCTCCTGCAGTTTTGTTCAGCAATCCGCATTCCCTCTGCTCCAGCGTCTGGGGCAGGGGCGGTACGTGTTCACATTGTGGTCTTCCTCACTCACTTCTGGGTCTCTTTGGCGATGGACAAAAAAGAAGTTTTTCAGAGGAAGCTGCAGCAGCTGTAGAACATCTACAGGCTGGAGGTCTCTAATAACCCAGAGAACTCCAGCTGTGCTGATTACTGATGAAAGGATCTGATTTCTTGGGTATGTCAGTTTACCTTTACAGGTAATTTGGCTGATTCCTAATGCAGAAAAAGAGATCTATATGACAAAATAATTTGGAGGGCAGCATCTGCGGGAAGCTATAGCTTTTGGGCTTCAGTAATCTTATACACTGCTTTTTGTCATTACTGTTCTACTGACTCTAATTTTTTAATCTAAAGTGCCCCAAATCCCAGTGTTGCTGGTGTTTTGATGAAAACCTTGAAACAGGTCACTGGTATTTGAATCTGGTTGAGAAGCTGATACAGATCCTTTCCCATGGCTTAGGTCACAGACGCAGCAGTAGCCCCAGGTTATAGCCCCTCTTTTGGCTTCCAGCCGATGCCAGTTTATGGTTTTAGTGTTCATTTTGAAAGCAGGCAGTCTAAGACTCATGCCCCCAACTTCATGAAGGAGGAAGTTTTTGTATTTCAATCTATTAAATCAGCAGTGTACTATCAGAACAACGCAGAGCATGACTGAGAGCTAGGAAGGTCCAAACAAACTCCCAAGAGATCAGTTGAACATAGAGGCCCGATCCTTTCTGCGAAATGCTGCACTCTGAAAGGTCCTTTTCAGTGAATGAAAGGCATTTGAAGTCTTCAACTCTGCCAGCTTTCTGCCTCGAAAGACAAAACAAACAGAAGTTAAATGACTTTTTAAACTGGCATGGCTTTTAAAAAAATTATCCATTGTTCCCAACTTGACCCTTGTCCAAAATGGAATACAGGCACTTGTGAAGACTCTGGGACTTTGTTATTGTCATTTAATTCATTTGAAAAATATTCCAAATTATAGTGATGCAGGGATTTTCAAAATTTCAGACAAATAAACTCAAGGTAATGAGTGACCTGTAGCAATTAGCAGACTGATTGCATGCATTAGTTTTCAGTAGCTTGCTATTGGAAATTGCTTGTAAGTCCCGTTTAAAAATAGCTGTGATGACTGTATTTGTCAGTGCACAAACGTTACCGCTGCGTGTCACAAGATGGCACTGTAAGAACATGCATTGCCTTTGCTCCCCGGGTGCTCCCATTGCCACCAAACACTGCCAACCTCACCGGCGTGTCCTTCACACCCCGACAAACCGTCAGGATCGCACCCCGACAAACCGTCAGGATCACATCCCGACAAACCGTCAGGATCGCACCCTGACAAACCGTCAGGATTGCACCCTGACAAACCCTCAGGATCTGCCTGGTCGGTTACGCCGGTGGCCCGTGCTGTGGTGGCCACAGAGCGCTGTCTGCGAGCCCTCCCTGCAGAGCCCTCTCCTCGCCCGGCGCTGGTGCTGGGGCAGGGCAGGGGTGCTGGGCTCCGCTCCAGCCGCCCGAGTGCAGAGCCCTGCCGAGCATCCCATAAGACTGAGGGATACTCTAACGGATGTACGTGGAGCCTATATGAAATTCAAAGTTCCCAGCTTCATAACAGGGAGCCATCCTGGCACATCAGCCCTTGTTTCTTGAGGCCAGACTTTTAGGAAACACTCTGGAGGTAACAGTCTATTGCCACAGAGAAGTATCTTCGTACCATGGTAGGGATGGCCATGACCCTGCACTCGGCACTGGTGCGGCCCCACCTCGAATACTGTGTTTGGTTTTGGGCCCCTCACCACAGGAAAGACATTGAGGTGCTGGAGTGTGTCCAGAGAAGGGGAACGAGGCTGGTGAAGGGTCTGGAGAAGAAGTGTTATGAGCAGCAGCTGAGGGAGCTGAGGGAGGTTGTTCAGCCTGGAGAAGAGGAGGCTGAGGGGAGACCTCATCACTCTGTACAACTACCTGAAAGGAGGGTGTAGAGAGGTGGGGGTCTGTGAAAAGTGCTGTGTGAAAGTCCCCACACTACACAGGGCTTTACCGGTGTGTCTCTTTAATCTCCGCTGTGTAGTGGCTGGTGTGAGAACCTCCTGCTACCTCAGACACCCTGTTAGAGACTTAAAAGCAAAAAGTGTCACTGCATGCCGTTGCTCATCTGCACTCTGGTGTTTCCAGCACGGTGCGTGTTGTCAGGACCGCTCTAATCCCCTTGGGGTCTCCCCCCCATCTCCCCACCCCTGAGTGTCTGCCGTGGGGAAATTACACCTGGGTCTCTTTTGCTGAGACATGAACGGAGGGGACCCTAGCGGAGGCAAGAAGTTGTTGAAACGCCTGAGAGAGACTACAAGAAGAGGCCTCAACTTGTCACCTGGTCATTTTCTGTTGCTGTGTCTGGAGGTTGCCTTGTGAGACTGAGTGAGTGTCAAGCTTTGCCTGTCTGTGTCCACATATTACCTGGATCCTTCTGTCCTCAGCCCTCCCTGTTGGACTGCCAGTGCCTTGGTGGCTGCATGTGACCTTTCCTGGGGCTGGGTGGCACAGGGGACAGGAGGATGGGAGCCCACAGAAGTCCCAGCACGATGACAAGGAAGGTGCACAAAGGGGGACCATAGCTTTTTTGAGATCATTTGTCTGTCTGTAGACTGAATACTTACTTTTTTGACTTCAGCCAAAGGTAGGCAGAGCAAGGCAATCCCCTGAGCTAGGGAATGCTGGAATCTGAGCTCTCCTGCTGTGTTACTGGGAGGCAATGGGGAAACTCTGAAAGATAGGCCCTTCGCTAGATCTTCTGAAAGTTTTGAAGGCCAGGGAGGTTGAGAACTCCTGAGCCCGCTGATCCTGAAATGCCAACCTTGCCATGACGTCTGCTTTGGAGTCCAGAGAGTGATACGGCACATGGTACAACTGTGTCTCAGGGTACATCACATCCTCGTTTGGCTTCCCTGGCCTTCATAGGGACCACTTTTTAATCTGTCGAATTCTTTGTGGCATTTAAATGGTTTGGTGCTGCAGCCACATTTGACAGTGCTAAGCTGCTGTGCCATCCTGTGTCGGGTCCCTGTGCCTGTAACTCACTGAAGCATCTGCACACCAGGGAGAGCAGGACCTTTGTGGCAGTGTCAGAGGCATGTGGTGGCCATGTGTGAATACGCTCTCTCTGGAGCACAGAGCAGGCTCTTTTGTCACCCATACACAGGTTTCCTCTCAGGGAAAGCTCAAATTCAGATGCTGAGTGGAGCCCGCCAATAAACAAGGAAACGTGCTGAATAGTGGTGGTGTCAATGAGCCAGGGCCCAGGGAAAAAAGGGTGGTGAGTCAAACTGGTATCTTAGAGCCACTGTAACACTGAATGTCCTACTGCAAGCAATTGATCTTCTTTGAGACAGCAAGGACATTCTGTTTGTTTGATTTCCCACCCTTCCCTTGACTAATCAAATCATTGATAATCCAGGATGTTACCTTCTACAGATTTATAAAATACTTTCACCATCTCTGTTCCACAAGATAAGTATTTTTTATTTTTTGTTTTGTTTTTAAAGTGAGCTTGTGGTTTTGTAGTAGCAAGAATAAACATTTTGTGCTAATTGTGGCTTGTACGTGCACTGGTTTGTTGCTGGCTCGAATACAGCGGAGTAAGAGCCTATTTACTCCTATGCCCCTGGTACTTTTGGGCTGTAAATCCCAGCTCGCCCAGGGACATTCCTGGACCACTGTTATCTATCCAATAAATGGTTTGAATATTATCTAGCAGGAGCTTCACCTGTCCCAGGTAGGTCACCCTGGGCAGGAGCTGCTGGCGGTGAAGACTGTCCAGGGACCAGCTCAAATAAACATTTGCTTGTAGGCACTTCTTTTGAATACACAGACAGTTTGCTAGCACAGACACAGAATGCTCCCTGCCTCTTGGAGTATCTGCCCAGGCACCCTCTGTTAACTGGGATAGACAGTGACCAGTGTGTCCAGACTTTCACCCCATCTGAACACCTTTGTCTGACTTTCAAGCAATATTTATTGTCTGAATCCCATGAACATAACTTAATCTTCTCATTTTTCACATATTTTCATATATTAAGTGAGCATGTGCTTTGCACAACTTAATATTTCTGAAGCACTACCAACACATTTTAGAAAATAACAGAAGTGAGCGAGTTATGGGACTGAACTACAGAAAATTCCAGCCAAAAGCCAGGTCTTAGATTATGTTTTTCAGAGCACTGTCTAGCCAAGGAATATTTTCAGCTAAGGAGATTCCACCACTTCTCTGAGCTGCCTATTCCAGTGTTTAATTCTCCTCAGGATGAATATTTTTCTTCTGAAGTCCATATGAAATTTTCCCTGGAACAACTTGTACCTGTTGTCTCTTGTCGCGCTACCATGCGTCCTAGAGAGGAGAGTACCTCCAGCTTCCCTGTAACTTCCTCTGAGATGCTGGAAGACAGAGGCAAGGTAGAAGCCTGGCTTCTGATAGAGGTGGGCTCCCACCACCCCCCAGAGATTTCTGTGTGGTTGTGGGTGCCCTCTGTTAGCTCTCTCTAGTGGTCACATGAAATGTTCTGTGCTTTACAAAGGTCTGGGAAGTCTATTTCATTTTGTTAAGATTCAGGTAAGAGGATGCTGGAAACGCCTGTAAATGATGGCCTCAAAGCCCACACCTTTTGGTGAGAACTGAATCTGAATCAAAATTTGCATCTTTTTAAGTCCAAGTGCGTATCACAATTTTAAAAGAGCTCGGCATTTGAATCACTCCTCTTTGCTGAGGTGTGAAATCCTAACACAAGCTGTAAACAATGTGCAATGTTTTCATTGTAGGAACTGGAATTGCATTTAGTTTTTCCTTATCCAGTAAATGTTGGCTCAGCTTGTTCTGAATGCTTCCGATGTACCAAAGCTCGGTACTTAATCACCAAAATAAATCAGATAATTTCTGTTCATCTTTTTCACCTGTGTCTCCCTGTTTTTTGTGGGAAATTGCTATCACTAAGTTAGCCATGCTGATTAGCTGAGTTGGATTTTTCAAATGAAGAATTGTGTAAAAGCAATAATGACACTTAAATAACATAGCAAATCTTATGCATAGAAATACCAAGTGAGGCTATCAGATGGTCAGAGGGAGTCAACATTTCTTTCATAATTCTCTTTTTTTCCTCTTGTTGGAGCTGGGGTAATAAGGAAAAAGCATTTATAATCTTGTTGTAACCTGGTCTCCAACAGAGGTGAGAGCGATACCACCAGATTTTCCAAGGAACTTCATTGTGGCCATTTATCACAGTCAGATCTTTGAATGAAGTGCAAAAATGTAGAAATTTAAGGTTATATCAGGTTTCCAAGAAGGATTAAAAGTAATCCAATCAGAAAGAGAGACTAAAATACAAAAAAGACTTTAAAAAAAAAAAAAAAGAAAAAAGAAAACCACATAATTTTCCCCTCAGACTGAAACTTTATCTAAATTTGTAGCCAAGGTGAGAATATTTTCCATGGAGAAAAAGGATAAAAAAAAAAAAAAGAATGAAAGATATGCGCTGAATCTTATTTTCCCTGAAAATGTGCAATCCGTTTTCCTGGCAGTGATGTCACGAGGTAGGTAGCTGACATTAACTTAATTTGCACACTGTTTTTGAGAGATGGTTTGGTGGATGGTGTTTGTTTCAGGAGGAGTTTTGGAAAGTAACAAGCAGTAGTTGGGAATATGAAACACCTATACTATTTCTGAGTGCTCTATATTTTAGAATTTTAGGAGCCTTAACACGAAATATCCAACTAACTCCGAACTTTGAGCAAGCATTGCTATGACATAGGCAAGTTATTTCTTCAGTTTAATGCCTACAGATATCCACATTACATATACAGCAGCGTTGTAATAACCTTGAAGCCAAATCAGCTCTAAGAACACAACATGCTCTGTATCCAGAGGTCCTGAGTGTCAGGCTGCTTGCATGAAGGCAGCACTTGATGATTTGTTTCATAAAATAAAAATATTGTTGACTTTTTATTCAACAGCTCTTTGCAAGACTCTTGGCTATGGAGAGCACTCAGTGAAAGCCCCAGAAAAAGCACGAAGACCCCGCTGCAAGTGCCCATTATGGACATTGCCACTGAATTTCATGGGCAAATCTGATAAGGCATTTTCATTGCTAACCGTCAGGACACAGCCACTGTCTTCCTGATGAAAGGATTAAAAGTAACCCAAACAGAAAGAGACACTGAAGAATTCTTCACACAGCAAACCACCACCTTTGCAACTTGGGATTTTTCTAGGACTTGAAGATGCTAAAGAGGGTAAGTGGGGGTGTACATTTGGGAGAACCAAAGGGTAAGGACAGTCCTCAAGTTTTCACACAGCACTCAAAACATTGTGTTTACCTTGCGGGAAACTGTACCTTCCTCTGCTGAAGAAACTCTGCAACTGTGTTTGAGAAAATAGAGTAATACTTAGTGCCACTTAGTCCAGAAAAAGTAAAATCTATGGGTCAAATTTTTTTTTCTTTTTTATTGACTGCAATTATCCACAGAAAATTCACGAAGCACAGTGAGTTACAGTTTGATATAGTTTTACTGGTGAAAACTGAAAGTAGCGTTGAACGAACCAAGTGCTTGCAAGTAGATACCTGAATATTCTGAAGACTGCAGATTTAAACTGTAGCCACATTAACAGGAGCAAAGCCTAGATCAGTGCAAGCTCTAAGCAGTAGCTGGTGAAATACTTTTTTCTTTTACAGATATCCCCTTCAGTTATTTCGCTTGAAATTCCGGCCTTGCTAAAATCAATAACAAAATTCCCATTAACATCAGTGGGGCCAGAATATTTTCCAAAGAATCTTTTTCAAAACAGCAAAATCTTTCAAAGTTCAGAAAACTTTTAAAATGCCACCGTCTATGTGACAGATTTTTGTAAAGTCGGGGAGGATTTATAGCAAGAAAAATGCCTGCAAGATTCATGTAACTGAAGCGTGCAGCAGGAGTTCTCAGCATGCAGTAGTAGCATTCATCATGGTCAGACACCCTCTTTGAATTCATGTGCTCACAACATATTAGTGAGGGCTTTAATCTCAAAAGACAAATCCGAACCACAACTGAATTCATGGGGAGTTGCATTCCTCACGCATGAGGATATGAAAACCTTGTAAGCTCCCAGCTGAACTATTAAGGCCTTTGCAATGGTATGTGTGTGTCCTCCTTATGCTGATGCTGTGCCAACCCCCACATTTTGGACTTTGTACATTCAGAATAAATTTATAAGGGTTTTGGTCCTCTATGTGCAGGCAAGAAGTACCAGATATTTTTAGAGAGGAAAAGTGACAAGAACAGATAATAACTGTTGTAAATATTTCCACCAATGTTCATCTCATAGGAGACTAAACTTGTAGTTTTGAGGAATGTTCGTTGTTCTGTCTTGATGGCTGGCGTGACAAACCCCCTCTGTCCTGTAAAATGTTTCACTGTCATTTTCTTCTATGTAAGCCTGAGGTCACTTAGCAGAGACACTCCACCACAGAGTCCACCATAGGGGTGCATGAATGCTGATGGAATTAGTGGATGTTTGAAAATGAAAATTCTTAACCTTATTGCAGTGGTTATAAATACCATAATTATATANAAACTGAAATCTGCTCCATTCTGGGTATGTGTATATATATATATTTTTTTTAATGTATATAAAGCCATTCTGGAGAACTGTGAAGTTAGTGGCACTCTTATATCAGAGTTATTTTTCTAAATGAATACAAAAAATGTTTAAGAGTTCACACAATCTCTAAAAGAGACACCTAACTAATCTTTCTCATTTAATATGTATACAGAAACCAGACCGGTTTTCACCTATAAACTTCCTTTACATTAAATGAAGAACAACAACTTTGCCAGTAACCCATTTTGTAACTATCCTGCTAAAACATCTTAGACATGTTCTTTTTCTGTACCATTAATATTCTGGGGGTAATAACCTTACACCTTGGAAGGACTTGACAGTTTGTGTACTCAAGTGATTGCGCATGCAATATATTGAAAAGCCAAAATAATTTTAATAATAATATATCAGGTCAACTCATAAGAAGATTTTGTTTGTGTTTCAAACAGTTGCTGCTTGGGAAACTTCTGTTTCAGAAGTCAGAATACAAACAATGTCCTGTGTGAACATGAGCTGATGTAGGTTTAAACACAGCTTTGGTAGAATAGGCTCATTTGCTTATATCTTCGGTTTTTGGTTTTGTTGGAAGAAGTTTGGTTAATCTTTTTTCTCTTTGGTTTCTTCATGATTCTTTAATTCCTGGCTTGGGCCAGTGCAAAAAGCACAATTCTACAGAGAACATAGCAGCAGCTATTTTTTGTGACATTATCATGAAATTTCATGAGAAAAAAATGATTCTAATAGTTTTTTACTTTTGCTATCCATACTGCTTCTTCAGAAGAAAATTGCAGTCTTTTTTTCAAACTGTCTTCTCTGGCAGAACAAGGCAGTGGTGCCATGTCTTCTCCCCTTCTTTGCTCCCTGCCATGCATCATTTACTTCACTAAAAATCTCACCTATGTACTGTCTCAAAATACCTTGCTTTCTGCTGTCTCTGCAGACTCTGGTGTCTGCTTCTCATTGCTGGCTTCTCTGACAACTGCTCTGCTGTATCCTGCGTTGCCCTACAATGCTCCTATCAATAGTTACGTCTATGAAGACTACAGCTGGGAAACTTGGGATACTTTTTGTTTGTTTGTTTACACTTCTTAAATAAGAACTAAAAAAGAAAAAGGGCCTAAAAGCATACATATGGTATTCACTAGCCTTATACGTATAAATGCACGCACTATTTATGGCACTTTGAAGCGTGTTTCTCAGTCCATTGCTCACTTCCAGGCAGTTCAGAGAGACTGGGGGAACTCTGATTTGGACTCTTGCTCTACCAGTGAGGTTCTGGGGAGACTTTATAGCAGCCTTCCAGTACCTAAAGGGGGCCTACAGGAGAGATGGGGAGGGACTCTTTATCAGGGAGTGTAGCGATAGGACAACAGGTAACATTTTAAAACTGAAAGAGGGGAGATTTAGATTGGCTATTAGGAAGAAATTCTTTACTGTGAGGGTGTTGAGGCACTGGAACAGGTTGCCCAGAGAAGCTGTGGATGCCCCATCCCTGGAAGTGTCCAAGGCCAGGCTGGATGAGGCTTAGAGCAACCTGGTCTGGTGGGAGGTGTCCCTGCCCAGGGCAGCGGACTTGGAACTAGATAATCTTTAAGGTCCCTTCTAACCCAAACCAGTCTATGATTCTATGAGTTTATAGTCTATTAGACTCTAGACAACCTATCACATATTTTTTAGCAATTATTGCACCTATGCCTGTATTTACACATAATCTGTGAAGACAGAAGCCTTATAAACAAACTGGTGAAAGCAACAAAAATAATAACATGTATGTTCCAATCCTACATTTATTCACTGCTGGTTCTCAGTGAGCCCAGTTGCTTGTGCCGATGAAGACCAAAAAGGATGCACATGTTGCACAAGAAGGAAAAGGCTTTCTTCTGGGCTTTCAGCGGGTAAATGCGTATGTCTTGAATCGTTGTTCCAGAATACACAAAGCATGAAAAAAAGAGCCTAGATTTGTCCCAGAGCCTGGGATCTAGTAGGACCTCTTGGGATGGAGGGTCTAAATATGTAAGCAGAACATTCCCTGTTTCCCATCACATCAGCAACCAGAATTTACAAGCTGAAGAGCACAGCGCTGCCTGGCTTCTCCGGGGTGGGAACGGGGAGCTTTAAACACAATGACAGCAAGTGAATGGCTCTGTGTAGGTTGGAAACACCTGCTCATCAGCTGAGCCTCACTGCGCCTGACAAAAACCTCCTCTTTATTCTTCGTCAGTCAATCCCTGCAAAGAAAAAGCCACTTGAATCCTAGATGTTTGTTTTGGTTTGTTTTGTTAAACAAGCAATATACACACAAAGGAAACAGCTATTTAAATGGGATGTAAGTTAAAAGCCAACAGTACATCTGCATCACCTGAAAAGGAGGGAAATTGAGATGTGGATATAAATGTTGTGACTTGAGCTCATCTTTCAGATAAACAATGCAGTTAGCAGTTGTTTTCATTTTTTATAATATTATTATTAGTGCACATGTATTGCAATTTTAGGGTGCTGAATTGTTAATACTCAGCTAGCAAACATGAATATCAGAGTTATGCAATAGAGAATCTTAGTTACTTTAAATGTAAAATCCAATAAAAAAATCTAGTACAGCTATTTTCAGATGCAGAACTGCTGTATTATTGTGTCTTTCCGGCAAAGTGTATAAAAACCCAGGCACTGGAAATAAACGCAAACAAGCACAGTCTCAGAGCTGCAAATTCAGATGTCGTGACGTGTGTGAAGGATGTATATTATACTTCAACATGCTACTGCTTTAACACTGTCTCCATAGGATTGCTGCCAAATTTGTTCTAAGAGTATCTATAGGTAGAAAAAGAAATACTGTATACAGACACTAAACCACGGGTATCTAGAAGATGAAACAAATTTTTTTCTTAAAAATGCAAAATTGAAAATTCAGTATCTTTTTAAAGGAATCAAAGACCACATAGGGCATAGGAAGATGGAAAGATACTTTAGTGCCCCAGTATGGAAGCCTTATGGTTGTATGTGGAACTTGAGAAAGGGAAAGCTGCAGTGATAGACTCCTTTTCAAAAACATTTCAAGAGTTTCTGTAAACTGCAACTTGGATAGACAGAATTTACGCCTTCCATTATAAATACGTGAAAAAAAAAATAATCCAACCCAGCATGAAGATTTATATCTTGACACAAGAACTTGTGTTTTGGCCATCCAGTATTCCTGGATCATCTTCTTCATCCTGTTTGTAGGGCCTACACATTTGTGGACTCCCATTTTGCTCTTTCTGATACAGAGAAGCCCAGAAGAAAAGGTCTAGAGGAATCCTTTCTTCTGTTCAAGGTGATTACTATCTTTTGAGTGATTTGTTATGCTGCATTGCTGCATTTAGTTAGGTTCTCAGCTGACATATTCGTACTACTAAAAGGTTTGATGAACTAAATTGAATTATTACTGAGCTGGATGTTTTGTGTGAATAGTGTGATTAATCTCTTGCTACAGTGTATGACAGCATTTTTTTCTTTGCTTCTCCATAATTTTTTTTGCAACTACATGGGGGGTGCCTAATAAAAGATGGGCTGTATCACAAAGATCTTTTTATTTCTGCTTGCTGCTCAAAGCCACCAACAATATTGAACACTTTCTCACATGTGTGCATTTAATTTTGGTCATCTGTCTGAAGACTTCCCATCTAGTGCCTGGCACTTCACTCATTTGCAGCATGCATGCAGAAAAATTTTTTGTCTTCGGCAAGTGTGGCAATACTTAATTCACCTCTGTGTAACTGAGTCATATTCTCTTGCCCAAATGAATACTTTTGAAAAGGAAATTGTGAAGCTTTGTAAAGCTTTAATCCTATCATTAAACCACACTTCCAGGTCCTTGGTCCTTGTGGTATAAAAGAACTTAATGTCCCCAGCATTGTTAATTCCCTGCAGCTCCTCAGCTGCCTTTTGGGAACACGGCCTGTATTTCCCAAGCCCTTCTAACGTGCCGTCTTTTTTGACAACAAAAATCTTTTATTTTAAGTGTAAATGAATTAATTACTTTCAGGAATCCAGAAGACTTATGTTTCATTTTAATGAATTTCAAAATGTCTGGGAAGATAAAATTCCATTAAATGTGTGAGTCTTTAAAGATGAACCAAGGCACACACTCTTTCCAGGAGATGCTGTCCTTCTATGGTTTATGACTACACTGTGCTGAAGTTAGTCCTCTGGGCCAAATCCTTGCCTCGGTCCTAAAATTTGGAAATGTTAGTCTGACAGAGAAACCCCTGGGAAGGGGACTTTAAATGTCTAGGTATGCAGTGACGGTAGTGATAACTGCTGTAGGAATCCTAATCATGGCTCAAGCACTGCATAAAACCCAAGCAAAAATGAAGTCATTGCCTTACAGCACTGAAAATGCAAAATATTAGACAAGAGGCAAAAGGCTGATTCAGAGCTAAATACTAAACGGAACTACCTTAGGAAAGGTTAACTGCCTTGTACTCTGAGGTTCATCTACAGGGACGTTGCTAGTCTGAACTAGTTTACAACCACCTATTCCTAACAGAGAAAGAAGCAACAAGGTGTTAGCTTTCACTGTCTCTTCTTTTTGGCTATAAATGGTGGTTGTCACTCTTTAGGTAAAATGTCTGCTCAGCTAAGGGTAATTACTTGAGATAACTTCAGCCTTTTTCTATCTTCTCCTGGGAAAAGCGGCCAGCTGAGGTGATGCTGGAATCCTAATGCAAGTACTTGTTTGAAGTTTAAGCACACCTTGAAATAAAATGACCCAACAAACATCGCCATGGTTAGAAAAATCACTGCTATTTAGTTCTCGGTTACCTGGGGAAATACAGCTCCATATCCTTTCCTACTGGCATATGTTAACTTGTCTTTTCATTTTAAACTGTTTTCATTAGATGAAATAGAGTGTGTCAGTCCTTAAAGCTTCTAGATAATAGGACATGGCAGTTTGTCATTTAGGACAAAAATAACTACTGCTTCACCGTCAGAATTCATTACTGTCAGCTAGAGTAGATCTGGGCTTTGGTTACCATGTACATGTCTGACAACATGCTATGTCCTCTTTGTATTTGTGAAGGGTTGTATGTACGATATCAATACACTTAAGATAAGCACTGCATGCCCAGTCCCTTCAAGGTTACTGCCCATGGCGAAGTGACATGAAAACTCTGACATGAAGTTTACGTCTGAGGGCTGAAACATTCCTAGTTAGAAGTTTAAACTTGGACTAAATCCTTTTCTAATGTGTATAGTTAGTGAGATGACTAAAGTAATTGCTTTTCCAGTATTTAATAAATTAAAGAAGAGTTAGGATAAGAACCTACAGATGAACTTGGTGTGTTTTCAAATATACTTCTGCATTTCACTGGATTTCGAGATACCCGGTGATTTCAGATAAGGAAGATGACCTCTGCTAATCTATGGGACTATTTTCCCAAATTTTTGTTTGCAAATATTCCATCAGTGGAATTGAAAATACTGAATCAACAACTGGAACCACAGAAGGTAAGCGTTAATTTATTTTTACCAACCAAATTCATGAATACAATGTACAAATCTAATATGCTTTGACATCCAGGCCAAGAACAGCAACCCACAAATATGTCAACATTACATTATAAGGAACAAAACACAGTTGTTGAGATCTGATGAGAAATTTTCTCATTAGTGTATTTTATTGAAAGATAACTACTAACAGCCTTGTGCTCTGCATGAGCTGTCAGAAGTTCCCATAGCTCTGGGAACTTGAGAAATAGTAATAATAATGTAACATTAGCAAATTTCACTTATTTATTCAGTCCTGGAATGAGGACATCAGCAGAGCAGCCTCCCTGCAATCTGTTGACATCACGGAAAACTAAACTTGAGTAAGAAAAATGAAGAGGGTATCGAGCCTGGTAAGAAAAGGAGGATAATGAAATTTAGGAGCTAGCCAAACACAACATTAACTCCTACAGACAAGGACAAATCACTTATACTGGGAACAAGAGGCCCCCCACCGTAGTTCTTGTCCGAAATCCACAAAAGGCTCTAGTAACCTACGTTTTAGAGATCCTCAAATGTCCCGGGTGCTTGCAATTTGGCCTGCAGTCAGACATGTCAGTGATTGCAGAAACTGTCCTCTGAGTAAATGGGTGCCTCGCTCACAGCTAAAACCCTGCTGTGATTCCAGTTGGGAGGTGCCTACATTTTTTCCATCAAAGACCAGGTCTACAGGTCTTACTCATAGTATCCTAATGCACAGCAGGGTGCCTGAATCCAGTGCAATGCATGAAAGCTGCTGCTCATTTCTCTCCACAAGAGGTGTGGAGGAGACACCTACTCATAATGTCCTTGTGGATTTGCAGTGCCACAGGCCAACCAAATGATCTGAAAAGCCAGCCTTTGTGCGTTGGGGATTGCAGGAGCCTACCCAAATCACCAAGCTGTGGAAGAGGCTTCACAGCACAACTTTCCCCTTGAAACTGAGCCATGGGGTAACCTCAAACACAAAAAATGTGCAGTAAAAGCAGAAAAAAGAATGAACTGACTCTGGATGGAATGAAGGACTCCCTCCTTTTGAGGGAGTGTTTGGCCTTACAGTCCTTCTTACAATGGTTATTTTTTGTTTCTTAGTCACCATATTTTTATATAATGCTGATTGCATTTAAAATGCATGAGCTAAGATGCTGGCAGTGAGTAGGACCCAAGTGTTCTTTCTGCAGTGAGGCTTTCTATGGAGCCTTAGAGTCTGCTCAGATCACACATGGATTAATTAACCCTAATTAATATTTCTTGGTTTGTCTCTTCTCAAACTGAGACGACAGGAACTCAGGATCATGCTTAGAAAACGTGGTAGACTGAGCACTATTTACTGCTAAAACAGGCAAAGCATTTTTGGCTCAGCAAACTTTGGCAGTGGTTACCATCCTTCTTAAGCATTCCACCTATTTGGCAGAACAACGTAATGAAAATCTGGTAAAATCTACAACTTTGGTGAAAGCTCTAAAACAAACAACCCCTATTTTTAATCCAAACAGTTTCACGTACGTATTTGTATATATTGCACAGTACACATGGAAGAGTTTTGCTTTTGGTTTCCATTTGCGTTTTGCTGTATTTCTAACATCATTTATGTCTTGATGAGTTTACAAAGGTTTTAAGGCTTTGATAATTTCTTTTCAAAATTATGTGCTCTAATAAAAGTCTTCCTGAAGCTTTAGATTAGATTTAGACTGAACAGGTTGCCCAGAGAAGTTGTGGATGCCAATTTCCGGGAAGTATTTAACTTTGGACAGGGCTTTGAGCAACCTGGTTTAGTGGGAGGTGTCCCTGCCCTTGGCCGGGGGTTGGAACTAGATGATCTCGAAGGTCCCTTCCAACCCAAACCATTCTGTGATTCTATGGTTCTGTTGCACCTTTGAACTTCCAGAGGCCAAATTATTTCCTAGCTTCACTTCCCCAGTTAACACAATCTTTACCCCCTCTATAATGTTCTCCTGATTTCATTCAAGCATTTCCTATTTTCTAGCTCTAAGCAGTTTTTCTGGAACATGTCTTAGAGGAGTCTAATTCTCTTCAGTTGCTGAACATTTGCCTTTGGAAGGGCTTGACTCTCCCCATTGACTGTACAGAGCAGTCTTTGGCTCTTTTTAATTATCCCCTGACTCCAGGCACTGAATTTTTAGGCACTGCAATGCCCAGATTGGAAGTGCATAAGTTTCCAAGAGTCTTCTTGTCCTTAAGAGCTATAAAACAGCGATCATTTACCTGTGTAATTTTAAGGGCTGTTAAAGTGTTAACATGGTTATAAAGGCAATGTTAATGTGCTAATGTTTACAAAGTGCTTGCAGATATGTAATAATAGATACAGATGCCATATACTGTGAGAATTTTGCAGCAAATTATTTAGCCTTAAAATATGCATTGATTATACTGAACAATCTAGGTCATGGAAAGCAGCGTCTGCAATGGGGAGCTATTAATTCAAATTGTGTTTACCATCCTGAATAAAAGTTGCACAATTTTTACTATTTACTTCAGACACTCAGCAAAGGAGGAAAAATCTGAAGACAGAGAGGTTACTACTGGAGTGAAACACTCTGACAAGACTTTTGCTTTTAGAAGCTGTTAGTGTACTTTTTCCTGGCTTATACTTGGCTGAAGCAAGTAAGTAGAAGCCGTTTAGCCCCGAGTAAGGCACATATCTCCCTGTGATTCTGGTGTCATTTTTTGCTTTGTAACTATGCAGAAGTTTTAGTTATGTGGGAAGCTATGAGAAAAAACAGCTGTCTGGCACACAGGATGGCTTATCTTAAAGTGGGTGAATCAAAGGAAAACTTGCAGTGTTTGACACACAGATGTATTAAACCTGCTGTTATCCAGAGGTCAAAAAGATATTTATAGATTAACTGGTGTTAAAGAAAATATTAACTATTTACAAACTGAGGATACATTCGGGGAAAAACCCCATACTTCTGTAGCTTATTTCTAAGGCATTATTTTATCCTTTGTTTAATGAAAAGACAGAAGTTTACTTTTCCCTCTTTTGTTATTTTCAATAGAAAGACAAAATATGCACTTACCCAGAACACTAGTATTTATGCGAGTGTGAAATCCCCACACTCTGACTCTTCAAATGCAGTATTTAAAAGCTACCATATAGTATATTAACACTCCTTCAGCATCATCCAAAAGACGTATCAGTTTTCTTTCCTGCTAATTATGGGGAAAACTGTAGCAACTTGAATGCCATTATATGGGAATTCTGGACAAATTGTGACTTTTAAATAATTCTGTAATAAATAAAATATTGATACAACTTTATTATCCCTTTTAGGCCTTTACAAGAGGAGTAAGGACTTGCAGAACATCTTTGAGTCAGGAGCTAGATGGATAATTCTTTGTTTAACTAGTTGTAAAGTCAAAAGAGCCTTTATTTGAAGTAGCTGTATTGTATACATCTTACATTTGATATATTTTGTCAGTAGCATAATCACAGGGAGATAGAATTAAATACACGAAACTGAAAGGAGCATATTTAAAGCATATCTGCATAACAGCCCCTTAGTGTCTGGCAGCTTGTGAAAAAGGAGCAGCTCTGGAGATGCGAATGGCCCTGAGAACAAGCAGAGAACAGCCTCGAGGGGCTCAGCTCCTGGCCTTCCTTAGAATAAACACCCAGAATATCAGTCATCCCAAAGAGTGATGTATTCCAATAAAACAGGAAAGTGACTGGGGGGCTGGTGTGCATTTTTTTTTTAATTTAATCTTACTTATTTTATTATTTTATTTTATTTTTCCTTTATTTTATTTTATTTTATTTTATTTTATTTTATTTTATTTTATTTTATT